>VWZO01002127.1:0-11485 GCA_013396975.1 Bucco capensis
ATGAAGAAAGACTGAATTCACTTGGCCTGTTAAGTCCGGAGAAGAGAAGACTGAGGGGGGATATCATTGCAGTTTATAACCTCCTCTCCAGAGAGGGAGGAGTTGGGGCTAAGCTCTTCTCTTTAGTGAACAGTGACAGGACACGGGGGAATGGTATGAAGCCNGGGGGAATGGTATGAAGCCGTCTGGGGGAAACTCAGGCAGGATGTTAGGAAAAAGTTTTTCACCCAGAGGGTGGTGGAGCATTGGAACAGGCTCCCCAGGGAGGTGGTCATGGCTCCAAATCTTGTGGAGTTTAAGAGACACTTGGACAATGCCCTTAGTCACCTCTAATCTTGGGGTGGTCTTGGGGTTTTGTCCTATGCCTAATGGGAGTTGGACTCGATGATCCTTGTGGGTCCCTTCCAACTTGGATTGTTCTACGATTCTATGAGTTACTAGGGGGTGCTGGTGGACAGCCAGGTTAATATGAGCCAGCAGTGTGCCCATGTGGCCAAGAAGGCAAGCAGGATCTTGGCTTGTATCAGGAATAGTGTGGTCAGCAGGAGAAGGGAGGTTATCGTGCCCTTGTACTCGGCACTTGTCCAAAACATGTCCAGAAAATTTTCCTCTCTTGAAGTAGCTCATTTACTACACATAATTGTGGTTGGAAGTGATAATTCTTTTACTACTATATATTGCATTAGCAAAGAACTGTTGGAAAGAAAAACAAACATTGTCAATTTGCTCATACATTTGGCAAATGGACTGTTAGATGGATAAAGATGGCTAGATGGCTGTGTCCAAACAGTTACTGTCAATAGCTCAATGTCCAAGTGGAAACTAATAATGAGTGCTGTCCCTCAAGAATCCGTACTATTTAATATCTTCATCAGGGGATGGGATTAAGTGGAACAGTGAGATTGGGTGCACTCTCAGATAGTTTGCAAATGACACCAAGACACATGATGCACTTGATTTGCTTGAGAGAAGGAATGCAATTCAGAGGGACTTTGAGAGGCTTGAGGAGTGGGCCTCTGTGAAGCTCAAAAAGTTCAACAAGGCAAGTGCAAAATCCTGTACCTGGTTCAGGACAATCCTCAATATCAATACAGGCTGGTGGATGAATGGATTGAGAGCAGCCCTGCAGCAAAGACTTGGGGATACTGGCAGGTGAAAAATGATGTGAGCCAGTAATGTGTACTCACAGTCCAGAATGCCAGAGACACTGGAACAGGTTGCCCAAGGAAGCTCTGGATACCCCATCCATGGAAGTGTTCAAGGTCAGGTTGGATGTCCCTGGCCATGGCAGGGTATGTTGGACGAGATGATAGTTGAAGGTCCCCTTCCAACTCAAAACTTTCTACGACTCTATGATTTGTGTAAGGCAAATTGTTTCTTGAAAACAAGATGCTTTCAGCTGTTCTTTTGCATAATCCTCTTGTAATAGTACACTTCTGTGTAAGTACATAAATGGTTTAGAAGTGGTAGTCTAATGGCCAGAAACACAGCTTATACCTAATAACCTTCAACTAAAGACAATTTTTATATGAATTTTCTAGCCACTTAGCAGGTAAGCTGCATAAGGTAAATTCAGTGACTTTTGAGAAATCCAGTTTTTCATTTAGAACATGGAAAGATAAAACAAGCAAACCATACTAAGACACAATCTCTAAAGAGAAAAAAATGTTATATTTGCCCATCCTCTTTCATCCTATATATCATCTTTATTATTAACAATACAATGTAAACCAGAAATGGATAATTTTTAACTAAATGGCAGTGAAAACTGTCGGTTTTATCTCAGGCTTCAAAGTTCACAATGTCCAAATTCCAGTAATTCTCAGATCTAGAGGGGCTGGAAGAAGGGGCATGTCACACCCATTTTCAAAAAGGGTGTAAAGGAGGACCCTGGGAACTACCGACCTGTAAAGCCTCACATCTGTGCCTGGGAAAATCATGGAGCACATTCTCCTAGAAGGTCTGAGAAGGCACATGGAGGAGAGGGAGGTGATCAGAGACAGTCATCCTGTTTGACAAACCTAGTGGCTTTCTACAATACTGTGACTACCTCAGCGGACAAGGATGTGATCTATCTGGACTTCTGCAAGGCCTTTGACACAGTCCCCCACAACATTCTACTGATTAAGTTAGAGAGATATGGATTTGATGGGTGGACTGTCCAGTGGATAAGGAACTGGCTGGCTGACCGCATCCAGGGGGTAGTGATTAATGGCTCAAAGTCCAGCTGGAGATCAGTGACAAGTGCTGTCCCTCAGGGCTCTGTGCTGGGGCCTGTACTGTTCAATATTTTTATAAATGATATCGACAGCAGCATTGAGTACACCATCAGCAAGTTTGCAGATGACACCAAGCTATGGGGTGCTGGTGATAAGTTGGAGGGGCGGGATGTCATCCAGAAGGACCTGGACAAGCTGGAGAGATGGGCCCAGTTGAACCTCATGAGCTTCAACAAGACCAAGTGCAGGGTCCTACAGCTGGGTCGGAACAATCCCCACTATCAATACAGGCTGGGGGATGAGATGATGGAGAGCAGCCCTGCAGAAAAGGACTTGGGAGTGCTGGTGGACAAGAAGCTGGACATGAGCAAACAGTGCACACTGGCAGCCCAGAAGGCTAATCGCATCCTGGGCTGCATCAAAAGAAGCGTGGCCAGCAGATCCAGAGAGGTGATTTTGCCACTTTCGTCTGCTCTGGTGAGACCTCATCTGGAATACTGTGTCCAGTTCTGGAGCCCTCAATACAGAAAGGACATGGACCTGATGGAGCAGGTCCAGAGGAGGGCCACAAAAATGATCAGGGGGCTGGAACACCTCTCCTATGAGGACAGGCTGAAGGAGCTGGGATTGTTCAGCCTGGAGAAGAGAAGACTTCGGGGGGACCTAATAGTGACTTTCCAGTACTTAAAGGGAACTTATAAGAAGGCTGCAGAGGGCCTGTTTGCAAAGGCCTGCAGTGAAAGGACAAGGGGCAATGGTTTTAAACTGGAGAGGAGGAGATTTAAATTGGACATTAGGAAGAAGTTCCTCACCACAAGGGTGGTGGAACACTGGAACAGGTTGCCCAGGGAGGTGGTTGAGGCCCCATCCCTGGAGGCATTCAAGGCGAGGCTTGACAGGGCTCTGGGCAACCTGATCTAGTTGGGGATGTCCCTGCCCAGTGCAGGGGGGTTGGACTAGATGACCTCCAGAGGTCCCTTCCAACCCAAACCATTCTAGGATTCTATGATTCTAATTTCCAAACAATATGCAGGGAAAAAAACTATGGGAAGGGACAGGAGGGGGTTTTCCCCTCACTAATTTCCCCCAGCTGAAATGCATTTATTTATACAAATGCACCGCAGCATGGGAAACAAGCAGGATGAGCTGGAGGCTCTGGTGCAATCAGATAACTTTGATCTGTTGCTATTACAGAAACATGGTGGGATGAATCATATGACTGGAACACAGCAATGGAGGGCTATAGGTTGTTTAGAAGGGATAGGACAGGAAGGAGGGGTGGGGGTGTTGCCCTCTATGTTAGGAAACAGATAGACTGTGAGGAATTGGTTCTCTGTACCATGCATGATCAAGTAGAGAGTTTGTGGGTTAAAATTAAGGGTCAAGCAAACAAAGGCCAGCTTGTTGTTGGGGCCTACTATAGACCACCTGACCAAATGGAGCCTGTTGACGAAGCCTTCTTTCTTCAGCTAGAGGAAGCATTGAGCACACCAGCCCTCCTTCTGTTTCTCAAACTCTTTTCATTAACTGCACAAAATGTTTATCAAACAGTTTTGCACAACATGCTAGCAAGGATGCTTCAGGGAGCTTGATTAAGTGCAAAAACTGTATTCTGAAGACTTTCTACACAGTCTATTCACATACAGGATACTCCCCCTCAGTATAACCTGTCTTGCTATACATTTCTCCACAGGTATGCTACACCTATGCAAAGGCATTTTTGCTTGTTTCATTTAACTCAGAATTTCTGCTTCTGTCAGAAAAAAAGCTTGAACCTTCTGACCATATTCTTTTATCATAGGGTTTGAGTATTATTTTTATTTTCTTCTAGATTAACAGAACTTTCTGATTTTTAAAAACATGTTGCTGTATTCTGTGACACAAACTCGACTGCTGTACCAATCCAAATGACAAAGAAATAAAGCAGTTTTTCCTGTGGAGAGAGCTGAACTTGAAAATGCTTGCTCTGTTTTTCTAAGACCAACCCTGATGTTACAGCAAGCTTAATATCTGGCACCAATCAGAAACATCTCTCCTTCGTGTCAGTATGAGATACTATTTTTTTTCTATATTTAATACAGTAATCTTTCAGTGGTTTTTGTACAACAAATGTACTACCTGGGGGTTCTTCAGAACAGCCAGCCTTCAGGAAGGTCCCTTCCAACCCAAATGATTCTGTGATTCTATAATGCACAACAGCTAATTCTGTTCTTATTTCTCGTTATGAACTCCACTGAATGGCCTGCTCATGCTTACTCTGCAACAGCATTATTTATAATTATTAATTTGGTTACAGAAGTCAAGTTCATCTTGGTCCTTCCTTAGGATGTCATCCTCATGGATAAAATATACAAATTATAGTCATACTACTGCATAATACTGCCTTTCTAACAAAACACCTCCAGATGGAATCAGGGAAAGGCCACAATGTTATGACCATTAGTTTAATCCCTAACAACATCTGAATCAACCTACTCCTTAAAAATGTTGTGTGAGAGTGCATGTTTCTCCGTGTGATGTACATGTTGGCAACCATATCTTACAGAGCATGCCATCTACTGGTATTTAGCAGTATAAGTTTTCACAGCTTTCTGTGAGTTGCTGTGCTAATAATAATAATAATAATAATGCACTACAACAGGCATACTCCTAAGAAGGTGCCAGAAACAAAACAATGGATGCTTTGTTGTTCCTGGCATTGTGCAGGAATGCATTCTTCGCCTATAGCAAAGAAACTTTTGAAATCAGCAGCAGTGAAAAAGGTGATGGAATAGTAAGTAATATGATGACAGGTGTAGAAAAAATAATCCAGAATAGATAGATGTCTTCTCCTTAAAAATACTGTGCCTGACCATATATAAATGGGTCACCATGAAACTGCATAATAATGTTTGCCCAAGGAAAATCAGAAGTGAAATACAAAAAAACCATGGGCTGCTCAGAATGCTTTGTAATTTTGGAGCAGTGAGGGAAAGAGGCAGCTGGAGGAAAGAAATAATTGTTTCTTTTTTAGTCTTTTTTCTAAAAATATTTGCATTATTAGTCTTCCTTTGTAACCACTTCAGAACAAAGAATGCTTCCTAAACTGTTTATGTACAGTGTTTAACAACACAGATACAGAAAAGAAAAATTAGTCTTATCATAACAACAAGAGAAAACAAAGGTAGAATTCTTCCAAATCTCTGGGATAACTATGGCCAAGAAAAGATAAAAATCAGCTCAACTGCATAAACTGTGCATACATAAAAGAAAATAATGAAATTAATTTTCCTATTAGTGAGTGTCCTGAATCATTGCCAAAAATTTCAGGAATCTTAACACTGAACTCTCACTAGTGCGAGCATCATTAAACATCTAAGATGCAAACCAGTGCTGTACAATCTGGGCACAGGGAAGATGGCTTCTAATCTGGAGATTACTATTAAAAGACGGCATTCATCCTCCCTTAAAATAATACGTGTTAGAATGCTGTGAAATAGAAAGCTGTGTACATATTAATATTAAACAAACACATGCATACCTATATCTAATATCATGAATGTCATCTACTGTTATGTAAGAACACAAAGCCCTATTCATAAATTAGTAAACAGCCATCATAAGAGGCAACTAAGTTGTCATTATTATGTAGGGCAAACACCTGCAACTAGTTTCAAAGTTTTCTTCACATACACTGCATTGTGCATTTTAACAAATACAAATAAGCCATATATCCAGCCAAATAAAAAACACAAAGAAAACATAATTTTCATATTCCAAGGTCTTAAACTTTATTTCAGCCTTTCTGTAACTTAAAGGATGGTTTATAAGCAAGACGCGGACAAACTCTTCAACGGGGTCTGTTGCGACAGCACAATGTGTAATGGTTTTAAACTAAAAGAGAGTATACTCAGATTAGATATAAGGGCGAAATTTTTTACAGTGATGGTGGTGAAACACTGAAACAGATTGCCCAGAAAGGTGATAGATGACTCATTCCTGGAAACATTCAATGTCAGGTTGGACAAGGCTCTGAGCAACATGATCTTGTTGATTGCAAGGTTGTTGGACTAGATGACCTTTAAAGGTCCTTTCCAACCCAAACTATTCTATGATTCTGTAATGAGAATTACAGAGTTTATCTCCCTTTTTCATGCTCCATTTCACATAAAAGCTATTTCAGATACTTCATAAAGATATGATGAGAATTTCTGTATTTCTCAGAGATAAGCTACACCCTCTCTGTTCCGTCATGGTTTACTGTGATGCCTCACTATCCTCATTGTGATACAAATATCAGTAATGCTTTTGGTAACTCATTAAGCCAAGATATATGAATGTATGAGCACACACGTTTCACATTCCCTGACCTTTTCTTAACATGACCTATATATGGGAGTTGTCTCAACTATTCTCCATGGCTTTCCCATAGTTCCACCAATGTCTGCTTTCAAGCTTCGTGTAATATTCCTGTTTCAATTTCTGTGACTTCCTCAGAAGTAACTAGATAATCTTCTAAAGTCCAAGTAAATCAATGAGCAAATCTTCCTTGATACATAAAACAGTAAATCCACTTACTGCTAAAATTTAAAGAAATTTAATTTTGCTGAACTTCTGTTTTTATAACAATGTTGATTTTATTATTTTCCTGAATATTGTTACCTAATCAAAATACATCTGAATGAATAGAACTATTAAGAAACACAAATATGGTAACACCTGATCAGACAGCTGGATGATCCAAGATACAAGCAAAGAAGCACTTGATATCAAAAGAGGAAAGGAATACCACACACAAGTACAAGTTTATAGTGAGAGGTAAGCAAGCATTTCAGAGCAAGTACATCCATCCCAAGAAGTAAATCACAAACGCTTCCATTTTGAACCATCACTGTGAGACCATTCATCAATCTTAGATATATTGCTACAGAGAAAGCGAATACCTAAAAAACCCATTTTGCTAAAGATTCTGGCACGGATTCAGAAATGAAAGGTCAGCGCTTCATTATCTGAACAAACTCAATTAAAATTAAAGTTTAATCAAAAGTCAAGATGATCATAAAAAAAACCAGGTCATCCAGAGGATTTCACTAAAAATCTCAAACATTCTGTTTAACTGGCAATAAATTTCTTGATCTGAGCTATTAGAGGAGTAGCAAGCCACTGCAAAACATTTTATTGTAATTTAATACAACAGAATGTATTCCATCAAATTTAGTTTAAACAAACATAATGTCAAGGTACATCTAAACGTTGGCATGTGGAGGACAAGTATATGCCTTCTATTCCTTTGGGAAAAAAAGTTCCATTCAGATACTTTAACATGTCCTTCACAGGAGATAAACATCTCCCGGTACTAAAGTGAAAGACCACACACAGAAGGCCTTGATATATGTTTTCAGATTTATAATTCAGATTTTAAAAACTAAAACAAAACCCAACTAAAACAACAAAATAACCCCACAAAGCTCTTTTTACCCAAAACACTGGAGTATTGCTGTACAAGCAGGGGTTTTACTAAACACATATCCCATTAAACTAATGGTTTTCAAACATGTTTCCATGTTTGCTATTCAAAAAATAACAAGATGACATTGAAATTCCAGTACACCAGAATTCTGGTATTCCCTACAAATCAGAGAAACTCCAGCAAGCAGATACTGCAGTTTCACTGCACACTCTAAATTTAGCAAAATGGAAATCCTTTAACAGAAAAGACTAAGTTCGCATTCTCAAAGAGGTACTCTCAAGTGATGAACTTTGATTACTGAGTGCTGACAGTGTACAAAGGCAATAATAATACAGTCTCTGCTTTCCAGTGGGAATAAGTGGTGTCCACCACCTTTCCTGCAATGTTTCTTAGCTCTACCAGAAATTGACAAGATAGACTTAAAGAATCATAGAATCATAGACCAGTTACAGCTGGAAGAGACCTTGAAGATCATCGAGTCCAGCTTTTGTCCCAGTCCTATCAGCCTGCTAAATGATGCCCCCCCCAGTGCAACATCTACCCACCTCTTAAACACCTCCAGGGATGGTGACTCAACCACCTCCCTGAGCAGCCTATTTCAATGGCTGACAACCCTTTCAGGAAATAAATTCCTCCTAATATCTAAACTGAACCTCCCTTAGTGCAATTTACATCCATTTCCCCTTGTCCTATCACTCTCCACTAGGGTGAACAGACCAATCCCTGCCTCTCTACAACCTCCCTTCAGGTAGTTATAGAGAGCGATGAGGTCTCCCATCAATCTCCTCTTCTCCAGGCTAAACNCTGGCTGCCAACTGGATTTAACTCCGTTGACCACAACTCTTTGGACTTGGCCATCTATCCAGTTTTGAACCCAGTGAAGCATATGCCCATCCAAGCCAAGAACGGTTAATTTCTCTAGGAGAATGGTGTGGGCAAGTGGGTCAAACGCTTTATTAAGATCAAGATAAATAACGTCCCGTCCACAGCCTTTCCTTCATCCAGCAAGCGGGTCTCCCAGTCATAGAAGGAGATCAGGTTTGTTAAAAAGGACCTGACCTTCATAAACCCATGCTGATTGGATCTGATCACCTGGTTGTCCTGCATGTGTTGCATAATGGAACTCAGCATGATCTGCTCCATCATCTTCCCTGGGAAAAGAGGAGAGGTAAGGACTGCAGACCACAATGTGAAATCTTCATCTTGCAGCAGAAATATCTCAGCAACGTTCACAAATTATTAATAAATGAGTCAGAGTTTTACAGGCTGTTATAGTGAATGTGAAAATTGCCCAAGGTATCCATTTTCTCTCCCTTCACCCGCCCCCGACCATTAATGTGTTCACTGGCAAACCTGGTGAGTGATAGCCCCTTTCTATCGGCTGANGGCAGGTTTTACTGCGAGTGAGGGGGGGCGGCCGGTGGCGTGAGGGGGGTGGGAACCGGGAGGGTGTGTAACACCCTGTGTTTTTCTTTTTTCCATTGTTATATATACACATATATATTTTCTATGTTAAACAATTATTCTTTACAACTCAGCCTCTGTGTCCAGTGATTTCTTTCCTTTTGTGAAAGGGGGAGGCTCTAAAGGGGCTTCCTTCCAAATTTGTCCTCCCAAACCAGGACACAGGCTTTTTTATCATTTTCATAGGAACATTATTTTTACACAGGTCTCATGAGGCATTAGAAACTCATTGACACAATAAAATTAAAAATTCCTAATTCAAAATTTTTGCAGTGATCTGGCATCACACCATCCTCAGTTCAAAGATTAACCAGAATAACACTGGTAAGAGAAAATATATATGAAAAGTTATGAAACACACAAGTTTCATTAGGTATTTTTGGAAAATATTTTATAAAAATAATTTTACAATTTCAATGTAATTAAAAATAACTCTTACAAAGAAGGCCTACTACTTCTATGGCCACTAATATAATTTGGCCTTGCACAGCATACAGATATCCAAGGTAATGATACATTTCCAGAAGGAAAATTTGGCCAAGAACAAAAATACTCTAAAATCATGTGCCAAGACTGACAAGCCTTTGACTCCTGTGTTCAAGCTATTATGTATACACTACATGTATACACTCCTTTCTACTCCTCTGAGGGAAAGTAAAGCATCGGTGAAAAAAAAAATGTCCTATTTTAAAAAGGCCACAAAGTACTCTTTAGGAACTCATACTTGCCATGACAAAAACAAGCGTGTAATTCAATAGTCAGTGTATCTAGCTATAAAAACAAAGGAAGGAATAATATTCACCACCAACCTGGCTGAAAAGAATAATTTTCTAATCAGATCTAACTGCATTTAGGGAGGAAAATTTTCATGTAAGCCACATGTAAGGAAAACATTTAACTTAGGTTCTTCTGTGCAAAGAAGCATGATAGTCCTTATTATATGAAAATTACTGGTAACCAGAATAACAGTGCTGATTAGAAAGAAGATACAAACCCGCTTTCTTCAAAAAGCTTTGTGATGATGCACACTAGACAGTAAGAAAATGAGCAGAAATTGTAACAACTATAGAAAAAAATTAACAATACCCTTTATTTTAAAGTCAACTTTTGTATTCTTATTCTGTGCATTTCACAACCTCCCTTACCTACCCTTTTTCTTATTTTTAATTAAAATTTTCCAAGAGTTCTTTCCCTCCAATCAAAATGTGAATGTATTTCATTTCAGATCATATTATGCTACACCTCAGGCAACTAGGAAAGTGCTTACAACAGCTACTAAGTTTGTCTTAAATGCCCTTCTCTTTCCTATCACTTTTAGGTTAACTCTTGACCCATCAAGTCACAGTGACTATTAAGGTTGATTCAAACACACAAAGTGGATGGAAAAATTCCTGCAGATTACAGTAAGGCTTTAATCAAAGTCTTACATAGTTTCAATCTAAGACAGCTCCAGGTGCAAATGCTGCCAGAAGAAGCAGTCCCACCTTCATCCATCCTCAACCGCTTGTTCTTGTTTACTTGATACTTTTTCATATATCAGCAACACCATGAGTTCAGTTACATCAAACACATAAATCAATGCATCTAGATTAAAACAACTGATTTTTTTCCCTCCCAGGAATGGAACATAGTTGTAGAAGATGGTCTGGATACAACTCTCCCTCACCACTTAGCATCATTAACACATATGTTGCTGTTAGTAACAAATAAAATGGCAAATTTTGCTCTCTTTGATAACCAAGTGCATGCTGTTGTGCATCTCCTGTGTCACTATGAAGAATATATCCAAGTGATCCATATACGTATCACTTCAGTACTAAAGTGTTGCCACACTGTGAATTCCAAGTATACTAAACTCACTAAAAGCCCACTGGAAAAGGTTAAAGATAGGAATAAAATAAGGGTGATTTAAGGCAGTATTAATTTGTTGAGAATTTCACAGCAAGTGGTACAACACAACAAACAGTTACATACAGGTAACCAGGTCAAATGAAAGTCTGTGAGAACTTACTGCTGAGATTATTGCAGCCACATCAACAATATTACACAGTTAAATACAGTTATTTACCAACAAAAACATCTGCAGTATTATTACCTCATTTATTCTAATTTATATATCCATTATATATAACATCCATACCTAGATAAACTGACATGTACAAAGCCAACTAGTAAGAAATGAAATACTTATAGAAGCCTAGAAGTATCTTTAGCTTTAGCAGACATGTCCACAAATAATGATCAGGCTGCTACATTCTCACTAGTTATGAGGACTATAAGATATTGAAGAAATACATTAACAATTCCATTAATATTTTAAGCATATATTATCATAGAATCATAGAATCATAGA
>VWZO01002130.1:0-11149 GCA_013396975.1 Bucco capensis
TGGGGGAAGGCTTCACCTTACACATCACCTGTTTCATGCCAGCAGTGGAAAAGTAGAGATATGCAAGCTCCTTGGTGCCTTGGATCTATTTTATATCCACACAAAATTGCTCTTAGGAATATTAGTTTTCTCTCCCAGGTTTCCAAGTTTGTCTTCCATTTGTCTTTGATGTTGTTCAGTCTGCAATTGCTGCCATGAACTTGGCCTCAGGCAGTCTGGTATTGCAAGGAGACTGTGATCTGTCACAGGGTCATGAAGAGGCTAAACTGCTCATTCCAGCCAAAAAAACTGGGAAAACACCAAGGGGCAATGTTTGGATTGCTTTTCATGCTAAATGGGTGAAGGCCATTGAGGAGGATTTGGAGCTACTTTGTCTTTCAAGACATTGGACTGGGAGCTGGAAAAAAGAACTGGCATGTTTTTGTTTCTATGCTTGAGGGTTCCATTTTCATCAGGTAGCTGCAACCTCTTCCAGTTACCTGTAGCTCTGGTATTCATTATTTGCCCAGTTAATGGATCTCTCTGATCCTTAAGGATTGCTGCCAGGAAAAGTAATCATCTGCTTTCAGGTTTTTGAACAGCTGGATAGCCTGCATTTCTGAGCCATCCTTTTCCTTGCCACTGATGGATTCATCACCAGCTACAGGCTTGCCAGGTGTTGTCTTGCCTTCAGGTTTCTTGACCTGGTGTTCTTCCTGACTAAGCTCCACCTTCCCACTGGCTTTGAGGCTGTGGAAGCAATAGTCCCCAACCTGGCGAAGGAAAAGCGGCTCGCTGCTGTCAGGGTTTAACACCACCAGGTCCCCTTCTGACCAAGGCTGCTTCCTAGGGACATCAGTGCCCTTGGCTGAGACAGGCAAATAAACCTGGGTGGCTCCTGAATGTCCATGGAGATCTGAAGGGACAGTAAGATACTCTCCAAATGTATCCAGGTGCATTTCAGGAGAAGAGGTTGGTGCTTGAGCTGAGGCTGGCAGCATGATGCCAGTTGGCCCAGCAGAAGACTCAGGACAAGAGTGCTCCCAGGAGGGCTGGGGCTGCTCTGAGGCACAAGGCAAGTCCCCAGCAGTGGCACGAGGTGGCTGCCTGGAGGCCCTGGCTGATGGCAGGGAGAGGCTCTCTGTGGTGATGTAGTCCAAGGGGCACTGCTGAGGAGATGTGATACAGCTGAGAGCCTTTGGAGATTGCTGCTTTTCTGCTCCCACATCACTGCTTTCCCCACAGGCTGCTGGGGCCAGGGAGATTTCCTCCTCATTGCTGAGCTGCTGCATCCTTTCCTTCTGATCTGGGAGCTGGAAGGGCTGTGGAGGATCTGTTCCTGGCTGTTCTTGCCTCTGTGGAGCCTGGGGACAGTCTTCCTTTGGAAGGGTGACAGACTGAAGGGAAACTGATTTCTCCTGGACTCTCCCCAGGTCCTGGTGCATGTCAGGCTGAGAGGACATCCCTGGGCTGTACAGGTATGGGCCATTGAAAGCAAAGCAAGGGATTGCTGGCTGGGAAGCAATGCTTGCACCAGCACTGTGTCTCCTTGAAACCAGCAGGGTATGCCCAGCAACCTGACTGGAGCAGGCACCTGGGACATGCTCTGCCTCGTTTAAAGCATGGTATGAGTTCTGGAGGTCCAGGGCAACAGGGGAAGCAGCTGCTTTTCCAGCCTGCCCTTCAGGGCTCTCTGCCACAGCCTTGGTCTGCCTGAAGGTGGGAAAGTCAAAAGTTGTTCATGAGAGAGATTTTTGTGGTGAACAATCACTATAAAACAAGCTTAGTTGAAAACACACAAAGTTACACATAAGGCTAGGAAAAATATCTTTCTGGGAGAAGCAGGGTAGCTCAGCTAGAGAACAATTGTATCCCTTCCTCAAAAGTCACTTGTCTAGGCTTTTCAATGCCAGAACATTTGATCAACTCCTGCCATGAGGTAGGGAGCTCTTTGAGGCTGCCACTCTAAAGTGCTGTTCACTCACCTGTCCACCACTTGAAGGAAGCTAGCCTGCTCCATCTTGTCTGCAAGGTTGTATTTGTTGAAGTCCAGCTGGCTGCTTGCTGCCCAGTTCCCTAAAGGGACTTTCTGGAAATGAGAAAGCAGGCATGACCAAAAAGCAGTGTCTCACTGGCAGCACAAGCAAGAACTGTGCCTTCCTCAGGGGCAAAGAAAACAACTAGGAGAGCCTACAGCAGCTGGCAAGAGGGACACAGACTCACTAGTATGACTAGGTGTGTTCTGTCCTCCAGAAAACACCTACTTCAAACCCAAACTGCCTTGCCACTGACCTGACTGCAGGGGAGATGCCCTCCTAGACTTGTTCTCTGTGAATGTGTGAGACTCTGGTGTGGCTTGGATCAGGAATAGTGTGGTGNGCTCCAGGACATGCTCTAGTGAGGGCAGAGCTGGTGTGGTTTGGTTTTGTTTGGTTGGGGTTTTTTGTTTGGTTGATATTTTTGTTGTTTGTTGGGTTTTTTGGTTAGACTCAGTGATCTGTGAGGTCATTTCCAGCCATGAATGTTCTGTGATTCTGTGACTCTGGCCCAGGTTGCCCAGAGAGGTGGTGGCAGCGCCAGCCCTGGCAGTGTTGCAGGCCAGGCTGGCTGGGGCTGGGAGCAAGCTGCTCTAGTGCCAGGTGTCCCTGCCCATGACAGGCACAGGGGTTGGGGCTAGAGGAGCTTTAAGGTCCCTTCCAACCCTGACAGTTCTGTGATCCTATGACTAGAGGAGGATTTGTGGGGGATGAGATGGTTAGTGGCTGTCTTGGCCACAGTGATGGCAAAAGGACTGAGGATAAACTTTTCAGAGTGATGAGGGAAAAAAAGCAGAGCAGGCTTGCTTCCTTGGATTTCAAGAGAGCAAACTTGAAGCTATGCAGAGAGCTGCTTAGCAGTGTCCCCTGAGAATCTGCTTTTGAGGGCTTGGGAGTCCCTGAGTGCTGGTTAGCTTGTAAGAATGACCTTTTAGAAGCAGAGCAGCAGGCAAGCCCAGTGTGTTCTGAGTCAAGCAGGCAGGGCAAGCAACCAGCTTGGCTCAACAGGGAACTGCTCGTGGAGCTCCAGAGGAAAAAAGCAATGGTGTGACCTCTGGAAGCAGGAAGAGCACAGAGAGGAGAGAAGACACAAAAGGGCAAAGGTACAGCTGGCAAGTGCTGATGAGACATCAAGAATGGCTTTCTGAAGTGTGCTAGTAGCAAGGGGAGGTCTACAGAAGACATTAGTCCAGTGTGTGCTGATGCTGGTCCCCTGACTACTAGGGATGAACCCCAAGCAGAGGCATTGAGTGCTTTCTGTGCACATTGCTGAACCTTGGGCTGCCTGCCCAGTCCTCTGAGCTGCAGGCTGAGGAGTGCAGGAGCAATGACTTTCTCTTTGTGGACACTGACACTGCAGGGGACCAGCTCTATCAGCTGAATGTTCCCAAGCCCATGGGGCCTGAGAGGATTCATCACACAGCACTGAAGGAGCAAGTGGATTTTATGGTAGGACCCTTCTTGATCATCAGTGACAAGTGGTGTCCCTCAGGGCTCTGTACTGGGGCCTGGATATTATATATGGGGCCTAATATTTGTATAAACACTATGGCCAGCAGCATTGAGTGCACCAGCAGCAAGTGTGCAGATGACACCAAGCTATGGGGTGCTGGGGATAAGTTGGAGGGGCAAGATGTCATCCAGAAGGACCTGGACAAGCTGGAGAGGTGGGCCCAGGGGAACCTCAGGAGCTTCAACAAGACCAAGTGCAGGGTCCTGCACCTGGGTCAGAACAATCCCCACTATCAATCCAGGCTGGGGNTGGAGGCATTGCAGGTGAGGCTTGCCAGGGCTCTGGGCAAGCTGCTCTAGTTGGGGATGTCCCTGCCCAGTGCAGGGGGGTTGGACTAGATGAGCTCCAGAGGTCCCTTCCAACCCAAACCATTCCAGGATTCTATAACTCTGTGATCTAGCAGTAGAGTCAGAGGAGGTCCCTGTTGCCTGGAAGCTGTCCTGTTTAACTCAGGTGATGTCCCTTCTCTGATAAGGTCATGCAGCTAGTGGATGAAGGGAAGGTTTGGGTTATATTAGTAAGGCTTTTGATAGGATGCTGTCCCTCACAGCATCCTTCCAGACAAGTAGCCCACACTAGGAGATGAGCAGGTGCACAGTGAAGCACAGCACAGCACAAAGATGTCTACTAGCATAAATATAAGAACACAGTCATCTTGTACATGCCTAGAACTTCTCCTAAAAATAAGGCACAGACTAATGAAGATATCTGTTCATTGTGGGCTAGGAGACAAGAAGAGCTCTTAAGATTATTGGAAGTCCTGAAAGAGAGAGAAATAATTAACCTTTTCAAGGCACAGTTCCCACTTACCCCCATGTAGCTCTGGATCAGGAGACTCTTGCTGGGGTTTGGAATCTTCTCCTCCCACATTTTCTTCTTCCTTCAACAACAAGAGAGAGTTTTCAAGGTGGCTGCAAGCAGAAAAGGCTGCAACTCCCCCCCCAGCATGTTGCTGTGCACAGGGAAGCATCACCACAGTGCCACTCTTGCACAGGCATGCACACAGCAAGGCTCATCTCCACAGAGAACTCTCTCTCCTGGGGGACAAGAAGTCCCTTAGCCTTTATGTCACCCAGGTGGCCAACCCACTGCTAAATCTTCTAGTCAACAAGGCAAACCTACCTGAGGAAGTACTTGGAACTGCAGAAAGCAACTGGGAGCAAAATGATGATGAAAGCTAGGAGCATTGCTGGGAGCAGCACTGGTGGCAGAACTGAAACAGAGAGAAGAGAAATAAGGCTCCAGCTGCAGAGTGGCTGCTCCCCAGAAGAGGGTTTGCACCCTTCATGCAAGCAGCTCAGGGAAATGCAGGGTAGGATCATGAGGAGGAGCTCCTCCAAAGTGGGACAGAGCAAAACATGGCCTCAACAGCTTACTGACCAAAGGAGCTCATCATTGCCTTTACTGATTTGTTGGGTTTTTTTCCAACTGGCAGCAGAGTAACCAATTTCTGCTAATGCAGAGATGGTTAGGTCCCTTACTCCAACATGAACAATAGGCATGAGGGACTCCCAGAGATCTTCTAAGAAAGTTCCCTCTGCTAATGGCCTTCATGGATCCTCAACAACATAGCAATTTCCTCCTGAGTACACTCCTCAGGATCTACCTACTGCCTTCCTGCTACAAGCTCCTCAAAACAAACCAGCTAAGATCATACTGCTTTGGGCACACAAACCCAGCACACATTCTGCCTCTAAGTCCAGGAACAGCCAAAACATGTCAAGGTTTTATCTGCAACAGACTCTCCTGTCTGTTTTACACAAGCCCAGAGTCACTCTGCACTTATAAAAGAATGATGGCTTCTCTTCTGTCTTCTTGCAGTCTTGAGCTCTTCAGTCACTGGAATCAGGAGACAAGGATGAACTTCTGGCTAGGATCTTTGCTTGATTCTCCATGTGGGAAACTTTATGGTTAGTTGTACTCACCTTGTGAAGGGAAGCAAGGAAGAAACCAAAAGGCTCAAAAGGTCATTCCTGCACACCTGCTCATTCAATGCTCACTAGCATTGCTAGTGAAGGAGAGCTACCTGTTTAGCAACACTACCTAGCTCATGGCTTGGGCTTAACTTCAACCCCAGCTAGGCAATGTCTTTTCCTCTGGAAGCATTTCAGTCCCTTAAAGCTTACAGAAGGTATGACAAGTACCACTCTCAGTCTTCCAGGTGAACTCCTCACTCCACTCACTCCAGGGCCCCTCATAATCCCTAGGTGTGTTCACCCTGGCTCGCATCCTCCCCCTGTACTCTGTAGATGATGCCAGCATCTGCAGGGTGAAGATGAAGGGAGGTTCATCATTGCTGATGTCTAACTTCTGGAGAGTCTGGGGAGAAGAAAGAGGCACAAATGGTGGAAGTGAGAGGAACTATCTTACCCTTTTGCCCAGCAAAGAGAAATTCAGGACTGCTCTGCTTTCTAAGATTTACCTGTTGGTATTTGTTGTTTTCCCAGTACTCCACTTGGTATCTCTGTTTGATGAAGTTGTATCTCAGAGTATGTTTTATCCACCTCAGTTCATACTCCTGGTTCTCTACTGCTGTTATTGACACATTTGCAGGTGGCAGCACCTTAACTGGAACACATGGAATGTCTCATCAAAATAGTTATCAACCTACTGGTCCAGAACTCCCTTTCACCACTGGGAAGAGTTTCCAGACTGAAAGCCACATGCTTTTATGCAATGTGAGAAGTTTCAGCTTTTAAACCCTTCTCAATTCTCTGCATCTTCATTTTCTAGTCAAATACAATGAAGCAGCAGACCATTAAAGAACAGAAAATCCATATCCATTAATACTGACAGCATTCCCTGTGCAGAAAAGCATTAAAGCAATATTTGAACCACTACCTTTCTCAGAGTAACAAGTGCTACTGAGGAACATCTGCAAATCACCTCTCCCAGACCTCTGACCTGACACAACATCCAGCTCCTCTCTTCATTAGTCCTGGTCTTTCCCTCTTCCTGCCCACTTTTCCTCAGCAATGGTGTCCTCAGCCCCACTGGCCTAGCCAGAAACAAGCAGAAAAAACAAGAAACAAGCCAAACTCACTGTTCTTGTAGGCTCTAATCAGCTTCTCCTGTGTCTTGGCCCGGACAGACACATGGTACTGGCTCTGCCTGCTGGAGTTGCTAACAGGGATCTCACAGCTCTGGACCACATATGGGATGTGGGGCAAAGCCTTCTCATGCACAGGTGAGCACTCCTCTTCTCTGAGGAGGGAAAAAAGGGGCTGAGGAGAGATCAAGGGGAATGGAGCAGAGCAGAAACTCCATGGGAGAGGCAGAGGCAGAGCACCTACTCTGATGCTGGAGTAGCTCTGAAGAACAAGCCAAAGAGGACAGAGGTGGTGATGGCTCTCTTCACTTCCCAGCTGCATGTCAGACCATCTGCACCATTGAAGAGGCACTGCAGGTTCCTGGGCTGAAGGCCACCTTCAGAGATGATGAGAGCAAGCTAAGTGACAGCAAAGGTCTGGCTTCTTAGCCCTGCACAGCCCTGCTCCCTCCCAGCCTACCTTCAGGGGTCTGCCAGGAGGTCTCCACACTCCACTGACTGTAGGGGCCAGAGAAGCCACTGGCCCGGCCTGGTCTGGCTCGCACGCGCGCAACGTAGCTGCTGCCTGGGACAAGCTCCTGCTGCCTCAGCTGCCAATGGGTGCTGCTGGACAGCAAGAGCGACCTGGCTTCCTGTTGGAGGGAGAGAGCAGAGGGGGGAAATTGGGGAGCTGGAAAATGAAGAAGAGCAGTGGAGGGAAGAAAACGAAAGAGCGAGAGGAGATGAGCTGCAGGCTGCATAGAATCACAGAATGATTTGGGTTGGAAGGNATCTCCCAGCAGTCCTACTCAAGGGATGGGCCATGTATGTGCTCCTTGCTCTGACATTAGATGTGCTCCAGCATGCCACAGCAAGGCTGAGGCACAGGCACTGCCAGGCACACTCTACCCCAGCAGGTGGGCCAGCTCCTGCAGCTTGCAGAGCCCTGCTTGCCTTCAGCATCAGCTACACACCTTCCAAACACTGCTCAGTGCAGGATTTTGTGGGGATCTAGTGAGGATAATTCTCTTCAAAACTCAAGATCAGGCTGACAAGTACAGAGCAGAAACAGATGCAGATCCAGGGAAACAATTGGCTTTTTCCCACATGACCCCACAGGCTCCTGTTGGAATGTGATTTCATTCCATTTAGGAGGGATCATACTATCAATCCAGGCTGGGGGATGAGATGCTGGAGAGCAGCCCTGCAGAAAAGGCCTTGGGGTGCTGGTGGCTGAGAAGCTGGCCATGAGCAAACAGTGCATTCTGGCAGCCCAGAAGCACAATGGCATCCTGGGCTGCAGCAAGAGAAGCGTGGCCAGCAGAGCCAGAGAGGTGATTCTGCCACTGCACTCTGCTCTGCTCACACCTCCTCTGCAATACTGGGGCCAGTTCTGGAGCCCTCAACACAGAAAGGACATGGAGCTGCTGGAGCAGGTGCAGAGGAGGCCACGAGAATGCTCAGGGGCTGGAACACCTCTGCTCTGAGGACAGGCTGAGGGAGCTGGGATTGTTCAGCCTGGACAAGAGAAGGCTTCAGGGGACCTACTAGTGACCTTCCAGGACCTAAAGGGAACTTCCAAGCAGGCTGCAGAGGGCCTGTTTGCAAAGGCCTGCAGGGAAAGGACAAGGGGCAATGGTTTTATATTGGAGAAGAGTAGATTTAGACTGGCCATTAGAAAGAAGTTCCTCCCCACGAGGGTGGTGGAACACTGGCCCAGGTTGCCCAGGGAGGTGGTTGAGTTCCCATCCCTGGAGGCATTGCAGGTGAGGCTTGCCAGGGCTCTGGGCAAGCTGCTCTAGTTGGGGATGTCCCTGGCCACTGCAGGGGGGTTGGACTAGATGAGCTCCAGAGGTCCCTTCCAACCCAAACCAGTCTAGGATTCTATGATTCAGGGCAAAATCAATTCCAACTCAAAACTCAAGCACAGTGAGGTTTTTCTCAGTGAAGAACATGCAGTTCAAGACAAATGTCTTTCCCTGGGCAAGTCACCTGCAAACAGGCAGAGAGCCCCTTCCAGCTGACCTGAAGCAAGGCTTGTTGCATCTCCTCCTAGTGCCTGAGAAGGGAAAGGCCCTGCCCACAGGCTCTCCATGGCCCCAGAAGGGTGCAGCCCAGCCCAGCCCCTCGGCTCCTACCTCCCAGGGCTCCCAGTCCCGCTTGTAAGTGACTTCATAGTCGAGCACGCTGGCCAGCCCTTGGCTCCCAGCAGCTGCTTGCCAGCTCAGCAGGAAGTCTCCTGATCTCAGCAAGCTGACCGAGAGGTTCTGAGGTGGCAATGGCTGAACTGGAAAGGGAAGATACAACCCATGAGATGAGATAGTGAGGACAGGGCCATGAAAAGGAGGAGAAAAGTGCCTAGGTTAAGCTTCCCCAGTTACAGAATCACACAGAATCCCAGAATGGTAGGGGTGGGAATGGAACCTCTGGAGATCATCTAGTCCAACCCTCCTGCCACAGCAGGAGAACCTAGAGCAGCTTGCACAGGATGTGGCCATCCTGTGGATTGGGAATCTCTCCAGAGATGGAGACTCCAGCACCTTCCTGGGCAGCCTGGGCCAGTGCTCCACCACCCTCAAAGGAAAAAAGCTCCTCCTCCTGTTCAGCTGGAACTTGCTGGGTGCTAGTTTGTGCCCATTGCCTCTAGTCCTGTCCCTGGGCACCCCAGAACAAAGCCTGGCCCCATCCTCCTGCCCCCCACCCTGTAAGGATTGCTAAGCATTGCTCAGATCTCCCCTCAGGCTGCTCTGCTCCAGCCTAACCTGCCCCAGCTCTCTCAGCCTCTCTGTGGAAGAGAGGTGTTTCAGTGTCCCTTCTCTGCCTCTCCAGAAGTTCCCTGTCTCTCTTAACCAGAGGAGCCCAGAACTGGACACAGGACTCCAGCTGTGGCCTCCCCAGGGCAGAGCAGAGGGCAAGGAGAAGCTCCCTGGCCCTGCTGGCCACACTCTTCTTGCTGCACCCCAGGATGCCAACAAGGGCACATTGCTGGCTCCTGGGCATCCTGCTGGCCACCAGCACACCCAGGCCTTGTTCCACTGAGAGCTATGGGAGACCTGGACTCCAGCCTTCCACACTTGGAATGGACAGGCTGGCAGCTGGCTTGGGATCAGGCTGCTTTGTGGGACAGTAATTGGTGAGCTCCTTCCACAAGTTTATCTTTCCAGGAATAAAGGCTGAAGGTGGTACTTAAGGCCATGGTTTAGTGGCATGTTAGTGCTAGCTATGGTTGGACTTGATGAGCTTAGAGGTTTCTTCCAACCTTAATGATTCTGTATTGCTGTAAAAAAGTTCCAGAATATCTTATCACTGCCACATCAAGGAGCTCCAGCAGCAGCCAGAAACTTGCCTTCTCCCACCCCTGTCCCATCCTCTCCATGTGGAACTCTGGCAGCTCTCACCAGGGCAGTGGAATTCACTTGCTTCCTGAAAAGCAAACCCATTCACAAAGATCTCCACCACTCATTGGAAAAGGAGAATTCAGTATTTAATCCTCACCATGCTGGAAAAGATCAACATCTAGTTGCACTTGAAGCATCTTGTTAGGTTTGAAGCTGTAAGTATCATTCACCCCTATGGCAAAGATGGCAGAGGTGCTATGACAGACCCAATGCACAAAGGATCCAGGAGTCTCTGGGAAAGCATCTTCTCCCTGGTGCTTGCAAGGCATCTCATTGTTCTCCCTGTGGGCAGAGGAAGGGATCCATAAAGAGCTGATTTGGAGACCTATAGTTCATGAACAACAAAATGCCTGACACCAAACCCATTCCATTCTGTTGGTATCATTTACTCAGACACTTCTGTCCACTTCTCACTGGGCCTATGAGTCCTGCTTTGCATCAGCTGCTAGGCCAAAGATCTTTAACCCCAGAATTCTGTGCCAAATGCCTTCCCATTTCCATGGTAGGGTTTGGTACCAGTCCAGTTCAGTTATGTTTTCAGCCTGACTCTACAGAATCTCATTTTATTTTTTAATGTGAGAAATAATGTGGTGAAAAATAATGTCATGGAAATGCACCTTTTACACAGAATGAGAGCCAGGAAAGTTTTGGATGCTCCTTAGCTTCTTAAAGACACCCATTTTGCAGTCCCAGAAAGACACTTGCAAAGTATTCTCCAACCAAAATGTACTTCTGTACCCTTAGTAGTCCTCTTCTGCCAAGGGACCTTAAGTATTCCTTACAGATTTGATCCAGGAGGTTAATCATCCTTTTGGCTAGCCTTTCTCCAGGCCCAAGGAGGAGGATGAAAATTAGAAACCATATCTTAAACTAGACAAAAGAGGATAAACTTTGTGTGCTTGCAGTAGCCTGAGCTGCTGGAGAGATGTCCTGCTTCTTTTTGTCCCCTCTGGAATTCTCTTTCTGCTGATGGCTTCATGCCCAGGATATTACATTGTTCCAGTTCAGATGAGAAATATTAAGTTGGGAATATCTAAGGCCAAAGATTGTCTCCCAGAATAGGATGGAGTCTCCTAGCCAACTCCATGTCAGCAAGCATTATTCAGCACTACTGCTGAATACCCAGTTGGGTATTAGCAAGGAAATGAGGGATATTCCTGGAGGATAGAGTCATAGAGTGGTTTGGGTTGGAAGG
>VWZO01002131.1:0-152718 GCA_013396975.1 Bucco capensis
TCTCAGGACTCTGGGATGCATCTCATCAGGTACCATAGACTTATGTCTATGCTCCTCAGGAGGTCACAAACCTGATTTTCACCTACACTGGGAGGGACTTCACTGCTCTGGTCCCCACCTTGTGGTTTCTTAACTTGGGAGGTGTTGGGAGAGAGGTTGCCAGTGAAGACGGAAGAAAAAAAAGTTGTTGAGAACCTCAGCCCTCTCCTCATCTGTTGTTACTAGCTCATCGTTCTTGCTCTTCAGGTGGGGTATGTTGTCTTTGACCTTCATTTTTTCATTGATATACCTGTAGAATCCCTTCTTGTTATTCTTTGCACCCCTTGCCAAGTTCAGCTTCAGCCATGCCCTGGCCTTCCTGACCTCATTTCTACACCATCGGGCAGTGTCCCTATACTCTTCCCAGGATCCCTGTCCCTGCTTCCATTGCCTGTGTAGCTCCTTCTTGTTTTTTAATTTGACCAGCAGGTCTTGACCCAGCCATGCAGGTCTCTTCCCTTTCTTGCTAGATTTCTTACATCTGGAGATTGAGAGTTCTTGTGCTCTATGGAAAGTGTCCTTAAAGATCTACCAGCTCTGTTCTGCTTTCTAGTCCCTGAGGACCGTTTCCCAGGGTATCCTGCTGATTAACTACTTAAAGAGCTGGAATTCTGCTTTTCTGAAATGCAGGGTCCTGACTATGCTTCTTGACTGATTGGTGACCTTTAGGACTATGAATTCCACCAGTGCATGGTCACTGCAGCCCAGGGAGCCTCAAATCTTGAGATCTCTGATGAGCTCGTCTTCATTGGTAACCAGTAGATCTAGTATTGTATCCACCCGGGTAGGGGTGTCTACTTCTTGTGTCAAGAAGTTCTCATCGAGACACTCCAGGAGCCTCCTGGATTGCCTACTGCAATATTTGTATGTTGCAGTAATTGTTTCTTGCCGACTTCTACCCTTTGGCATCAGGAGACAGCAGAAGAGCAGCAGTTTTTGTTCAGAGCTGAACCATGAGGGCTCAGGAGCATTTTAGGGATTGAACTTGGGCACAGCTGTTAAGGTAGTAAACACCTGGAAGCCAGTGTATTCACATAAGTGTTAAAACAAAAACGGGAAATTACAGGAACTTGGTAGTGGTAGTAGTAAGGCCACAGCTTGGATTTACAAGTTGTCTGTACATTTTCAAAAATTCTGGCTACAGTATTTTTGCCTTACTTAGTTGAGTTTCTGTTTTTAATGTTGCCTTATGAATTAAAAATGCATTCATCTTGTTCTTTTTTACGTCAGCATTTGCTTCTGTTATACTTTATTCACACTTTTGACAACAATCGGGATGGCTTTCTACCTGCTTGCACTATTTGGGCCTGTAGCTTAGTATCTACTGTCAACCCATTCTCCTTCATCCTGACTTGAATTTAACCTTTGAAACCAATTATACTCCCAGGACTGCTGCCATCTTCCTCTCTCCTTCCCACATCTTGTGTAAGAAGGATCCTGCTTGGAGACCATTTGGTGTTTAGTATTGACAAGCTGGCGTCCTAAGGACTTCGCTGCCAGCGTCCAAGCTTACTAGGCCCTGGCAGATGAACCTTAGGACTAAAGGGTGAGTCCAGCTCTGCGTATGCTGTGTCTCACCTAGAAAAAATCCATTGCGCAGGCTCGAGGGTGCTATCCGCTATCCTCTTTTTATCAGCGCGCTTGGAAAAGGCGCTGATGAGGAGCGTGGGTGGAGCCCTCCCTGGATCTTCATTCGCGAAGCCTAGCCACGACGATTGACAAGCTGGAGAGGTGGGCCCTGATGAACCTCATGAGCTTCAACAAGCACTTGTGGGTGCTGGTGGATGAAGAGCTGGACATGAGCAAACAGTGCATGCTGGCAGCCCAGAAGGCCAATCGCATCCTGGGCTGCATCAAAAGAAGCATGGCCAGCAGATCCAGAGAGGTGATTCTGCCACTTCACACTGCTCTAGTGAGACCTCATCTGGAATATTGCATCCAGTTCTAGAGCCCTCAATACAGAAAGGACATGGACCTGATGGAGCGGGTCCAGAGGAGGGCCACGAGAATGATCAGGGGGCTGGAACACCTCTCCTTTGAAGACAGGCTGAGGGAGCTGGGATTGTTCAGCCTGGAGAAGAGAAGACTTCGGGGGGACCTACTAGTGACTTTCCAGTACCTAAAGGGAACTTACAAGAAGGCTGGAGAGGGCCTGTTTGCAAAGGTCTGTAGTGAAAGGACAAGGGGCAATGGTTTTAAATTAGAGTAGATTTAGACTGAATATTAGGAAAAAGTTCCTAACCACGAGGGTGGTGGAATACTGGAACAGGTTGCCAAGGGAGGTAGTTGAGGCCCCATCCCTGGAGGCATTCAAGGTGAGGCTTGACAGAGCTCTGAGCAACCCGATCTAGTTGGGGATGTCCCTGCCCCCTGCAGGGGGGTTGGACTAGATGACCTCCAGAGGTCCCTTCCAGCCCAAACAATTCTATGATTCTATTCTATGATTCTACTTAAAACATGTGCAGCCATTCACAAACATTCCTTAGAAGATGTGTTCCCCAGGAGACCAACACCTTGGCTTCTCTGTGGTGAGTCACAAGGAGCAAAGCAACATTGACACTGACATCCCATGGAACCGGAGAGCACGTAGCCACTCAGTGTGGTATGACCATTCTTTTCTTAAATTAGATCTTTCTTCCTCAGAGAACATAAAACAACAACAAAAATATAATTATTTAATGTATTCAACTTACATGCTGGATGCAATATTTTTTCCCAAGGCAGTCAAGAGGAGGAGGACGTAATAGAAGTCTTTTCTGTTTGGTATTGGGGCCATAAGAATAAAGGTCAACCTCTGCAATCTGTTTTAAAGCATTTCTTCCATGTTAGACAACTGCAAGCATGCCAACATGAGGAAGAACACCATCCAGAGGGCACTGGCAGAGCCCATAGCCATGACCCAGGTCTCTCTTGCCCGCATTAACAGCTCTAACCCACGCAGGCAGTCCAGCTGTCAGATGCCAACACCCCTTCCTTGTAGCGGGGACAGGGAAAGGCAGTGGGGAGTGCTGAACCTGGCTTCCCTGATGCTCTCTCCACAGCTTTTCCACAACTCTGTGCTAAATGAAACACAATTGTTAATCATTCCCTCAACTTAAAAAAACCACTTATAGTGGAGCTGCTAGTTGCTAGCATGGTAACATATCACCAGCTGTGTTCTTTTTACGGATTTCCTATTCACCAGCATCTTTGATTCCAGCAATAACACTGGAAAGAAAATGAAGGCAAAAAGCTTGAATTATTTTTAATCTGTTCTGCTGACCTAATTCTGTCAGCAGCCATGATTAAACCTTGTCAGCAGAAGTCTACTGCTGCTACCTGTGTATCTTCACCACTTTTATCTGTGTGACATGTACCAGAGACACATGGTTTATAAAAGCTGCTTCCTTTATTTTAGAGAACTCTGGTAATCTGAACGTAACAGATCCCTTGTTACTAGCTTACTGCCTTCATTCTTTTGTCTTAATACAGCAACTCACTTTTATGCTTTTCTTCATCCCTGCTTTTCTACTTTTGCCTTTTCCCTTATAAGATGCCATTTTTTTCATTTCAGTGCATGTCCTTAATTGGAATAAATGTATTTATCACACTCTTTTCCTACCCAAATGCACAAATGGAGAGCTAGACTTTAAATCATTTTGCTGTTAAGTTACTTAGGGAGTGACAGCTACACCACGGACTGTAGCATATAGCTCATAAAGCTGAATACTGATTTATTTACTGTAAGCTTTTTTGTGGCATATAATAAAGACACACAATTCTTAAGATACCGGCTTGATGTGATGTGGAGGGTAAGAGAGGAGTCAATTTCTTCCTTCATCTCAGTCTACCCTTGCTTAATCTTCATGTTGCCTCTTTCTATACATCCACTCCTTTCCAGGTAACACCTGGCACCTACACAGAGGCAAATACCTTGATGTGCTATTTGCATAAATGTAGAGAATAACAAGAAAATACCTACCAATGAAAATAAAAAATGAGTCATGACCAAATACAGTGTTTGGTAGCAGCTGACTGAAAATGTAAAATGGAACATTTATCACAAAAAAACCCCAAACTTTCTACTTACAGGCTGCTTAACAAAACTGAAAGTTTTCTGCACAAGAACATAGTATCTCTGGCGTTGGCCATTTCAGCAGATCAGTCTAGTTGCAGGACTTTCAGTATATGGCATGACTTTTTTGGCAAAAGAATGATGCCATTATCTTCTACACAATCACCCTTTGAAGCTAACTGCAGGTGGTACACTGATCTACTGAAAGAGCAGAGCATGGCCATATTTAAGGCAATGGATTTTAAAAACTTCTTTATCCCTCTTTCTCTAATATTGATGATCAACAAGAAGTTGTTCAGGCCAATATTTTACATTTACATATGCAAGTTGACTGTTTGTTTATTCTTAAGCAAAACTAATTCAGCTAAAAACAGAACTGCTAGCCATATTTATCCTAATATTCTTATTTTCCTGACAGAAACTATGTTTAGAAACTGCTTTGCCACCTTTCCCCCCCGCCAGTGTGAGCTATGTTTCAAGTGATGGTATTGAAAATCAAGCTGCAATTCTTTTGACAATAAAATAGCTGATATATTTACTTACACTGTAATTCTTTACAACATGGTTACTATAATGTATTGTTTATGTAAAAACCACCACAATACACTTAGTATTTATTCTTTAAAGAACTACCAAGCTTACACACTGAAAAAATACATAATATGGAGAATAAGACACTAATGTCTCTTAAAATGTTAGTCTGTTTTAAGGCAGCAATAAGCATTTTAGAAAGATCTAAGGTACACTAACCACATAAACTGCCAGAATCCATGTGTTATCTATAGCAACATTAGCTTAAAAACCCCAAACTAACATTTATGTAGAAGCACATACAATACAGTAGATCGCTTAACTGACAGCTTGGTCAGCATGTGCATTCCAGTTTTAATGCCAGGAATGGAAACTGAACATTAAAGAAGGGAATGAAACATAGCCCTAAGCTTTCTGTAGACACCTAGAAAAACGGATACATTCTTTTTAGCTCTGCAATCCACTGATGCCCAGTTCATTGAAAATGGTTTGGAGAGAGTATATAAAGGCCAGGTTTTTCAACTCCCGATGATCCTGCATTGGGACAGGTTATTAAATGTTTAAAAGTAAAGTAAAGGTATAGATTTGAACGAGATGGTAGAGCAAAAGAGGAACAAAATCTGTGTTATGACCTCCTCTGCTTCTGGGTGGGTGCCAATGTTAGGAGGGAATAATTCAGTTTAAAATTTATCCTGCTTAAAATCATAGAATTCATTTTTCTCCCACGTAGTTACTAACCTGTATTTTTATTTTTATATGTTCCCTCTTTGATTAAAACAGAATGATTGCTTTGGTCTTAAAGTTTCATCACTACAGGTGATTTCTGATGGCAAACTAAACCTTCTGCTCTTTAATTTCTTAGCAGCATGACCACCACAGGCTAAAGCTGCTCTAATCAGTTCTAGGTATCTGATGTTGCTGCACATGTCTGAAGTCTCATTGGTGTTACTCACTTAAAATGTCACTGTCTCCATCATGTAGATATTTTGACTTTCTCTCAGCAAAAGGTGAAATTTTTGTACTCTAATGACTTAGGGAAAAAGCTCTGTGAGTATTTCCAGTAACTAAATATAAAAAAAACCCTATTCTTTCAAACTGGAGAAATATTCTAATACTGAAGCAAAGAAGAGTTAATATTTACATGGCAGGAGAGAATGACAGATGAATGATAATTATGTGCTGATGTGCAAAGACCTTGCATCAGCAGATGTGAGATATATACATCTCTTGTAAGAAACTAGGTCAAGTTGAGGTACTCAGTATGTATGGGCATACAGTGGTACACTCATTCCCTTGTGCGTTGTTGATATGGTCATACAGTCAGATCCTCTGAGGGCTTTAGTGATTTATCATGGTTGGCTTATAAATGACCATCAGAAATGTAACTTCCACTCTTCAAGACACAAATGGACAAGGATGAATATAGTGGGTTTTCTGGGAAAAATAGTTTCTTTGAAGTTTTGTGAGGATCATAAACATGCTGTGAAAGTCAGAAGCCACATTAGCAGAAGGAAAATGATTATCAGAGTGCACTGCACAGTTACCATGTTATGCAAATGCATAACTAAGGACAAAGATGATGCTAGCCTTAGGAAGCCCCTAAACATAAAGGGGAGGACAGAGGAAACCAGTAAGGATCAGAATCTTACATAGAGAAAGTTTAATATAGGGAAAAATATGGATGAGAAGTGTGGCTACTGAGATTAGTAGGTAGTAGTGCTAGTAAATAAATATTGATACAGTTCAACAGTCAGACTCTGCACAGGTCATTCTGCTTTTTTGGAGTGATGAGGATCTGTGATGGCAGTGAGCTACGGCTCTGTCAACATAGTTAAGGTTTAGAGATGATTTTACATGTACAGTGGCTTTCCACAAAATATGGTGAGGCTGGAAGCAAGAATTTCTCTAACATTATACCCTTCCCAACATCAAGTATCCCTTCTAACAGGGGATTGGTTACATGGACTAATACTTTCTGCAGCCGTTTCCTAAGTCCATTCTTATTTAGGTCTGATAACTAAAACTCTGAGCCAATTGAAAAGCCATACTGATTAGCCTTTTAGTCAAAAACTGCAGGCTGAGTGTAGAACATCAAAGACAATAAAAGACAACCCATCTTACCATGCATCAAATTAAGATATAGAAAGACTTCATAGTAGGCACAGTCACATTTCAATACTAAATACAGCTTGAACTTGGCAGGTGGCTAATGCAAAACTAATTCATAGAAGCATGGCAAATTTGATGAAAATATAATACAGACTTGAAAGAGGCTTATTTAACCAGGTCAGCTCAGAGTTTCTTCCTTCATGTTATAAATTATCTGACATGACTTTAATAAATTCTATTACGACTGAATACTAGGAATGAGAGAAAGGAAGAATAGATTAAAATTGAGGAAAGCAAACACCTTAAAGGGAGAACTAGGCAGTGTATCTTCCCAAAAGGACTTTGATTAACTTCTTTCTCTTTTTTTCTTTTTTTAAATGAGGCATCTTGCAGAAGATGCACAGGCAGGTTCCCTTCCATCACAAGTAATAACAGCTATATTGACTGTCTTGAAATCTGTCTCCTAAAACAGCTTTGGGCCTCTCTACAGCTAGAAAACACAGACAATCTTGAAGAACAAGCATGGTTTCTTGTGTATCAACCATTTCCCATTAACATTGTCTACTTCTGTCTGATGGTAACACTAGGCTTTTTTTCTTTTGTGACTATGTAAAGCTTTGAGTGCTCCTGGTAAGTACGACCCAGCCTCTCTAGTTGTCTTGTCCTGTGACCCAGGTGGCTATTCCTTCTGTTAATTCTTTTAGCAGCAGTCAAATCAAAGCCACTCTCTTAATACTGAAGCAGATCCCTGCAGCTGTGTCCTTCCTACTAACCTACTAAATGTAGAAGTGCTTAATGCAGTCTGAAGGTCATGTCAATGATAGCTTTGCACCTAGTATTATCTCCTTTGACTCACGGTGAACTAACCTTCAAAGCAGTTGAGTGTTCTTTTGCTATTTGTACTGTATTTCCCCTCTTAAGCATAAGTAATATCCAGCTACATTGGGTTTACACAATAACTAACCCACCCAGTTTAGAACAACGCCATGCCTTTTCTTGTAGTGAACTGAAACACTTAATGCACTGTTCTAGCCACAATGACACTTTCTAGCTTCCATGTACTTTGCAACATGGTTCTAAAAGCACTTCATTTATGTTATAGACATAACCCTGTCTCAGATTTACACTGTGATGTCTGTGTTGTTAGCAAGCAGTTGCTAAGACTGGAAATTATGCTAGAGGAACTGCAGGAACCTAGAAGAGTCTCAATATGCAATATTCTCTTAAGATTGTGGGTTTTGATTTACTGCAAGTTAATAGGCAAGCTGTACATGCACCAAGGGGTTTCAGTTACTTCAAGGGAGCTATAGCAAAAAAATGTGCAATAATCTCGCATCAATAACATTAAACATTACATATTTTACATTTAGACATATTATAGATGACCATAGTTCTTCATCAGAGTACAGTCGAACTTTTTCACTTTAAAGCTGTTAAGAGTCTACATGTACTGAAGTTATGATCAAGAACAACTCGATGAAACAAGATTTTATGTAAGTACTTTATAAGATAACTTTTATTTAACAGTAGACTGTCTCTGTAAATTAGGTTGATAGGAGCAACTAATGGAGCCAAGTACCTGGTGAGTTCATGACTTGAATTCAGTTTCTTCTACTTGAGGTAGTGTATCCCAAACTGGTTCCTGAATGTGTTGAGGTATTTGCTCTATCTTAGTCTAAAAGGAAAGCAAAGCAACCACTTATACCAGCTAGCTAATATTCAGCTACTGGGCTTGCTTTATTCTGTTTTCAGATACTTATCAGATTAAAAATGCCACCTACTGGCGTTTTCAAGCAATACAGCCTCTTTAGTGTTTTTAATACTTTGGAAAATATTCCTTCCAAACTACACACATTTTTTCTGCTGACTTCCCAAATACTTCAGTAGTTAGCAGTACGTGCATCAGAAGTTATTCTCATAACACTTAATAATGTGAGGTAGAAACTCACCTTTTTTACTTCCATGGCAACACCTTCAGGTAAGTTTCGTTGAACATACTCCAAATAAACTGCAGCAGTACTGCTTGTTAGGTATTTTAACTAAAACAGAATTAATTTTTTTAATGAACTACTGTTATTAATACTTCAAACAGAATAAAAAAAAAAAAGTTTGCTCTAATTTCTCTAGTTCTTGCTATGTGACCAAACATCTTATAGGAAAGTAGCTTCCATAATAGTGAACAGAGGCAGCTGAGCCATACACAACTCAATGAGCAATGAAGTAGTAACTGCGCATACTGCCTGAGACCACACGCACTGATTATGATGGAAGTGATGGATCTTTACATTGCAGATATCAAATAAACCAATCAGGGATTATGCAAGAATTACCAGCTTTTGTATACTTTTGAAGGTCAAGCTTGTTGTAAATCCTGCAACTCCAGAATTCCACTGAATAATGGATTTTCTAGTTTCTCCTGCATGGCAAAACTAGTGCTTATGGTCTGTGGGCAGCCATCTGTACTGCACTAGTAAGTCCCATTTTTGATAAGCACTGTGCAAACACACAGTAAGACACCCAGGAGCCACAAAATGCTGGCAGTAAACTTTTCTTCTATTAAAGTCAACCACAGCTGCATTCCAAAGCCTGTATCATCAGCCATAAAGCCAGTAGTTTGTGTATACCTCTTTTCTTGTATTTCCTCCACGCAGATTTTGTTTGCCCGTTGATGTTACATTGGGCAACAGTACGTGTGTTCCAAAGTATGCGTGTTCAAAAGAACCCTTCGTGATTGATAGATTACAGTGATTTAGCTGGATCTTCTTCCCTTCTCAAGAAAACTCTTATCCCACCGATTCTTAGAAACCAAGAGTATAAAATAAAGATAACACACATTTCTACCTTATTTTTTATTCATACTTTCAGCTGTTAAGATGATAGTCAAAATCAGCCTTTTAATAAAAAAAATTATCTTGGCTGTACATTCAGAGTAACTTGTGCTACATTCGATGTATCTAGGTAAGCAGTTCTCTGCTATTCCCTGCACTCTCCTCCTCAATCCAAGTAAATTCACTCCTGAACTAACATCTATTAACATCTTTGAATTGTGCACCTTGAACATACCTTTAAAAAAAAAAACAAAACCAAAAAACCAAACAACAACATCTTTCTTACCTCCAGACACAGGTAATGTGTTCTCATTTCATACTGAACTCTGTGCTTCTTGAAAATGTGTACAGATTTTAAAAGCGTCAACCGTTCTATCTTCTTAGGAGGTTTCTCTCTGAATAAAGCACAAAATTTTGTTTTATAAAAATGACGCTAATAAAAATGATGTGAAGAACTATGCTGAAATCCCTTTTCTCATTTGACATTTAGAAGACATACAAAGTATTAAATATTGGTACAGTCTATTATTAACCCACATGAGCATGGTTAACACTCAGATATCAACCAGCACTAGTTCAGGGAAGCTAGAGCACTGATAACTGTACTTATTGTCTCTCATTGCAGTTAAAATGCACTTCTATGTCCCTGCTGAGTGCAGAACTGCTGCTGCTTTCTCATCACTGTGCTTCCATCTAAGAACCATTAGATTTATAATCTAAGAAAGTAACACCTTTTTCTTCTGAAAAAAATACTTCTAATCAAAGAACCTGAATTACAGTAGATGACATAAGAAGCATCTAACATCACATAGAATCATAGAACAGTTACAGCTGGAAGAGACCTTGAAGATCATTGAGTCCAGCCTTTGTCCTAGCCCTATCAACCTGCTAAATGATGCCCCACAACGTAACATCCACATGTCTCTTGAACACCTTCAGGGACAGTGACTCAACCACCTCCCTGGGCAGCCTGTTCCAATGGCCGACAACTATTTCAATAAAGAAATTCTTCCTAATATCTAGCCTGAACCTCCCCTGCCACAATTTACGTCCATTTCCCCTCATCCTATCACTCTCCACCAGGGAGAACAGACCAATCCCTGCCTCTTTACGACCTTCCTTCAGGTAGTTATAGGGTGATGAGGTCTCCCCTCAATCTCCTCTTTTCCAGGCTAAACAGGCCCAGATCCCTCAGTCTTTCCTCATGTTCTAAGCCCTTTACCAGCTTGGAAGCCTGCCTCTGTACCCTCTCAAGCACCTTAATGTCCCTCTTGTAGTGAGGGGCCCAAAACTGGATGCAGTACTCAAGGTGAGGCCTCACCAGAGCTGAGTAAAGGGGCATGATCACGTCCCTGCTCCTGCTGACAACACTCTTCCTGATACAGGCCAGGATGCCACTGGCCTTCTTGGTCACCTGGGCACACTGCTGGCTCATGTTCAGCCGGCTGTCAATCAACACCTCCAGGTCCCTCTCTGCCTGGCAGCTCTCCAGCCACTTCTCCCCAAGCCTATAGCGCTGCTGGGGGTTGTTATGGCCAAGGTGCAGCACCTGGCAGTTGCCCTTACTGAATTTCATGGAATTGGCCTTGACCCAGCGATCCAGCCTACCCAGAATCCTCTGTAGAGCCTCCCTACCCTCAAGCAGATCGACACTGCCACCCAGCTTGGTGTCATCTGCAAACTTGCTAAGCCTGCACTCCATCCCCTGGTCCAAATCATTGATGAAGATGTTAAACAGGAGTGGCCCCAGTACTGAGCCTTGTGGGACTCCATTTGTGACCGGCTGCCAACTGGATTTAATTCCATTGACCACAACTCTTTGGACTCAGCCATCTAACCAGTTTTTAACCCAGCAAAGCATATGCCCATCCAAGCCAAGAGCAGTTAATTCCTCTAGGAGAATGCTGTGGGCAACTGTGTTGAATGCTTTACTAAAACAAAGATAAATAACATCCACAGCTTTTCCTTCATCCAGCAAACGGGTCACCCAGTCATAGAAGGAGATCAGGTTTGTTAAACAGGACCTGCCCTTCATAAAGCCATGCTGACTGGGTCTGATAACCTGGTTGTCCTGCATGTGCTGCATAATTGAACTCAGGATGATCTGTTCCATCAGCTTCCCTGGGACTGAAGTTAAACTGACAGGCCTATAACAGACATCACTTTACAGATCAGTTACTTACACTTTTTCAACAGAGATGCCAAGTTCTTTAGCTGCAAGCACTGCAAAATATTCGTAGCTGTCCAACACAGCTTTATCGTGGCCCTTAACTAAAAGGGACAATCTCTTGTACAGAGTTTCTGGCTCATCTGAAATAGATACCTGCATTGTTAAAGAAAGGAGAAGCGTTACCACACCACATTTGAAGAATACTTCAAATTCTCAGACTTTGCTTGGGTATGGACAGTAACTAGAACACTATGGACAGTAATCGGTATTCTCACTTTACTAAGTCAGTTATAAGGCTACTTGAAACACAGTAGCTTTCCCCAGGTAAATTATCCTTCATGTTTGTCCAGGTACAAGTTTAAGACTTTCAGTTACAGATTTATGACTTTCAGTTAGACCTTCAATTTCTTATGGCGTAGACCGCCTGATCATCTAAGAAGGCTGAATGAGTCCAGGAAGCACTGATTTTCCCATAGGTTTATTCCCAGGCACTTCAGCATAGTAAATCCAGCATCTAACAGACATGGCAGGAAGGCTGGCTCTGTACTGTGGCTCTAATATCACCTGTAAGATTTTGGCTTGCTTACATGTATTATACAGATTGAGCACATTTCTGAAGTACTAGTCAAAGTCAAGGCATTCAGATTCTGAAAGCGAGATATCCACCACATGCCTTCATGAACTCCCCACTCCATTAGCCTGGGGCTCCCAGCTTTCAAGCCAGAGCCAAAGCCCTTGGGCTGGCCAAGCTGCTGCAGGCATTGAACTGAACGCAGCCAAAAAGCTGGTATTTCATGGAGTTACAGCTGCATAGAGAAGGAAAGTCACTAAGAGACAACTACGAGCTACAGAAATCTTGCTGAAAACCCTCCCAAATCTCAAATACCAATAAGCTAAATTGTTTCTTCCTCTAAGAAAAATTAGACATCATTAAGACCAATCTTAAAAAAGTTGCAATAAAGGATTTCAAGTGTTTCAGTACATCCCCTTTATTACTCAGACAATATACAAAATACCATTCTATAACACACTTACTAAAGGATTGATCTTAGGCTCCTGTGTATCAGTGTGGGATCCAGCCAGCCGTGTTCCATTCAAGCTGTAGTTCCTAAAATGTGGGGTAATGGGTGAAAAGCATAAAGTAAGTTGTTAAAACTGGAATTTTTAAGGGAGTGTTGAGAAGCAAAAAAAGGAGGGCCTTTTATACTTACAGAAGAAAACACTGGTTTTGCATAATTCTGGTTGTATAACTGACAGGAAAAGCTGATCCCTGTATGAAACAAATAGGTTATGGTGTTTTTTTCCCCAAAAGTCAAAAGTAGTCTGTCAATACATTTGTATTAAAGGTTGCATTTTTGCACACCAGAGCATAAGACACTCCTAGGCACTGACCTGCCAAACTAGAAGAGATTGCCCTATTAGACAAAACAGAAAGAGAGGCATAGAAATATATTTTAGTATACAAAAGTATATGTATATATAAAAATGTATTTTAGTATACAAAAGAAACATTAAGGGAACAGCATAACAGTATGCACTTATTAGCAAGGCATGTGAATAGCTGTCACAATGTTGGGGGTTTTTTTGTGCTGAAAAATATATTTTGTGTGGTATCAGGTACCATTTCTGCATATGTTTTCTCTTTAGTTTTACTTTCATAGTACAATTTATATTAGTTTCATCAAGTGACAAGCCTAAGTAGGACTTGCTATTGTATAAGCAATTGAAAACAGTATCCTACAGATGAAAAAACTGAGCATCTGAACTTAACTTGAAATTTCCTATTTTTTCAGCAATTATGATTTTAAACATTTGTTCATTTGAAGAGAATATTTAAATAGAAAGGCTTCTAAAAAGTTAATGAACTATATTTAAAGATAACACCATTTTTCTGTGTTAAATAAAGGAACACAACTGTTACTCAAGATGTAACCTTACTGTCTTTCATACTAGAAAAACCACTGCAGAGTGTTATACGGCTTTTAGCTTCCTTCCACTAACTCTCAATTTGGAAAAATTATAGACACATGACAGGAAAAAAAAACAACATAAAAAGGAATCAAAACTCTCACTTGCTTATGAGAAACTCAGGGCTGCAGCAGAATGCTGAAGCAAAATTAGCTACTTAACCAGCCCCTTGTTACTCATAGTCATAGCTGTAACAGGGAAGACAGAAACACCACACTTCAGTTTTACGGATGACTACACAATCAAAACATAGAAAACAGCCAGAACTGACAATTTTCCAGGTAATCTTAAATTAGTTGCTCACAGATATGCATAACTATTGATATGATGATATTAATTCCCTAACCTTTTCCCATATGCATTAAATATTAATTATAGATCAGCAGTGAATGAAGCTGTTCTCTGAAGTAATTCTGCCTCATGCACTGTTTATCCTACAAATTCTGCATCCTATAAGAAAGATAACTGCAGAAAGGGCAGGAGAGTTTCCTGTTTGCAAAGCTGACTGTTGCATGGAGAGCACAATTCATTGTCTCTCCTCAGGCAAGCCTTTCAAATACAGATGTTCACAGATGAGCACTTAAAACAAGTGTATATAAGTGTATGACACAACTTTAGGAGCACTAAGTATTTGCTACTATAGTTGATGAGCATTCAGAATGTTTCAAAGTTCATGCTGGGAACTACTTGAGACTCAGTACCTAAAATCAAACAAACATATCTGATAAAATTATCTTGATCATTGCACTTTAATTTTCTGCAGTCAGAACACTGCCTCCCTTTCATTCAACACATAGAGTACACTAACATCATCACCTGACATCACATCAGGGAGCAGAGAGGCCCATAAACATAAAAGACTGTATTTGGTGCAGAGCTTAAACTGTACATGCAAGTATATGGCACAGAACCTGAACCCAGATAACAAATGAAATAGACTATAGACTAGAACTGTAACTGAAAGTGGTACCTGGTTTTGGTTTTTGTGTGTATGGAGCCTCTGCTGTTATTCTTTTACATCTAACTGCTGGACCTTGTAAGAGATTATTTGCATGCAAACATATGTACACTCATAGCATACTGTGGTATGTGCCTTTGTATACAGGATTTTCAGTCTTCATATAACAAAGAAGAATAAAACATGACGAGTTCTGTCCCACACACTGAGCTCTGCAGCCTTTACAATATTCTGTGATCGTGCATATTATTCCCACCATACCTCACCTCCTTTTGCTACTAATTATGCAGGCATGCAACAAGTCAAAAGTTTTAGTAAAATAAGATTGAAGGTGCTTTGTGATAATTTTTACAAAATGATACACTGAGTGCCCCATGTAGTAAAGACAGCATTCAGCAAGCAGTAAAGTATATTTTAATAACTTCATTTATGCTCTGACTTAAATATGCTAGATGTGGTTTTGCTAATTGCCATCATAGAGGATGGAAAAGACACTCAGACTGTAACATAACAGAAAAACTTTTCCTGTGTGAACCAAAGCCTTGCGCATAACAGAATTACCCCTCTTCTAATGCAAAATAGCCTTCGTTTTCTCTAAGTACTCAAGAAGAGACAGGTACCTGAAAAATGCGCAAATTCAGAACACAATATGTACACAAAAGACAGTTTAGGGCTACTGAAAATTAATAGGAAACTCCCAATGTCAAACATGAGAGAAAGCAATCACTTTAAAAGTAAAAACCAGTTGAAAACTTCAGTAGCGTAAAAAGTATTCCTGTTGTTTTTTTTTTTACATAAAAGTTTCAAATCTTTTAAGTTATAAAGACTAGAAACAGGCTTCGCACAGGACCTCAAAATCCAAGTCATCTGTTCTACATCAACCCTTATACCCAGAGTAACCGCAGCAAAACGAGTACTGCAAGACAGTTTTGAATACCCACTACGCCGATCATGGCGCACAGAAACACTGTAAGACCCCAACCCTCCCGCCTGCCCGCAGGAGTCCACCGAGGAGGGCAAGCTGGCTCCAGTACATCTCGCACCGGGGACGAGGTACCGGGGTTTGCACAGGGCCGATGTTCGGCCCTTAGCCTGTGCGGTGCGCGCTGCTCCACCTCCCTTTTTTCTCAGCACTCAGGAGCGAAGGCGCCGAAGGAAAGGGAGAAGGAGGCTCACCCACCCTTCTTTCCACCATACACCCCACCTGACAGAGCCGCCGCCAGAGGCACGCCGCCGCCATCTTGTCTCCGCCCCAAGTCCCCGACTACAGCGCGCAGACCGGAACGAGAAGAGCGGCCTCATGCGGCAGCAGCCGATCGGAGAGCGCCCCCGACAGCCGTGGCGGAGCAAGCACCCGCAGGGAGGCCGAGGCACTGCGGCGCTGCTACACAGGGCCGCGCTCGGTGATGTTGGCATCTCCTCTCCCCACGGCCGTTCCCGCCTTCCACGAGGGCGGCCTCAGAGACGGAGCTGCTCCTCTCACCTCCGCGGCCGCCCAAACAGCTTCCTGCCAATGATTGATCCGCTTCCCCTCACGCTCTCTGCTCGTGTTTTCCAGAAGAAAACGTTTCCCTCCTCCACTGCCGGAGGAAAAAAACAGAAGGGAAAGTGTTATTTCCAACGCTGACGCAGGGTAGGTGACATCGGTTTGGTTTTTTTTCTTGCTGAAAGTGACAGGTAAAGGAGATTTCTTCAGGTTTCTCCCCCTTTCTGAGAAACCTTTTTACCGTAACTTGTCCTTACCAAGCATACTCATATCCACCAAACTGCATAGAGGTGAATATAAGAAATGTTTTCATCATTTCAGGAATCCTCTGAAAAAAAATATACATGAACCTAGTTTTCAACCTTCTCCCCCTTTTTAAAAATATTTTTAAGAAGTATAGAAGCCTGTTAGCAAAACCCAGCCAGCTATATTGTACCAAAGTATAAAAATGATTGGAAATGTCATATAAACAACTTTTTACAAATATAAATAGCAGTTAATATTGTAAGACAAGCCCTGATCAGTACCAAGTATTTAAAGGGGAAATAAAGTAGCACTCATTCATGCCACCAGGCCATCCTAATACACATGTTCGGTTAGGTAGTGACCTGAAATTAAGCTGTGTACAAGTAAATGCTAACAGCAGGAACCTGAAACCAGCATAGATCACAAACTCTATCAAACGTATATTTTTTATTTTGTTACTTTCTCTGCCATCTAAAATTACAGTCTGTTTTTTACACTAACACACCTAAAATATTTACAACCATCTTCTAATAAAATAAGTTAAATATTGAAAATATTTTTCTCATAAAATATGTTTTCTATATATACAGGTTTTATCAAAGAGGACTAAGTTCAATAGTGAACAGTCTTCCAATATCAACCATCAGCAAAAAAACATGTTTTCTGAAATAAAACTATGTTCAACTTATGTACAAATAGGCAGAACAGCATCTGTTTAACATCAGCCAATGAAACAATTAAAATCAATGTTTGAGGCCTAGATCATGCACTGCTTAAGAAATGTGCATTTCTTTTTTTCCATTATGAATAACTTCTTTGGTTATAATAGTTCTACTATCTTCTTGGCCGTACAACGAAACAGCACCCGATTAATGTTACACAACCAGGTATATATATGTATATATATTTTTATATATATATATATATATATATGCTATGTTTAGCACAGATAGCTGTCCAACTGTTGCTAGAAAAGTTCCACTGTAGATTCTTCAATAAAGAGCTGCTCTTCAGAATCAACCCCACAAGTTTCACTCTATTCTTAAAGCAGAACTCTAAATGACTTCAATTATCACTTTGGTTAAACACTCAATTTTTTTCCCAGCATTAACAGAGGATTCTGAAAACAAGTTTCCACTTTCCAGTGTAGCAGCCCTTCTTGGAAAGATCCTGGAAATTTCAAAATTAAACAAGTTTGGAAGAGAGTAAACTCTGCAGGGTTCTTTCTAACACTGTCTCCTATAAGCCAGTTACCACTCACAACAACCTACAAATCAGTGGATCTAGCTGGCAGCATACTGCTTAAACAACCTGTCTGCTGAACATGGGTTCTGTGACCCCTGCAAAAGTCACACATCACAGCATGGACAGGAACCGCTGGAGAGTGTATTGCCTGCCAGTTCAGGAAAGAAAAGGCAGATGCTGCCTGATCTGAAACTCACAGGTACAGGAATTAAGAACATCATCCCATAAGTATTGGAGGGAGTGAAGTTCCAGTTGTCAAAACTAAAAAACCCACCCTCTGGAACAACCCCCAAAACCAGTGGAACAAACCACACACAGAGGAACTTCACTAACCAGAAACTGAGAAGTGATTTCCATTCTCCTGAAGGCTTTTTAGTAACATTCGACCTTAAGTAGAAACTTCAGGTCATTTGGCTTCATGTATTTGGCTTTGACAGAGAAGGCACCTCTCTGCCAAAAAGTCTCAATGTTTTTGAACTTACATGGTCCAGCACTTCTATACAAAAGTGCCGTGATTTACCCTCATTTTGCATAGTTATACAAGGAAGACAGACAGTAGAAAATAAGATCCACCATCTCTCAGATTCTGCTTAAGGTGTTAGGAATGTGGCAAAAAAACCCACCCCAATAAAACAAGCCCCAACTCATAAAAAACCCAACCAACCCTGAAATCTGGAAGATCTGAATTCAGTCTTATAAAATATTTCATAAAGTTAGCAATACTCTTCTGCTGTGCAAAATTCACAAGAAAATCAGTGCTGCTACCTGTGAAAACTAAAATCAGTATTCGTATTCCGTAATTAAAGGTCCACTCAACCTAGATCAAATTCTTCCTCAATTCTTTAGTTCTGAAAGGTACAGTTCTTTTGAGATCCTATTTACTTAAAGAGCCAAATCTAAATTTACATAAATGGTGTTAAGACATCCACAGCATGTAGCTCTGAACCTAAGAGACAAGAAATGGTAATTAAATATCAATGTCAACTCACCTTTGGAGTATATTTTACTAAGTAAACAACATTTGAATTTGATGTAATGAGGAGGAACTGACAATGGCACAAGAATAACAGGTCATGGTAACAACTAAGGTGCTGAAGGCATATACTCCATCAATCTTTACTGCAGGTAAGAATGTCTCCCTCTATTTGCCTGGTGAGAGGGCAAGCTCTTGCATTGCTTAAGCATACACCCTTCCTAATACCACTGAGATTACTATTCAACAATGTGATTTATTGTCACAGCAAAATTTCCAGTGTAATCTGATTACCAAGGTGGTGTTCCTGATTCACATCAGATGATGTGAACCACAGTACAATCATCTTCTTTCTTCGGTCCTTGAATTAGGTCATTTTAAAATCAGCACATCAAAATTTTGCTAAAATGGAAGCTCTAAAACATACAGTGTAACAAATGCTTTTACAAAGTGCCTAACATGTACGCATTAAGATAAGAAAGAACTGAGAAAGTACTGTGATACTACAGATGATACAGTCACTCCTGTAATTATTTCACTAGTTAAAACAGATTTTTTTTTCTCCACCTCCCTTAAAATGACACCACAAAGACAAAGAATGTAATCATCTCCTTAACAGAAATGACATTTAGTCTCTAGAAGATGCTGGAAGTGATCCAGTACAGGCAAAAAGAAAATTATGCTCTATCAGAAGCGTTATTCTCATAATTGGGCTAAAATGAAACTTGGAAGTTAAAGACTACAGATCCTGCTGGGATCATCTGGAAGGAAGTAATAGCAGAACCATAAACTTCTGTAATTAGTGGCTTCGGAACTTATCAGCAAAATGAGCTCAGATAAAAACACCTTATAAGAATATTTATACCAATTATTTATTTTTCTCCCCAAAACAAAAATTAATATAAAAGGGAAAAAAGCAGATTTCTTTCTCTAGACCTGGATAAAAGAATTGTAATTTTCAACAGGTAGTTTACAATCAGTGGGGAATAAGCGAGCAGTCCAGGTTTCCTGACTGATCCAGTCAGGGGGTGCTCAGTAGCTGTCGTTTATCAAGCAACTTTATTTACAACTCAGCATCATCCTGCAGTAGATCTGCATCTTCATCATCCAATAAAAGGTCAGCATCCATCACTTCATTCTCTTCCATGACATCACCCAGCTCCTGAACAACATCGTCATCAATGTCACCAACATTTTCAACATGTTTAACCAAACTCATGTGGTCCAGAGGGATCAAATTATGCCCAAGTTGCCCAGTAGTTCTTGCAATAGTGGCTCCCATTTCTGCTGCCATGGCAGCCTTCTGAGACTTTTGCCTTTGCTGTTCTTCTTGTTGTCTGTGAGTCTTCATATGAGCATTGCGGCTTTTGATTTTGAAAAATACCCTAAATTTTCAAGAAAAAAACAACATAAAAATGCATTGCTTTTGATGAAGTGAGCCAAAAAAGACTCAACAGCCTATCAGTACATTTGCTTCCTTGTCCTGAAATAGCAGTCAGTGAAGTCTGCAATGCCACGGTGAGAATTGCAGGGACACACTACCAGATTTATACATCCTGACAGTATCAGAATGGCCTACTCGGCTGGAGGCACTCTGTAGCTCCCATGGTTGGTTCAGTATCTCTGCACATTCTAATTCTCCCTGTACTTAGTTCTGCTACAATTTTGCACAACAGGGAAAAAGCGAATGAATCCCACATTAGGATGGACAAACTCAAGTACAGAAACACAGACAAAGCTCCCCACTGTCACATGCAAATCTGTGATGAAGCACAAAGCTGGACTGTCAGATGCAGAAATTTTAGCAGGTAAATGGATTCAAGAATATGCATGGGAAGCATCCAAACTGCCATGCAAGCTATTCTCTGAACATCTTGAATAAAAGAACATGTCATCTAAGGGGAAATTGTTCTTTTGAGACCATCAGAGCCAAATTAAGAGTTTGTTGCAACACTATTAATTTGGAATATAAACAGGCAAATGTTATGTGATACTACAGACAGTCATTTTCACTTACTTGCCACACTCCTTGCAAGGAAATATTGTTGTTGGGTCAGTCTCACCACTTGTTGTGCTGTGAGCAGGTGAACTCTTGATGGAGCAGTATCCACTCTGAGTACCAGATTTCTGCTTAGTGCCTGGAATGGTGCATCTTGGTTTTGTCACCTGATTCGTACCTCCATGAATGCGAGCATGGCCATTTAACGCTTGTCGAGAGCTGAACACCTGGCAGGCAACAGGGCGAAGAGAAGGAAAAAAAAAATAAACCCAAGGAATACTGCACTGGAACAGGAACTGCAAAAAGAAGTATGCTGTATGCATTATTACAGCAGAATAACTGCACACATCTAATATGCACAATCTACTTGGTCAAATGCTGCTTGCTCTCAGCTAAATCCCACCAGAGATAAAGAATTAGTCACAGTATCACAGTATGTTAGGGGTTGGAAGGGACCTAGAAAGATCATCTAGTCCAACCCCCCTGCCAGAGCAGGATCACCTAGACAAGGTCACACAGGAATGTGTCCAGGTGGCTCTTGAATGTCTCCAGAAAAGGAGACTCCACAGCCCTCCTGGGCAGCCTGTTCAGTGCTCTGTCACCCTTACTGTAAAGAAGTTCCTCCTCGTGTTAATACTAAACCTCCTGTGGTCCAGCTTGCTCCCATTCCCTCTTGTCCTAACATTGGATGCCATTGAGAAGAGCCTGGCTCCCTCCTCCTGACACTCACCCTTAACATATTTATAAGCATATTTATTATATTTATTAACATATTTATTATATTTATAGTCACAGTAAAACCAGTGAGCTATCCTATTATTACAGTTGTATAACAGAAAGGTAATCAGAGCTATTATCATATAGTATTTCTAAGCAATACAGCATCTCAGTACTCAATTTTATGTACAGACCAGCATATTGCATGTATTTTATGAGGTGGGAATTAAAAGCAGGCAAAATGACTTGTCCAGAAGCATTCAGGAAATATTAGTGGCCAGGAATATTCTAAAACTCTGATTTCCAAAAATTACAATTCATCAGTATACAACTCCCCCTGCTATTAAAGATACAAAACACACATACAGCGCCGCAGTTTGGCATTTCACAGATGAAGGAGGATGAAGAAAGTGAAAGACTCTGAAGGGCAGGCAGATCTATAGGTCCAACAAGAGGGATAGGTGGTGGGTCAGGAGACTTCTGCATTTCCCTTTCTTCTTTTCTGTCTTCGTCGATCTCATCTTCCTCTAACACTTCCTCTTCTCCACTTGTCTGAAATAGCGCATTTAAGAAATACTAGAAATATGATCAAAGACACAGTACTGGAACAGTATGTTGCTTAGTCAAGATTGCTTCCAGGTCTCAGTAATTTTTCTCCATCCTGAATGAATTTCTGGTCTTGGTGGAACTACTGTCCCTTAATGGACAAGCATGAAGCTTCACTCCAGCGCTCAAAACAATCTCCAACTGTATTACAGAGCTGTGGCTCCAAGAATCTACAGATGCCAAGGTGCAATACTCTCCCCCAGCTGTTAGAATGGCAATGTACACTACATTCATAGTCAAATTAAATGATTTTAAAAATAATCTCTTAAGATTATTTGGACTACAAGTAATATAGACCTTGCACACAAAGCACTGCGTTGTCAGTCTGTGTAAATAGTATTTGCACTAGAATGTTAGAGTAGTCTTTAGGGGCACAGAGAGGTACAGGTATTGGAATTATTTACAGAGTTTTACCTACTTCAGCAGCAGCAAAAGCCATCATTTCTGGATGAGAGTTAGATAATGCACTAGTCAAAACATGCCATTTACTGTCCAGGAACACAGAATTTTAGTGCAGCTGAGATCACTTAGTGCTCATATAGAACATAATTTAGATATACAGAACAATTTTGGTTGGAAGAGACCTATGTTATCTAGTTCAACCTCTTCCTTAAAACAAGACAAACAAAAATTATTAAGTGTTAAACTTTCTTGTATTCTTTTAGACTTACCAGGCATTCCTCTCTTTTTTTCTCTAAACGTGTTCTGTGCTTCCGTCCCAAACGCAAGATTTTCTTCCAGGTATAGTAGTATTCCACACACTGCGCAACCGTCTTTGACTTAACCTGTAGTTAAGTAATTGCAGAAATAGCCCAATCTCTATTATTTGCTTTCATTCAACACAATTTTAATATATTCCAAGAGGCAGGCTTTATTTCTTAAATATCCAAATGGAGATAAAAAGACAAGTCTGACTACAACAGGAATAGCCTTGTAGAAAATTTTTTTTTTAGTTAATGTTTTCCAGTCAAATTTGTGTTGACTATTTCAGCTGCAGTACAATTCTCTGGGATTCTCTAGACTCTAGTCAGAAAATAACTGAGAATATACTTTTCCAGCTCAAGTGTACAATACCAGCTAGAAATCTAGGAATTAAGACTTGGTTTCCATAAACTCAAGTGTTTTTCAACATTTGAGCTAACAAGAAAAGTATTCTGCCCTGAGAACTATACATTTTGTCTTTTCTGCTTTGTAGCAAAACATGAAAATGAAGTCCAAACACGTTCTCTCCTTGCAAGTGACTCAGGTACCTTTCAATAAACTGCTAGAAAACACCAAGATTGATAGCAGAGCACCATACTTTTCCTACACATGTAATGACATGACTTGGATTCCAGGCTCTGAAAACTTTTACACATAACAGCAGCAACAGATTGTTTATTTTTATTTTTTAACTGGTGCTGCAGCTGTACACATAGGTACACCAAAAAGAATATACCACTCCTGTCACTGTTCTTGTAACCCTTGCTAGCTGCATGCCTGCAATAAGCTGGTCTGGCACTGGAGGGAAAATGAAGGGGAACAGAATATAGCAAATGGAAAAAAACGAGAGACAGGAATAGCCTTACCATTTTCTGTACAAATATGAAATCTTTGCTGTAGGTGGATAATGCCTCTTTGAACAGCCTCCTTTCTTGATGTGTCCATTTGTCAGAGCCTTAAAAAAAAAAGTTAATTATAAACAATAAAAACCTACCACCTTTATGTTGATATAGTATCTGAAACAAAGAGTGCAAAACCTCAAGCACATGCTAATGATTGCTGCTACCCAAATAAAAAAATGGCTGCACTGACTCAGACCTCGAATCTTTCTAACCAGCATTCAGTCTCTAGCAATAGTCACAGGCAGTTGCCTAGGAAACAGTAAGATCAGGGCAAGCAGATACAATGCCTCTCCCTCAATTTTTCCCAACCTCTGACCACTTTCAGCACAGGGGATTTCCAGAGTCTGTTACAATTTGCTTATGTGGTAACTATCCTCCTAAGTGCCGACCCACTCTTCATTTCAACCAATTAAACTTCTTGCACCTAAAACATCCTTTGCTGAAGAGTTTCACAGATCAGTAGAACCTCTGCATGAAGAGCCACCTCCCTTCCTTTGTTTCCTGGCTCCCAGTAGCTTCACTAAATGACCATTCTTCAAGCAGAAGAAAGTGAACCCAATCTCGACCATCATCTCCATGCTATTCAGGATTGCATGTCCTTTCCGACACTCCCACACCTTTGATCATTACTGCTGTTCCTCTCTGAACCTTTTCTAGTACTAAAACATTCCTACATAGATGAAGGGATCAGAAAGGTACATAATAGTCAACATATAAGCAACCCATAGGCTTGCACAGTGGCATCATCATGTTCTCTATCCTCTTAACATTTTGGCTTGGGGTTTGTTTAGCTGTTGTAAAATACAGGGCTGATTCTTTCATAGAACTAGTACTATAATCCCAAGGTCTTATTCTAACTGAAAAGTATTACCACAAAGCTCACAATTTCATATGTAAAGCTTGTATTGTTTATTCCCATACATGCCACTTTACATTCAATTACATGGAAGTTCATCTGTAATTTTTTTCTCCAGACAGTCTTATAAAGTCTTTTGCAGCTCTTCACTTGCACGGCTTGAAGTAAGACACTTAAATCCTCTCTGACAGAGGTCACAAGAAGATAGAGATTGCAGCAATATACAATACACACAAAGTGCTTTCTGACCATTTAAAAGGAAGCTATATATATAAAAAACATTGAGATACTGTTACTCTGTGATTCCTTCACCAGCTTAACTACCCAGGAAAATGTGAAATCAAAATTTAAATTGAAATGAATTTGCTCTTCCTCAGTATTAGTCAAACAGAAGGAACACAGGATTGCTCTACTGCATCAAAGCAATGCCCTGTTTGTAAGACTGGGCAACATGACTCACTTTAAAGGAAGGATATGCAAGAAGCCATAAAGCAGATGCCTTTGAATTGACCTACATTATGGAAGATTCTACTTCAGTCTGAGAGTTTCCAAAACATCTAAAACTTTTATAACAAAAAAAAAAAAAAATCAGTGTTACCATTCTCTACACCAATGCTTGCCTCTGCACTGAATTCAATTAACTTGGGCTTGGCACCATGCATGATATTGAACCCTACAGTTACTGAGGTCTATAGGAAAGAAAATAGAGGGGTTTTTATTAACTGCAAATGTTTTGCTTTTCAGTCTCAACTCCCAGGCTCATAAGCTTATAGTAGGTATCTCACTGCTGCCTGATATGCTGAAAACTACAAAATTAACTTTTCTGCAACCTGTTTTCTGCAGGCTTTTCCAGTACTGGATATAAGCATGCATTAGTTATTTCCACAGAGATTTACACTAAAGCTCTCTTAAACATTGGAGAAAGGCACTGGCTTCGAGCCATGAGTTATTTATTCTGTTATCACCCAAAGATCTTCTTGCTGACACACTGCCTTGCCATCTTTCCCACCCTGGACCAGTGTCATTCCCTTCTTACACAACTTGCCAGTCATTTGCATTTACCTTCTCTTTGAGCAGGGGTAAATGCACTGATTCAGTCCAAGGGACTGTTCCATTACACCAAAATATAACTTTAAAAAGCATGACAACATCAAAGGAGAAATTTTAGTTTCCAGCAAACCTCTCTAGTTATGCTCTCTTGGCTCTAACCCACCTCCCTGGAAAAGCAAAAATGCACACACAAAAAAGAAAAAAAAAACATAAATCACTTCCATGAACTAATTTTATTTTATACCTATGGAGGATTCATGCCTTACAGAGTTTCCCCAATACCTGTGGTATTAGCAGAGACTTTTATAAGATTATGCAGGTTAATTGGAAGTAACCTAATTAATAGAATAAATCCTGCGTAGGAAAAGAAACAGAAGAAAAGCTGTTTTTAACTCTGGTTGCTGGGAAACCGCTTTTGCTCTTGTTAGCTTGAGGGAGATATAGAGAACACGTACAGAGATCTGCAATGCAGCAAGAATTCTGGACTTTGGAATACAGATAAAATTTTAAAGCTGATCTTTATGTTTAGATATTTAATCTACATTTTGTTTTATACGCCATATTGTTTTTGCACTGATTAACTGACAATAAATACTTTCTACATAGCTGGCAGCTTTGGGCCCAACCTGTGGGTTTCAAAGGGGCTACACCTACACCCAGGGAGCTCCCTGAGAGATAGCTCAAATCCATTACATACAGCATATGCTGGGTCTGCTCCCTACCCTATCACAGTATCTACAAGAAGTTTCCAGACTGCCTGAAGCACATTATTTCAGAGAGCCTCTCTGCTGCAACTCTAACTGCAGGAGAATTTAAGACCTGAGAAAATCCACTGTTCAAATGAGAACAATTTAAGTGTTTACAACAGTGCTCCTCTAGTATTAGGGTATGTGTTGCCTCTCTCTTCCCTAAAACACCAGCCTGACAGATTGCAAAGCATTAGGACAGAGAGATTAGGGTGTTCTTCAAAGCAGCCCTAGGTCAGCATGCCCAGCTCTCTTCACATACAACAGAAAAGCCTCAAGTTCTACAACTTCCCTTGCAAGACAGCAAGTTTCAAAGGTGACCTATTTTGCTTGCACCCTCAATCAAGGGCAATGCTAAGGATGAGTTTGGGTATTTATTGTTTGTGCTATCAGTTTATTTTCATGAGTCAGGGTTATATTGCTACAGCGGCAGTGATTTCCGAGTACAGAGCAGAAAGCTCAGAGTTAACCCAAACAAATGCCACTTGAAGTTATATGAAGCTGTTCATGCAGTAGATTGTGAGAAATCCCCATATGCCTTGAGTGGCTGATTATCAACCACAAAAATTATTATTGAAGAGCTGCTGCATGGTGCTAGAGTATGGCTGTCTGTGTAAGTTGCAATCACGTGGCATTCAAGAGCATTAGTAAGTAACAAGACCAAGTGCAGGGTCCTGCACCTGAGTTGGAACAATGCGCACTATCAATACAGGCTGGGGGATGAGAAGATAGAGAGCAACCCTGCAGAAAAGGACTTCAGGGTGCTGGTGGATGAGAAACTGGACATGAGCAAACAGTGCACACTGGCAGCCCAGAAGGCCAATTGCATCCTGGGCTGCATCAAAAGAAGCGTGACCAGCAGATCGAGNTTTGTTTTGTTATTTTATGGTACTTAAACCCAGAGTGCCGAGATTTTGTTTCCTGCTGTGGTAAGCAGAATGAAACTTTCTTTCCTGCTTAAAAATAAGTGGATATACTAATGTCCACAGGTCTCAGTGCTAGTTAACAGGGATTAGTGTCATCTCATGTGAAAGATTAAATAAAAAACAAGTCTCTCCTGGCTCCTTCCTGCATCACAATACAACACTTTCTGAAACTACTCTGAAGTTGCTTCAGTAAAGACTATTTCTCCTCTTCTGCCACATAGGCAGAAATTTCTTATCTGCTCTGATAATTAGATCACTCACTGAGGATGAGGCTGCTCGGATATTGCCTCATCTTCCTTCCCTCATGCCCTGGACTGTCTCACACACAAGTTGGTGTCATCTCTTCAGACAAAAGACCCTGGTCAAAGTTCCTAGGTGACATCCTCCTCCTCCATCTACCCCCATGTCTACCCTTTGGGCTATAACACAGCTGTTATCAAAAGCACTAGGCATCTCCCCCAGACGATACTCAAAACCTGATCTTGACATTTATTCACTCTATCAGCTGCCATCAAACATATTTCTGTTCTTGTTCTCAGGCCAAAGAGTTAAGGATTTGCTTTACAAAAGAGCTCTTGTTACTTGGGAGTCCTTCCAGGGAGTTGCTACAGCCAGGAAGAAGCTTACTTCTATACTTCGCTGCACAGTGATTGTAACTGGAAATGAGTATATGACCCTGGACGTTCTGATTGACTGCTGGAAGATTCTTGGCTTGTTTCCTATTAGAGCATAAACTGGAGATAAATTCTTACATCTCTTACATAAAACCCTATTCTCTGTGTCCAAGCAGTTATAGGCCACTAGAAAGCATTAAGCAATAACACAGAGGGCTGCTGAGGACAGACATTTGACAACTATGCATAGGTGACCTAACAAGTTCAATGGCTTAACACCACCCTGTGTATTACACAGGGCACTTTTGCTTCATCACCAAAATGCAGCTCTTTCTGTGTTTGCAAAAGAAGTCACCATCCCAGAGTTGTTTCTTTTTGGCTAGATCCACACAAAGAGGGGCTCTGCATTCAGTACTAAGATGCCAGTGAGAGTTAAAGCACTGCTTCTTTGGAAAGGTGCTCATGATTATCATTTTCGTTTATCATGCCCCAGCACCTCAGAAAAGGAAGGCATTACAGCAGACATTTACATAACAGAAAATGAAGACTTTACTGCTAATGAAGTATAATGTACAAATAGCAGCAATTTTAAAAAGGAGATCAAATTAAATTTTAGTTTAAAAGAGGAAAAATATTACTCAAAGCAGTTTTAAATCTGTAGAACCCTACATACATAGCAACATGGATGCAAAATTTCTGTACATTTGTAGTCAAGCTAAAAACTGCCAAACTTGTAACAAAAGGCTCAGGAAGTACCACTCGGCACTGGCTGCATCATCTCCCTATTAGATATTGCCATCCCTGCAGCAGACAGCAGAGAGTGCAGCATCATCCCATCAGCCTTGGACTCTGAACACAAGCAGATACAGAAGAAAGAAACCTACCAGCATAGTGGTAATTTGCCAGAGGATGACACTTCAATCTCACTGGTTTTCTCAACAGCAACTTCTCAAGAGCAACCTAAATGAAAAAACAGGGAAAAACAGAATTAGCAAATTCAGTCAGCTGCTGCACATAACTGCATTTAGAAGACTATTTGGTATGAGGATATGAATTAATTTTCCTCTTTTTTTCTTTTCTGTCATACAAAATCACATCAAATTACTCCAAGGCCCATTGACACTGTAACCTCACAGAAGAGCACCTAATACACACCTGTCCTGCTTTCATTATCACAGATGTGGCTATTACCTAGCATCTTCCAGCTTTTCCTTCTGCTTAACACATAACAAACATGTTCATAGTGTTTCACTTGCTAGTTAATTAATACTAATATTTAATGGTTGTTTTGATAGCAGCATTATTGACAGCATGAAGTCTTTTAGAATATCATTTAGGTCAACATCTGTCAGGAATGATAGCAAGTATAGTTAATGCTCCTTTGGATCAGGGAGACAGATGATTTGTGGATCCCTAAAATTTTTCCCCTGATAATGCGAACCCCCTGTACAGCAAATTTCACATCCTGACAGTAAGTTCATTCACCTCTCTCAGACCCCTCAGATACAGCTAACTGAGCCTAACAAAACTGGGGCACAAGCTAAACCCCACTGTATTAGACAATCCTGTAAGATTCATTCCAGTCCTGTGTTCTGTTGCATTTTGTTTTAAATTAGCTTTCCAGGACCTGGTACAGGGCCTTGTTTCTCCCTAACACTGGGCAAAACCGGATGTTTTACCGTAGTTAATAACATTCCTGTCATTAAACTACTGCAAATATTTGAAATGCATTATTTATACGAGAACTGTGTGCAATTACCTCACAGTACTGAACAAATAAGTAGATGCAATTGCTGCTACAAGCAAAGGTTTTTATAAGGACTACAAGACGACTAAGCTCTCTGTGACCAAATATAAAGCTTGTGAAATATCAGGGCTGGAACAAGCACTGGGAGATATTCAAAGCCCCAAGGCTATAAACTAAGTAATCTTATCTATATGAAATATACAGTAAGCCTTCAGAGAGGCACTGCTTTGAAATTTAAATTTATTAAAGAATGAAAGGGAAAAGTTATTCTCCAAAAATGTTACAGGATGTTTAAAGCATCACTGTGAATCAATCAGAAATCTTTTTTTTATATAACCATATCTAAATCCATTTAATAAGGCATGTTAATTTATCTGTAGAAGAGGATCATATCTCCTCTTTCAGCTTCTTATCTTACCATAATATCTCCTTTTGCTTCAAAGAGAGAGTGCAAAGCGTATTCTGAGTTAGTTCCTCCACCAGGTAACACACTGGAACAGCTCATATTTAAAAGGTCTTCCACTGTCAGAAACAAGTCAACATTTTACTGCTAATATAGTAGCCTGACAGTCAAACATCCAGAGCAAAGGATTCTGTACTGCCACTCAAAGACAATAGAACTCAGGGAAGCAGATACGTAGAAGATAGACGCTCTCTCTCCCCAGCACCTCATCTCCTAGTTTTTGGATCGCTTACTGAGGAGGGGATGTGACGGGATTTGCAGAGTGTATCCTTGGGATAGGACAGGCTACTGCAGAGCCAGAGATCTGGCTGTGAGGCAGTGGCTTGCACATGCCAGTGACATTGCTGTGCCAAGAAGGCTCCAGCATGGGTACAAAAATGAACCATACTGGAAGCAGGAACAAACTCCATTCAGGACTGGTAGAAGCCACTGACCCTATCACATTTCCTCTCATCACAGTACAGGCCCAGAAGTCATCATCTGCGACCTCTGCCCTTACACCAGGGTGGTTCAGTACCCCCAAAAACCCCACTTCCCAGCAACAATCTTTCCCCCTTGGCTGCCAGCAATTCATCCAGACTTCACTTCATGCCACTACATGATGTTGTTACTCTGAACCTGTAACATGCAGTTCTGGTCTCTTGCTATGCGTTCTCAGTAATTAACACTCTCTTGAATGTTTTGTAGAGCATACAAAGAGGCACAGGCTGACGTATGAACTTCTGATACGGTGAGTTATTGTACCTCTTTGTTGTAAGACTTTGTTCTCCAGTTCTGGCCATGGTTTCCAAACCAAAGTAGCCTTGTGCACATCCTTTTCCATAAGCAATCTGTCCTGAAGCTCAGGAATATCAGCCTGGAACCTGGACCCAATATTGATTCGTCTATAAAGATAAATAAGTAAGTACTCAACTACACAACATGCAGAAAAACCAGAAACCACATTAATATTCACTTTGTTTCCAACAAAACTTCTGTTACACTGCAGTGGCAGGAAATTGTGTCAGATTGCTTTACACAATGCTTTACTCTCACTGGGATAAGTATTTTGAATACTAGAGAGAATTTACCCTGTGGTGGAAACAAAAAATTTCAATACAAATTTAAACTACACTGAGTCATCCTACCTTAGAGACAAGCCAAGTTAGCCTATGCAGGTGCTGGAAATAGTAACCTTCTGTACCACAGAATACAGCACTCTTCAGCAGAGAGCCGAAAGAGATGTTATTGTTGAGGGACAATTTGCAGTATAACCTACAGAGCCTACCAGGTAACACCTCTCCAAAGCTCCACAGTTAATATATCCAAATACATTATATATAAATATAAAAGCAGGAGTGCTGGATCAGCATATGTTTTTCTCATGGTCCTCTTCCCAGCCATCACTAACCATCGTGCCACCCTTAGTGCCTCCCACCAAGCCCCTCCCAGCATTTTTGAGCCATGACATCTACATCTTACACAGCTACTTTGCTCCCAATGTGCTCAGCCACCATTTAGAGTAACCTCAAACACATCCAGTCCAACATCATTTCAGGCAGTTGAACACTACCTTTCTCATTCAAAACACTTCAGGCCACATGCTCTAGGCTGGAGATAGTCTATAAAAGCAGTGGCAAAAATCGATATTGTTTTTCTTACGGTTCAACAGTCTGTTCTCCAGGCCCAGGCGTCACTGGAATGACACTTCCATCAATACTATCTGAAACAGAGATTTGAGTTTGAGTTTAAAAGGGTAATTTTTTTAACAACCGTATTGCTGCTAATGTTCCAGCTCTTGGGCTGTATTGCCACCTCCCTATCAAAATCAACATTACTCCAGTCTATTAAGCAAAAGTTACCTTTCATTAATATTTAGACAGAAGTAGTCCCAATTGTTACAGGTAACAGAAATGTCCTAACTTACAGAAGTCTCTACTGCCCTCATCTTATATGATTACACACCTCTTCTTGCAAAGCACTGAACAGCAAAATCCCTGTCTCAAACTAGGTCTTTTCCCTCCACTTCAGAAGGCCCAAATGTAATGAGACGCATGGTGGTCCTTTCTTGAGGCAGACCACACTGAAAAATCTCAGTCTTACTCACTGGTTAGGCTCCTCTATTTACTTTATGCTTAAACCACCTGTACAAAATCCAAGGTAAAAGCCCTGATAAAGATGGACTTTACCTGTGAAGTAGCAAAACCAGCCACACATGTGAGCACATGTAAAAATCAATGTGGTAACACCAAAAGAGAGGACAATGCTATTCACTACACACTGCCACTCTGTAAATGCAATACTTACTAGACCGGCACAGGAGCACCCGTGGAGTAGGTGTTAGTGGAGTAAGTGGCAACTGAGTATGTGAGGTGCTATGAGATGTGATAACACTGCTGAAGAGACCAGATCCTTGTCGAACTGGACTAAGCATTGGTGGTGGAGTGTAGGGGGGTAGCTCATGCGTTCGGTCTAGCAGATGATCTCCAAGGACACGGGGAGAGCGAAGCTGACTCTGGTACAGGGTGGCACCAGAGTGGGATATGCTGAAGTTGAAGGAAGGAGGAGGTATGAAGAGAGGTTCAGGTCTGTGCCGATACTTCTTCTTGTCCTGCAACGGTTTGAAGTTTTCTTCCAATTTTACAGCACTTTGATGAGGTTTTTTGCTTATTTCCTAAATTAAAACATGCAGAACTTTAGTATTTAGGCATGCTTAAGTATGGTTTGCACACACTTCCCTACAGCTTAGAGCAACAGCCACAGAAAAGCTGTACCTACCACCAGGCAGTCATTCAGGAACCGCCAAAACAAGCCTGGTCAGTACAGTATCTGCCGCTAGAGAGAAACCTCAGGGGAGTGGAAAACACAGGCCAAATTACCCTTACCTCCCTCAGCAAGCCCTCTGGGTCAAGGTAGGGCTGAGCCACAGGTACAGACATGGAGTGGCTGTTGCCAGCTTTTGAAGGTGCAGGAACAACTCTCCCAGGCCATGAGTTTCCCTCACCCTTCTTCAGCTCCACCCAAACACCCTGGGCACTTCTGATTGCACTGAACACACAGGCTGTTGGGAGTTACTTCATTAGCCAGTCACAGTTTATTAGAAACTTTATATGAGATGTTTTCCAATACATTAATTTTGTTTGACTAGAGAGGGCATATAAGCTCAGTGAAATGAATGCAGTACTATGCAGCAGGAAAGGGAGAAAAAAAAAAGTAATAAATTCAAATTCTTTGTCTCTTATCACTACATTCCCATCAGCTTGAGTACAGTCCAGCTGCAACAAATCTTGAACTTAACTCTCCTCTTTCCTTGGAGGAAAAGGGTAGTAGATGACAATTTGGGAAATGCACACACTGTAAAATGCCCAGAGTTTTAGAATTTGAATGTTAAAAAAAAAAAATCAAATTCCCAGAGCCCACAGAAGCAGAAGACACAGCATCTGTGCAAACGGGAATTTTCCTGGTGGGGGAGGGGTGTGGGGGATGAGAAGAAACAGGTTCTCAAATTCTGCTTTAAGAACACACAGAAGCTGTTAGATGAACATAGAATTAAATACATTGCTCTCAGGTATTCACATTACAGATCTATAGGTTAAACTCGGAAAGCGGAAGAAAATTTTTGACAGATAGGGTTACTCCAAAAAGTCTGCATCAACTGGTAAGTTCTACTACTACATAAAATAAATTACTACAATGTATGTTTAGACAACATACATCTTTACACCATGGGTGGTTCTTGAGAATCACATTCACCCAATAAAAATCATGTTAAAGGAGCATTTGCACTGTCACCCTTTGTTCCTTATGTTAATACATTTCAGCTTGTGGAAATGTTTTTGATTACAGAGGTCCTGTCCTCTCTGTTAGATCATGGCTGTATCCTCTCCAATAGCTTTTGACATTTTTTGCTTTGAAAAAAAAAAGAAAAATTTAAAAAATTAAGTTTTGGAAGAGTTTTCCTTTTGAAGGAAAAAATGCAGTTTACAGAGAATTTTGTTGATAATGGATATTCAGAACAGTGGAATGGTGAGGGTTACCTATAACCACAGAAAGTCCATCATGATGGTGAAACATTTGAACTCCTTCATCCTTAATTTAAAAAAAAAAAAAAAAAGAGACACTCCGTATCCAAGTCTTTGATTCCAAGCTCATTTTGTTCAGCTCTTGAAATGTGGAAAGAGCTGGTACTCCTTTCTGCCTGGTGTAAAGCAAACTAACTAACCCAGACAACATCCCAGAAGTCCTATACACCCCCAACTCCTATGCTGCTCTACAGTACATCTCAGCATCAGTGTGGTTAGGCCCACACTACTTTCAAAACTGATCACATTGAATATTAAAGGAGATCATGATGTTAATGTGCTTTCAATGCAGAATCAGCCCAATACTTTTCTGAAGCTCCAGGAACTGATTCCCATTATCCATGACTGAATGCATCCTTGTGTGCCCTGCTGCCGCACCTTCATATACCCTGATGGACTTCACTTGACTCCTAGCTTCAGCCCACTGTCCTGTAGCCTTGCTGAATACTTAGATTCCTTCTGCTGTTTGATTTTACTGATTCCATGAGCTTTGTGGGAGCTTTTCTGAACAGCTCAAAGCACAGTATAAATAAATGCAACACAGATCCAGTTCTTTGGCATTAATAAAAGTCTAACAGCACAATCTCTTTGCAGAAGAAGAGGGAACTGTACATCTTTTGATCTTTGAATGTTTCCAATGCTACTGCTTATATAAAAGATAGGATTCAGAGAGGAAACTGTGAGTTTAATGTACTTGGGCAATAACAAAGACTGCAAGCATAATTCTGAGTGAATGAATGCACAGTTAGCCAAACACTGGCAGATTTAATCACAGTCACTTTACATACATTGCAGAAATACACAAGCCCAAGCCACCTACTCTGATGTCTCTAGAGAAGATCTCCCACTCAGAGCTCAAGGATTCAGAAAAGACTGTCCCTTTTCTCTCCAGGAACTAGAAATAGAAAAGAAAAAATGTACTGCTGAGTTACAAGCTAAGTATTGTGAGATGCTAGCTTCCACAGTAAAGTGGAAGTTTATGTGTAAAATCTGTCTGAAAGGAAAAAAGATTTTATATATATATTTAAAATTAGGGTGTATGTCCAAGTGAAGAGTGAGGAGGGGGATGATAAATACATGAATATTATACAGAGTCAACCATGATAGTATATGCTGTCCCCTTATTTCATAGAATCATAGAATCATAGAATGGCCAGGTTGGAAGGGACCTCAAAGATCATCTAGTTCCAACCCCCCCGCCACAAGCAGGGATGCCGAAACACTAGACCATGTTGCCCAGTGCCACATCCAGCCTGGCCTTGAACACTGCCAGGGATGGGGCAGCCACAACCTTTCTGGGCAACCTGTTCCAGTGCTTAATCACTCTCCTGGTAAAGAACCACCTCCCAGTCTCCAGTCTAAACCTCCCCTCCTTCAACTTAAAACCATTCCCCCTGGTCCTATCACACTCTGATCTCCTAAAGATTCTCTGTCCCTCTGTCTTATAATCTCCCTTTAGGTACTGAAAGACTGCTATCAGATCCCCTCGAAGCCTTCTCTTCTCTAGGCTGAACAACCCCAACTCTCTCAGCCTATCCTCANGAGCCATTAACCACAACTCTCTGGTTGCGTCCCTCCAGCCAATTCCTTATCCACCGAACGGTCCACCCATCAAACCCATACCTCTGCAGTTTTGAGATGAGGATGTCATGAGGGACCATATCAAAGGCCTTACAAAAATCCAAATAGACTACATCAGTCGGTTTCCCCTCATCCACCGCTCCAATCACTCCATCATAGAAGGCCACCAAATTGGTCAGGCACGATTTGCCCTTGGTGAATCCATGCTGACTACTCAGTATCACCTCTTTATTTTGCATGTGCCTGAGCATCACATCCATGACTATTCGCTCCATGATCTTCCCAGGCACAGAGGTGAGGCTCACCGGCCTGTAGTTCCCCGGGTCATCCTTCCTACCCTTTTTAAAAATAGGTGTAATATTAGCCTTTCTCCAGTCTCCCGGAACTTCTCCTGACCTCCACGACTTGTCAAATATGATAGAGAGCGGTCTCGCTACAACCTCAGCCAATTCCTTCAGGACCCTAGGATGCATGTCATCAGGGCCCATAGATTTATTCTGGTCAAGGTTCAATAGGTAGTCCCGAACCTGTTCTTCAAATACAGCGGGAGGCTCCTCATTCACCCATCTGTCATCCAGGGCTACTGAGTCTCAGTCATGTTGGGAAGTTTGGCTACCAGTAAAGACCAAAGCAAAGAACTCATTGAGCAGCTCTGCCTTGTCCAGCCCCATGAGGAAAACAAAAAAAAAAACCCCATATGAGTATTTCTCTGCATGACACAGATAATACCATACAGTGCTTTTATTCCCCAGTAATCTTTCATCATGGTATAGTCTGCAAGCATGGATTTGAAGGATTGAGCAGCATCTATTCCTATACTGTAACGTGAAATAAATACTGCTTGCTTTGGGACTCTTGCAAGAAAACAATAAAGAGCATTCTCACATCTCATTCAAGTACACATCAATTCCTCGTGCTACCTGACAATTTCAGTTTTATGAGCAAAATGAAAGCACTAAGCATAGCTATTGTTCCTATATCAGAATTCTCAATGATTAACCCTTAGATTTGATGTATGCAGAGAAAAAGGGAAAAATGATTTCACTGCAAAACTCTGGGTCTGCAAGCTTCATATTGCTTTAGAGCACACACTGGAAGCACTGCACAGTGCCCTCCTATCTTCAGCTGAAATAAGAAGCACGTATATCTGACTTTAAAAAACAGGAAGAAATAAAACTGCTGAATTAAGGCAATAGCATAAAAACAAAGCAGCCTGAAAAGGAAAAAAACAAAAACAGTAAAAAGACACTAAATCCCTTTGTTCTAGTGAGATAAAAGAATATCACATTCCAATTTTAAATGTTTTCTTTTCAACTGTGGTCTTGCTTCCCCAGCAAAGGGAAAATTAAAGATACATTATGATGCTACAGACCTTTTTTAGTAGGCACCATTTAAGATTCCAAAATACAGATGTTTTAGAAAGTATTAGCACTATAAGCAAAGGGATTTAACAAGCACAGCACAGTTAGTGGCAAGAAATGCAGCACTCACAGAGGATGAGCAGGGGTTGGCCACTTTTGGACTGCACGGTGGAGAACAAGTCATCTTCATGAGAACGGGCATCTCATCGTCTGACACAGAGCCGGCAGGCTTGTCTTTGACTGTGGCAGTGCTGGCAGAGGGCTGTGTGCTGGGCTCAGGTGACAGAAGCTTTACAGGGACAGACACTGGCATGACGATGGGTGCAAGGCTATCCACCTCTTTAGGCAGCGGCTGCTGTGGTGGCTTCTCTCCTTCGTCCTGTACAGACAATTAAAGGCTTTCAGCCCCAGTGAGGGAGGGCTACTTCTGGACTTGATGCACTATGCAACGTATGCACCATGGCTGAAAAGAAGTCGCCAGGGTTACAAAATACACAACAGCGTTGCTTCTGGGACTCTTATTTGCCTTGAACAAAGTTGGCAGATAACTTATGACTCCCTATACAGGATTAAGCCTTGGTGATAAACAACCACATTAAGCATCTTTATAAGACAACTTGCAGGAGGGGAGATAAACACGTGCTCTTTTTATCACTATGAAGACAGAATTCTCCATCATCCACGTAAAAACAAAGACACAGATGGTGTAACTCTAGTAGCTCTATGCCTTCCTGTGGTATTCCCTGTTAGGACAGAATTTCTAAAATATCAGTCTTTTTCTAAAGACTGACTGATGAGGCCAGTTATGCAGAACAATTCAGAGCCACATTTTTGGTTTGGTATTTTTTGATACCTATAGAACTAAAACACTTGGGAAGAGAGCTGCCAGAGATTCAACAATCTTGCTCCTTTAACTAAAGCCTAGGAAGGCTTTCAATAAACAACCCTTAGACATCCAAGCAGTTCAAATGAAAACAAGGAAGACTATGTTCTTGATATGTCTAATATAATAAACAAATGAGGGGGAAAAAATTCAGATCCTCCTGAACCAACTTTGTAGGATGTTTTCGTAACATGCAGAGAAACAAAAAGGGCAAACACTGTTCTGTCCTCCATCACTGCCTCTGACTTTACAGCAAGACTCCTGACCTACAGACTAGCAGAATTACGTGCATTTCTACTTACGCAGGGTAAGACATAAAACAGTGCTGAGAAGAACAAGTTTTGACAGGAAAACAGAGCATGGCAAAAGCAAGCAAACATCAACACAGAGAGGAACAAATACTGAAGAATAAAGGACTGCTACCTGTTTGAAGTTAGGAGATGCTCTTACTCCTCCATGTGACCTCATGTGACCATTTAGAGCAGGCAAACTCTTAAACTCCTTCAAGCATACTGAACACACTAGCTTGTTCTTCGCATCAGCTCTCTCAGGAAGTGTTTCTCTGAAATTTTTAATTTCATTTTATTTTTTTTTTAACATGGAACAGAAGAAGAGACATTAGTTTGGCATGTTCCCTTTGTTGCACAGGAAGCTTTTTAGTCAAGAAGTCAATAAAATTTTACAGCTTGGCATTTATGAAGCCACAAGTAAGCACTGGGTGAGTGCTGTAGAATATGTGGGTGATAACCCAGATTAGCTGCTCCGATGGTGGGGAGAAGGTAAATTTTGAATAGGACATGGTCACTAAATGTGGACCTCGGTATGGAAACGTCGGAGAACACACAGGGTCTATCATTACAGACCTACACTTTCCTCACTCATGACAGCAGTTAACAAGTACTTGGACACAAGGTCCCTACTTATGGCAGATGACATTACTGGAGGATACCTCAGCCCTTCAGAGGTGAGACCTTATGAAAAACAGAAGATCTCTGCTATGAAAGATACAAATCCAGACCACACATTGTCCCTTATCTTTGAAATGCAACACAGAGCAAACTGCTCCCCTGCTTTTGCTTGTTCTTTGGTTCCTCCTGCCCCCCCCCCCCCCCCCCCTTTTAATTTGATTTTATTGCTGGGAAGGGCGCAGTGGAAATCACACAGACTTAAACTCACAAAACAAAAGATGTTTCTAGAAGAGCAACAACTATTATCTACCCAGCCTGTATTCCCCTCCCTCTAAACTGCAGCACTCCTTTGTATTTCTCGCATTTCAATTAAAAAGGAAAAAAATATTTTTAAAAATACCTTTGTTCTGGGGACAGCGGCTGCAGTCTGCCATCTGACAGTTGTGCTTGCTATCAAAAAGGAGGAGTGAGTGAAGGAAGGGAAAATTTTTCAGGACATATTAATGCATAAATGAATGTTCTCACAGTATTATCCTATGCAAAATGCAAATATTTTACTAATATGAAAGGGCTCTGAGCTGAGAGCCTTACATGTCTCTACCAAATCAGTGCCCTTATGAGCATGGCTAGTACAAGCTTTCTTACACTCATCTGCTGTTTGAAGCCTTTGCTCTGGAGGTGACTAACTCTTCCTAAACAATCGAGTCCTTAGGTGTTGAAAAATTACTTCGTTGTAACTGGGTCCCTCCTCCCCAGAAACCAAGGCAGAACTTCCTAAAGCCTCTCATAAGGCAAACAGCAGCCCTGCTGCAGCAGTAGCTCTGTGCTGCTGCCAGCCTGGCCTGAAGCCAACCCAGCAATGTAGATAGGAGAAGTCTGTTAACAGTTCCCCAAAACATCCTAGTGACACCCACCACTCACATCCTAACCTTCCAGCAATCCTGCAATCATTCTGATTCCACACCTTCCTACTCTTCTGCAAAAGAAGTTTGGCTGACCATGGATCTAAAAAAATTACCTACCTGAGGCCATGCAGTGCCGGGAGAGTCTTGCTGAGAGCTTTTGTTGTTCAGATGAACTCCCAAGGGTGGCAAAAACGTTCGATGCGGGATGGCATTACCTATAGAATTAATATCCTGCTGTGTGATATCCTCTGTGGTCTCTGGTGGAGTGAGGCCAATGTGAGAGTTCAGAGACAGTGCTCTACTCTCACTCAAGTATTGCTTCTGCTGATCTTGCTGCTGCTGCAGTAAACTCTGTGGGTACAAGTGTCTGTACTGTTCATGGGGATCTTGGTAGCAATACTGAGGCACTGCTCCCAACTGGATAAGCTGCACAGGATGACTTGGATCCTGAGAGTACTGGTGTGGTTCATGCATAGTCTTTGGGTCAGGTTCCCTGTGATATGGAGGAAGCGGCAGTTGCATCTGCTGCTGCTGTTGCTGTAACTGCTGCATGACAGGCTGCGTTTGGTAATACTGAGCTATTTGCACGGGACACTGCCGCTGTTGCTGCTGCTGCTGGATCTCCTGTATAGAGAGCCGCTGATGTCCCTGCTGTGGCTGAGCATAGTATTGAGTCTGCTGCAAGTGCTGCATCTGCTGCGGTAAGAGCTGCTGGGACTGCATTTGTTGAATATGTGTCTGTCCTTGCTGAAACGCAGAATGCACCTGCATTTGTGATAAATGCTGCTGGTAGTCATAGTACAACTGTTGGTGCTGCATGACTTGCATTTGTTGCTTTTGCTGTGCGCTTACAAAGCTCTGGTGTGTTTGCTGTGGCAGTGGTTGATATCTTTGTACACTGGAAGTTACAGGCTGTTGCTCAACTGCTGGCTTCTGGGACAGCAGCTGCCTGAGTGCACTGTCACCAGAATTATCAACCATCGAAGACTCAGTGTGCAAAATCTGAGCCATGTTGTTGACTTGAATTCTCAGATTTTGGTTAGCAAATACTTGTGTAAAGGAGTCCAATTTATGTAGGACCCCACTGGTAATTTTTTGCGACCGATTTTCACTGGGTTGAGAGTAAGAATATTGGTATCCGTCGTGGGACTCCCCCTGCCCAAGGGGACTCCACATTGCACTTTGATTGTTCAAATTGTTCCTCACTGGGACATGATTTCCTGAGCCAGAATGTGTCCAACTGGTTTGTCTAGATGTATCCATTGACCCAAGACTTTTTGAAACTACAGGCAAAGCTATACTGTCTCTTGAATCTTGGGGAAACTGAGGGGAGAGAGGGGATGCCTGAGGAGCATCCATAACAGATGTCCCATAGGTATGGTTTAGGGATGGAAGGGAGCTCATTTGGTGTTGTTGATAGTACAAGTTCTCATTGCTGTTGGCAGTATGATTAGTTTTATACAATTGCTGGTCCCCCATTTTTGGTCACTTCTGTTCCAAACTTACAGGCACGCAAACTATTGAAATCTCTATGAACCCTGAGATAGCTGAGTGAGGGAAAGGGAGGGGAGGGGAAAAGTAGCTAGAATTACTTATAATTCAGCATGTCCATGTGCATCACAAGGACTAAGATTTCCTCCAGTCTGTCAGTAATTCCAGCCTTAGACTCAATGTTGCTTCACATCTTCAATAAACGGACCATAGCACAAATTTTACACAGATTGATAGGCTCCGTGTGCCAGGCATCTGCAGAGTAAAAGAAAGACAAAGTAAGTTCTGGCTCTCTGCATAAACTATTATTGTTATTGCCTTAAAGGAAACTATAAAATCCCCTAGTTTGAAATACATCATCAGCTGCAAAATTGTAGTGGCTGAGCTACTCCCTAGCAGTTAGATTACTTCATCTCATCCCATTATCCTGCCTCTTCTCCAGTGCTTGCATAAAATCATTCTGCCAAACCAATAAAGGTTTATTATTCAAAACTGTTTTTTCCCCTGAAGTATATGAACATTCAAGCAATTTTAGCTGGCCACATACTGCTCTCTTATGAGTAGTTTTATCCAGAGAGTTGGACTATCAAGCCAAGACACCTTCCTAGTGTTACTGCCTTCTTGTCAAAAGCAACATACCCATTTTATAGCATAAAATAAAGCACTGTGGACACCACAGGTGCCTCCACAAAGGCCTGAAAAAGCAGGTAAAAGGAAACCATGGATTTGAACAAAGCTGACCATACTCGGATATCAGAATCTAAAAGGGCATACAAAAAAAATTAATTGCAATCTTAATTAATTGCATAGAGCCCTCCTCAGCTTCTCACATCCTTCAGAGTATCTACAGGTGTCCACTAGTGTCACTGAAGACTAAGATGCAACACTAACGCTCATGTCTGTGACAGAAGAAAAAAAAGAAAAAAAATCACTTAGTTACCCAACTGCAGCTGCACACATAGATATGTTTGCTACATCTGTGTGCTATCTGATTAATGCCAAAACCAAGCCACTCCATGGAAATCTTTTCTGATTACGCACCTTACATTGGGAGGACTGAATTCCAACTTCTGTGCTACCCTCCCTACCTTTCTTCGTTGCCTTGCATTATTTTAACAAACTGATTTATAACAAATGAAACCTTTTATCATTTTTACTAAGAAAAATGTAGTTCAAAGTAATGCTTTACAGACACCTGTACAGTTTTTGATGAGTAAAACAAAAAACATTGGCACATAAGGTTATTTTACTACTCCACGGTATAGAATCATAGAATGGTTTGGGTTGGAAGGGACCTCTGGGGGTCATCTAGTCCAAACCCCCTGCACTGGGCAGGGACATCCCCAACTAGATCAGGTTGCCCAGAGCCCTGTCAAGCCTCACCTTGAATGCCTCCAGGGATGGGGCCTCAACCACCTCCCTGGGCAACCTGTTCCAGTGTTCCACCACCCTCATGGTGAGGAACTTCTTTCTAATGTCCAGTTTAAATCTACTCTTCTCCAACTGAAAACCATTGCCCCTTGTCCTTTCACTCCAGGCCTTTGCAAACAGGCCCTCTCCAGCCTTCTTGTAAGTTCCCTTTAGGTACTGGAAGGTCACTAGTAGGTCCCCCCGAAGTGAAGCAATCACTTTGTCTACGATCACACACATGCACAGAGGTACAACATGCCTATGCACACAGAAATATGTTTTAACATAGAAGTTGATTCTGAACTTTAACAGGAACACAAAATTATTAGACCACAACCTTAACTCTATCTCCTTCACATTTGCCTTTCTAAATCTAATGCTTTCCACTAAAGACTCCTGCATACTGATGTCCTTACCTTTCCAAACTTAAGAGAATTCTTGATCTGGATGGATAAATGGGAAGTCACTGATGGAGAAAATTTTAACCATTGCCAGATGCATATTAACAAGGTCTGCACTAGCAAAAGCAAATAAGGGTAATGCATAGCTGCAGGCAGAAAAAACCTTTTCCGTTCTAGCATAATGTGTGACAGAAAACCCTAGCTCCCAATGAAGAGGGCTTTCAGTCTTTACAGTTTTTGTGTAAACCATCTGCAGCCATTAGCATGCAACATTTTCACGTGATAAATAATGGCTGGTAATAATTGCAAGTTTATTTCCCCTCTCCAGAAATATACATTGCTTCATAGTTACTCTGAACAAATTCCATTCCAGAATTTTACGGATGCACAATTAAAAGAAGATAGGAGTCAACAATGAACAGTCAGGATGCCAACAAGATTTTTCAGCTACAACCCAACTTCAAAGACTTCCTATTAAAAATTATGAAGGGAAACTAAACAAAGCCTCCACAAAACATTCAAATGGCATAAAAATAAACACTGTGTGATATTTCACACTGAAAGGCCATCAACTTTTGGAGGAACAGAGGGATCCTGTACAGGAATATTATCTCCTCTTTCACCTGCCAAGGTAAAAAAAAGTCTCAGCTGAGATGCTCTGAACACATCTTCCCATGAAAACTGGGCACTATTGGATCTGCCGATACACCATTTGTATGGGAGATATGTCCCATTTTATCTATTAATGGTGTTGTAATTTACACCAAGTTCCTTGGGTTTGGCCCTTGAAGTGACAAGTATTAGTCAAACAACAAAAAATGATAGTGATACAAATCAGTGAACAAATATCTCCATGAGACAATCAAAAGATCACAAGAATTTCAGCAGTAAAGGCAGTAAAAGCACTCACTTTTAAAGGTAAACAAAACAATTTTGGTATAAAAATGAATCGAGCAGCTAGCCAGGCCTCTGAACCCTTACTCTTCCCACAAGCAGAAGTCCCACAGTGGCAGATGCTACTGCCTGTATCAGCAGCCACAGCTGCTTTTGTGGTAACTAGAGAAAATTTCAGCCCTTGAGTATGCACCAAATTCCACTTACTGTACCCTTCTTTCACCTGGATATTACCTGTCTCAGTTCTCAAGGCACTGGAAAAGAGTCAGAAGGCTTTTGTATCAGAGGCATTAGCACAGACCTCTCTTCCTCAGAAGTAAAAAAAATAAAAAAAAATAAAAATGCTTACAGAAATTTCCTCTCCAGCAGCTCCAGCATCCTCAACTCACTTCCAGTTTTGGGAGCTGGTACATACTACTGTCTATTAGGTAGATTACAGAATTATCACAGTTACACAGAAACATCTTAAAAAATCTAAAAAAGAAAACCAAAACTATATTAAAATATCACTCAAGTCACAAAAGGGCTGGACAGTTCAGTTGCTATAAGAATCACATTTGAAAAAATTTGCATTGTTTTCAAACAACACCCCCACCAAAAAAAACAAACCACAAACAAAGAACACCATACAGAAAAAAAATAAGAAAACACTCCTTTCAAAAGCATCACTGCTTTTGAAGAAAAGTGCAAATGTTTCAAAAGCACTATTATTCTACCTTTAAGTAATACAGAAAAAAAATAACAGAAAAAACCAACACTGATAAAAGCATAATCGGTAACAAACCCTTCCCTTAGATACCAGATTTCTTAGTACTTGAACAGGCTTAAATTCAAAGGCTTGATGGTCTATACACTATTTGCTATCAGCTTTAACAAAATGCTAACACTCTACATTTCTTGTTGGATTAAAAACTAACAGTATTTCAGTTAGATTTCAGTTAGATGTTCACAACATCATTAAAGCTTTAGGGGCACCAAAGTTAGTGTCTGGCCAACTGAGAAGCCACTGGCAGCATACTGAATGATTTCTGTTTCTTTCAATGATAGGAAGAAAATGGTGCTTTCTCTCCCTTTTGTTTAGCACTCCTGTCTAAACACCCATCACTGCAATTTGTCACAACACTGCCTCTAACTACTAAATGGTTAAATCAAACAACTAAAGGCAGCAGGGGTTTTAAAGCCAGAAGATTCTGCAGTTCTGTATTTCTTCTCTTCCCAACAGTCATTTATGCTACTTAACCTATTACATTTCTGACATTATAGATATATTCCATTTATGCAATCATTACAAAGAAACATGAAAACAAATGCAAAAGGACAGAAACATTTCTGTAGATTGCCTAGAAAAAGAAATACCCTACTTAAGTTTATGGATAGAATCAGGACTCAAACTAATGGGAGTTCAATTGATTTCAACACAGACAAGGTTTTGCTCCAACTCTTTTCTCATCATTTCAGCACGGCCCCTGCAACTTGCATAGTTCTATTTTCCATACTGAAAGCCAGGGACATGTCAAGGTGGCTGAAATGCCCTTGCACACTCCAACTGCATCCCTCTTCAAACACAACCAAGTGTAAGGCAATACAAGTAGTTGTCTCTCCTGGAAGTATGCCATAATTTCATTCTGGTACATGGAAAGGAAGCATATTTCAATGTTACCAGGCTTCAGTAATGGTGATCAGATTTTCTTCCTTCATAAACTGTATCACTGGAGATTCAGAAGAAGTCAGAGAATACGACAGGCAGTGAAATGTCAAGGAACTGGTAGTTATTAAAAAAACCCACACAAAAAACCCAAACCAAACCAAACAAAACCAAACACATACAAACTGACTCCATCACACACTATAAAAGCTGAAACCTGCAGAAGTTTTCAACTCTAGTAAAAACAGAACAAGCCACAGTCACGCTATTGAACTGCCGGAATCCACATGAATTTCAGAACAAGACATCCACTACAAGTAAGTTGGTGCATGAAAGTTGGGCTGAGTGTGCGCTGCAAAAACCACATTCACTGGAATGTCAGCCAGTGCCTGTTTCAGAGTTGAGATAATAGAGAGGGATGACAAAAAACTGTAGGCCAGCAGATGCTGAAGGAAGTAGACTCATTAAAAGGTCATAAAGTTATTATAGCATTGACCGTAGCCATCTTGGTAGGTTGCATGGTTGTGTATCAAAAGGAATTGAATCCTACTGTTTGTCCAATTTATTTCAAGTTTTTCAGCTGTCACATGAACATTTTTGCTTAAAGTTTTTATGTATTAATTACTAGTTAGCCTAAAAAAACAGAAGACTGGATAAGAGGGCAGATGCAAAAACCATCTCTCTGTCCAACCAGCTTCTGCCACACAGAGCACCTGCAACTACTCAACAAGCAACAGTATCAGCACATGCTCATTTGCTAGGGAACCATTCCTCCCTCTGGAATGGTAATACATCAGTTAAAGCAAGTTTTTCATAAACTTAAGTCAAGGCATGCCTGCTTACAGAAATGTGTCATTGCTAATCTGTTCTCCCAACACTGCAGAGACGTTCTAATTGTGCCTTAGCACCCTTTAGCCACAGGCTGAGACAGGGCTTTCTCAAGTGTCTTTTTGCTATTAGAATATAAGCTTTATTTTTAACTGCAGATAGGGTGAAATCCAAAACCACAAGTTCTCTGTTCCTTTAATTCCCCCCCCCACACACACACTTAGCTTCAATAGAAACAAAACAGGATTTATCTTATTCAATTTTTAGCCTTTTTTATGAGAATGTTTTTATTGGCCAGTTATTCATAACTGCCAGATCTTCTGCTAAGCTATTCCTAAATCAAGAGAGCCATCATTCAGGTAATCTTGCTCTCTGATTTCTTTTAGAACAGACACAGGAATATACAGCAGTTCTTTCCCTGATAGCCTCCATTCTGCTAACGCTGATGCCAGCAGCCCCTGCCACACAGGCTGACTATAATCCAGTCTTTAAGACATAGCACAGACAGGGATGATTTGCTACCGATATACAACCACCACAAAGACCACACCAAGATGAGTAGCTTTGAAAACCAAGAGAACTAGCTAAGAATGGAGGCACATGTATTACTCAAACCCAGCTTTCAGGAGCGAAGCTGGCACTACCCCTCCATCTTCAGAAGTGATGACTGCAAAGCACAGAACTGGGAGAGGAAGAGTGGCCTATTTCAGAGACCCTCAAGCTCTTGCAAGCTTTTTAGTTAACAGGTTTGCCTCCATAACTCCTCGCTTAGCCACAGTTCAAGCCCCAGCTCCTTTTTTTTTTTTTGGCACAGGAAATAAGTATATGAAAAAAGCAGCACAATAATGAAAAAGAACAAACAATTTCTAACACCAAGCAAGGTGGCTGGGTGAACTAGCAGAAAAGGGCAAAGAGGTGAGAAGATTAAAAAATAAATAGATCTTTGAGTTGTTAAGTATCTATAGAAATCCTGAAGACATCTGATACAGCAATAAAGAGAGGCAGAGACTGAATATAAAAGTCAAAAGGTATCAGGATAATGGCTATTTTGGTTAGAACAAATACCAAAACAGCAATATGGATTTCAAGGACCAGCAATTATTTTCTATAGCTATCTCATGTTCATAGGAGAGAAAACCTTCTCATCTCAATCCTGGATACAACTTCTCCTATGTTTTCTACTGCACTTCAATTTTGGCTTTCTTTGAATGGCAGAGATCTCAAATCTGCACCCATATCTGCACAAAAACCTCAAGGTTGGCATTCTTAGGCAAAACCAACAACATCAAAAAACTCACTTCAGTGTATGAGCACATAAGCAGATAAAATAATGGCAAAAATGAAAACAGGATGGAAAGGAAGCAAAATATTTACAACACTGATTTTATAGCAAGCATAGCAAGAAAACTATACCCTCCTGAAACAGAAGGGGAAAACCAGATTAGCTGCTCTTTAATATTAATACTGGTAATTCTTCAACAGTTGCACAAATCCTTCAAAAATTATCATTCCATCTGCAACTGAGCTCCTTCTACAGTGCAGTTGGAAAGGCTGCTAAATCTCATGTGGCTGCTCATTTAAGCTGCTCCCATTTCCACTCTTAGGAGAGACTAGAATGTCCTGGTTCAGTTTAATAAAGAACACATTGGACTTGGGGGGAGGGGAGAGCAACAACAGCATTGGGAGTGGAACGAAGCCATTTCTCTACATGTGAAGTTCCAAAAAAAAGGCAACAAGAAAACAACATTAAAACCAACAGTTGATCATGTCAGGAAAGTCTCTACAAAAGGGGGAGGAGAAAGGATGCCAAACAAGCAGAAACATTTTTCTCTCCTTTTGATTTAAGTTAGAAGTAGAAAATGCATTCTGAGGCGCTGGTAATTTAATAAAAATGTTTTTTCCCCCAAAACTAATGGAATTCTGGGTATTCAAGAAGAGGAGGCTGATTTCTAAATAAAGCCATTAACTCAATTTAGTTTAAGGGAGATACAGTTCCATGAGTCCCAAAGAAACAAAGAGGTTTACTTGAACAAATCTGATTATCTTTGCCATCACAGAATTGGCGTTAAGAGTTTTGAGGTACTTTGAAGGGTTTGGAGAGCTGCAACTGAAGCAGGTATCACATTACTTCATAAAAGTGGCAAAAACAAGATCATGTGATCTCACAATACTGATTCAAAATAAAAATAAAATACAAACTTTGACTAAGGCCAGAAAGGCAGTCAAATTGATTATTTTATGACTAAGCAACTAAAGAGCATACAAAGACAGCATTAAAGGTGCCAATTTTGTTTAAGGTTATTAAAAGTCTTTTTTTTTTTTTTTAATATTTACTGATACATTACTGCATATTCAACCAAGGCTGAAGATGTCAATCAGTTTGATTTGAAATCTCTTCAGCCAGTCTGGGTTTATTTATTGCTTAGATGAAATGCAATACCTCCTGCTGAGTCCTACCACCATGGGCAATACTCTCAAATGCTTTCTGGAAGATAAGCACGTCCTATTACCAAAATTGCCCTCAATTTCATATCTGATTTGGCTTGTTTTTCCCCAGCAAGATTCCAGTTCTGCAAACATGTCAAGACTCTGGCATGAAGATCTCAGGACAGAAAACTTGCTCACTTAACATACGTGGCTACATTACCACCTCTGGTCACTGCTATTGATTTGGGGGAGAAGAGGAAAATGTTATGCTTTTCTACCCAAACATCAATCCATTGGCTATTGTTGTGACCACACCTGTGATAAGCATACAAATTTAGTGTTAGATGAGCATCCTTATAGCACTTATCTAGTTTTTTCCTGACCTCAACAGTTTTTTGAAGCTGGAAATGTGATTGCTTTTTTCTGTAACTGTAAATGCTGTGAAACAGTCAAAGAATGTATGCTAGAATTTGCAAAAACAGGTAAAAAGGAAACATCCTGAGACAGATAAACAATTAAAAAAAAAATCCCACAAGCAGAAGCAATAGTATGTGGAAAAGAGCATAGGCCTAAGCTTTCAACAGGGAGGGAATAGCTGTTTTGAGTCCTAAAGGAGAGACAGTTTTCAGAAACGCAGCTGCAGGATCCTCTGAAAAGTCAATCCTTCTAAAATACATCATTTTGGTACCTAGCAATGGAGCCAAATAAAATCCAATAGCTATGCAGCACTGATTACTATGGCTGCCCTTTTAAGTTAATGTCCATTTTGCTTGTATGAGACAATACAGCCAAAGAAAGACTTAAATGCAGGGGATCTCCTGTGTCATACATACTGTAGTACATAAAATAATGTTTACAGGACACAAAGGACAACACACAACTAGTCATTTTCGAGAAGTCCATCAATAAAGCCATTAGAAACTCAAAAGCCCTAATTCTGGAAAACAGTCAAAAAGTACTGAGCCTTATTAAACAAGCCAGCTTCATAGAAAATGGCTATTACCTGATTTTTGAAGGTTCGTGAGATGCTTGTATCTTGTTGCGCTGTCTTTGCCATAACATTTCATGCTGTTTTCATTCTGTGATCTCAACGTGATATATCTAAAAATAAAGGAAAATAACTGGAATGAGTTTTTCCCCACAAGTGACAAAATATCACCAGCTTGCCCCAAACCATCAGCAGACCTGCAAGAATGAGCTGCCTGTTGTAACACAATCAAGTACCAACTTCTACTCAACATAGTATCTCCATGCTACTCTATTCAAGTCACTATTGCAGAGTGTATCTATCAGCACTGTAACTCCCTTAAAGAACAACCAAGAACCTGTTTCCAGTATCAATACTGAAAGACTGCTTCATCATCAAATCTCTGGGATTGATACATCCATGGTCATTCAAATTACTGACTGAAATACGAGTAAATTTTCTTCTTACTCAGCTTTGGCACCTACTGCAAAATGAGGAATGGGTTATGCTGATGCAATAAATAAGATAGTGCCTCTACTGCAGAGACCATAAAGCTTTCACAGCATCTTATGCTTCTTTAATAGAACCCAAAAACAGGCTAGATGCTCTCACAGAGAGATTTGCTGGCCCAGAGCTTGCAACCTACATGACAACCAGCATCACACAAACAAGAGAAGGTACAGCAATCAGGAAGGGAGGGATTAATGAAAGTCAAAGGTGCAGGAGATACAATCAGGTTGTCACCCAGTGAAAAAGATATCTAGACAAGGCATCTTAAATTATTTAAATGAAAACAACACATTTGTTTTTGTAGATGCTGCTGCCGAGATGACTTTTAGGGAAGGCCCTGAACACCTCAGGGTGTTAAGAGAGCTGGCTGACATCACTGTGAGGCCATTCTACATAATCTTCGAGAAGTTCTGGAGATTGGGAGACATCCCAGGAGACTGGAAGAAGGCTAAGGTTACTCCCATCTATAAGAGTGGCTTAAAGAAGGACTCAAGAAATTATAGGCCCATCAGAACTTCAGTCCCTGGAAAAGTTATGGAATGAATCCTCCCGGGGGCTATCACAAGTCAAATGACGCATGTGATTGGGAAAAGCCTGTTCAGATTCACCAGGTTACAGAAGAACACGTCCAGGCGGATTTTGAACGTCTCCAGAGAAGGAGACTCCACAGCCTCTCTGGGCAGCTTATTCTAGTGCTCCATCACTCTCAGCAAGGTTTTCCTTATGTTTAGGTGGAAGTTCTTGTGTTCTGGTTTGTGCTCAATGCCCCTTGTCCTATCACCAGGCACCACTGAAAAGCAACTGGCCCCATCCTCCTGCTCTCTACAACTACCTGAAAGGAGATTTTAGCAAGGTAGGGCTCAGTCTCTTCTCCCAAGTAACAAGTGACAAGAGGAAATGGTTTCAAGTTGCACAAGGAAAGATTCAGATTAGATACCAGGAAAAACTTACTCCCTGAGAGGGTTATCAAGCATTGGAACAGGCTGCCCAGGGAACTGGTGGAGTCTCTGTCTCTGGAAGTATTCAGAAAACATGTGGATGTGGTACCCGGGGACATGGAACAGCATTCTCCCAGAGAAATTAAGTGCTCTTGGCTTGGATGGGCATATGCTTTGCTGGGTTAAAAACTGGTTAGATGGCTGAGTCCAAAGAGTTGTGGTCAACGGAATTAAATCCAGTTGGCAGCCGGTCACAAGTGGGGTCCCACAAGGCTCAGTACTGGGGCCACTCCTGTTTAACATCTTCATCAATGATTTNAGAATTTCTTTATTGAAAGAGTTGTCAGCCATTGGAACAGGCTGCCCAGGGAGGTGGTTGAGTCACCATCCCTGGAGGTGTTTAAGAGACAGGTAGATGTTGCGTTGGGGAGCATTATTTAGCAGGTTGATAGGGCTAGGACAAAGGCTGGACTCGATGATCTTCAAGGTCTCTTCCAGCTGTAACTGTTCTATGATTCCATGTTCTATGGTTTAGTGGTGAGGTTATGGTAGTGTTAGGTTAACAATTGAACTCAAGCCTAGAGGTCTTTTCCAACTGAATCAATTCTATGATTCTATGACATCTGCCCTTTATATATTTATAAGCACTGATGAGATTCCCTCTCAGTCTTCTGTTCTCCAGGCTAAACAGCCCCAGGTCTTTCAGCCTCTCCTCATAGGAGAGATGCTCGCTCCAGTCTGGAGGTCCACTGCACAATCCAGACACCAATCCACTCCATTAAAAGACGCACCATGGGAGACAGTGAGCTCCTTACAAAGCCTGACCTGCCCCAAACATCTGTGTTTGACAGAACACCTCAGCTGACGGTAAATGCTGGCAACATCACACAGGCACACAAGGACATTTCTTGGATCTAAGTGAGATTTACTTACAACATTATTTGTCGAGTTCTAGTAATTAAAATCTGTGCACATTCATGTTTTCTTACAAATGTGAGCTGAAAGCCACAAGTGTCCCTGAAAGCAAACTGTTCATTACCTCCTTGCATCTTATCTGCTTATGGCTTTTCTCAGCAAATCCCAGAATTTGCCTCTTTGTTGAAGTAAACCAGGTTTTAACAAACCCACACGTACTTAATGTTTTATTTATCTGTTTTTATATATACCTTTATGTCTTTAACAGGCATATTAAATCTCCTAGATAACTGACAGGTGAATATCATGGCTTTGTATTTGTAGCATGAAATATTCAGAGACACATGGAAAACTCAAGGTTAACATCAGTGGAGCCAAAAGAGAAAATGTGAGGGATCTTCTTGCCCCAATTTAATACAGTTGCTTAGAACATGTTTAAATTTCTTTAAACAAACAAACAAACTGCTGTATCATGAACAATGACCAAAGTCACAGTATACAGTTTTGCTTTCTTTTTCATCTATCCATCTGCTCTGAAACAATGAACATTATTAGTATTAAACCTAAAAATGCCAAAGTATTCTGCAGACAGACCATCCTTGGCAGCTCCCTACAGAACCCAGGCTGATGGACACTGGGCTGTTTTGGATGCTTTTCCAACTTTTCCACCTATATAAAGTATACTATACTTTATTCCACTACACCACCTTTATCATCAGAGCTACAATATCACCCACATGCAGCTGTAGGTAAATAAGCAGATACGTGCAAAGCCCTCATATGTAATAGTATAGTTACAGAATAAAACTTCAGGCATTTTATTGCCAGAGGTAGTGAACTGATGGCTGATAATTACCAAAATCAGTCCCAAACATCATTAACACAGGACCAAATTCTGCAGAAGTACATAACATTTAAAAAATCTCATTTTCTGAGGTGCAGATTAAAAAGCAATCTAACTTTATATTTCTTTGCCATACTAATTTTACCCCCATCCCCATCCTTATGATTTTGCATGTAACCAAAGTACAGTAAGGAGAAACTGGAGAATTGAAGCCTACAGCAACATTTACAGATTAAGAGCTAAGTCAGAGATCAGCTATCCCATACAATACAAATTTTCTTTCTTCTCTCCATTAGGATTGATGACTGCTGAAAAATAAGCAGCGCATAATACCTTTTATGGGAACGTAAAGCACAGACGAGTTAGCAGAGAGAGAATGCAGCTAAATCAATTTCTCATCTCAAGATAGTAATGGAGGCAATTTCTTGAACTTTACTATGCTTGTAACATATTGATCAGCAAAGCTTCATACTGAAAGTTAAACTAGGTATTTTTCCAGGAATAAAATGGAGGACAGCAGCAAAAATCTTAGGCAACACATCAAAGAACAGGGATTTTTCTCCAACCATGTTACAGTTCAGAAACCTCAAGTTTCCACCTTCCTACAAGTAACTGCAACACATGAGAAGACAAGAACTATATGAAGGCTGAATTAGCCTTGCAGGAGCCTTCACAGAGAAGATTTTAGGAGAAGCAGAAAGACACAGTGCTGCTCTAGGAGTGATGGTACAAAGACCAGTACAGGTTATGCTACCTACAGAAGGAGGCTGCAGTAGCAACCTGAGGGCAGCATTTTCGTTGCAACACTTCAGCTCCCCTTGGCTGCAAGTCGCCATAAAGAGCTGTTTCCCAGAGGTCTCTCATCTTCCAATGTGACTACATTGTTCTCCAAAATGCTAATCCCCTTTCCTAAACTTCTACTACAGCTCCAAGGCCTAACTGCAGGTGAGAACAAGAAGAACCTTGATCTAGTTGATGAAGATGCCCCACTCAACGATAATGAAAAGAGCAGTAACACCAAGAAAGGCCACACAAATGCTCCATAGGCTGATCGGTGTGCCTAGCACAGCCCAAGTGCTTCCAAGGACAACGCTGCGTAGTACATTTCAGATACTGAAATTACACTATAGGTCAAAGATGAGGGTACAAATAGCCTCTACCAAAGTAAAGTGAAATGCTGGATACATACCCTTCTAGAACAGTGATATTTACTTTAACAGGATGGACTTTTGTATCATCATCAGAACATCCAAAATGTGATTCTGAGAGATTACAAAACCCAAAAGGTCGTTTGGGATTTCTCTTCTCCTGCCCCATAGCTACCTGTCTCTACCTAACCATACACAAACAACATGTGATAACCTTCCCATGAAATGAATACACCTATCTAGTTTTAATAAATGTAACAAGAATTTTCTCCACTGTATTTGTCATTACTTCTATTACAACAAGGGTGACTGAGATCATCCTGTTATCTAAATTGATTGGTCATGATTAAACAGTATTTAATTTCTGAAGCAGAAAAGGGGAACATAAGCCACCTTAAGACAAGAAACAAGAATTATTATTATTAGAGGCAATACAACAAAGACTATAACATCAACTAGCAAAAACAGCAACAAAGTTGACAGCACCAGAACTATCATCATCAACAACGTACCATGACTTTGGTTCACTTAACACAACTACATCAGAGCACAGTCTCTCCCCACAATCTGGAATTCCTCTCTAACCATCAACTTCATGATTCTGTTGCCCTTCCCTTGTCCATATTCAGCCTTTTAGTTAGACCTTCCTGGAAAAACTCTAGGAATTCAGATTCTCTTCCAAGAGAATTATTTTTCGGTGCTCCTTTCTACATCTTTGAAATGTTTCAGAAAGATCGTATGACATTTATTTCCAGACAAAAATCTCTTAAGACAAATGGTGCATCTTACAGATGAGATACTATGGCACACATAGATTAAAAATTCCAAAATGTATTTGTTTTTAACATGTAGGATCCAACACTTCAGATAACAGATACCATACAAGCCAAAATTATGTTTCACAGAATCACCGAATCACCAAGGCTGGAAAAGACCCCCAGGATTATCAAGTCCAGCATATGACCCAACAATACGGCATCAGCTAAACCATGCCAAAGTGCCACGTCCAACCTCTTCTTAAACACCTCCAGGGACAGCAAGTTCCACCACCTCCCTGGGCAGTCCATTCCAGTGCCGAATCACCCTGTGTGTGAGAAATTGCTTCCTAATGTCTAGCCTAAACCTCCCTTGTTGCAGTTTCAGGCCATGCCCTCTTCTCCTGTTACTAGTTGCCAGGGAGAAGAGCCCGACCCCTACCTGACTACAACTTTAAAGCAGTTTTGACTTGACCTACTGTTAAGATGTCTACCAGTCACACAGAGCATATGCGCTCACACTAGAAAAAGCTACCTCAGACATAACTGGTGACTACCCAGGAAATGCCTATCTTGTAGCAACTGCATCAAACGGCTGCTCTGTGGCACTGGTCAGAATATAATCCAGTTTCCTTGGGCAGGACTCAGTTTGTCCATCCAGGAGAAAATACTCTTTCCTGCAATTCCTTCCATTTTTCATTACATAACATCCAACAACCACACCAAATGAATCAAGGATGCACCACATCCTCCCTCTACAGGAGTTTAATTTGTCTTCACGGCAAATCCATCACATGCACTAAGCTGGACAGGAGTTTTGTTGGAGAGGGAAAAAAGTAAATATAGTTTCCAATTTTTCTCATGAAGAGTATTTATGTAAAACAAGGCTAAAATGAAGTTATAAAAGCATACTTTCATTCTGGCATTTAATCTGAAAGAGGCTGGTTTAATATCTTATCTGTGTGGTGTAATTTTAAAAGGATATTCCATTACACGGTATTGTCTAAAAGCTGGAATGGTTCTTCTCTCAGTCTATTAGAGCCTCTACACAGATCACTCAAGTCAAATATAATAAAATTATGGCAGTAACAGGCTGTCACCCATTGGGAGAAGGCATGCTCACAGGACACTCATCCCAGCTGGAGAGGTACTTGCCGACAGCAGAACCTCAGATTCACTCTGACTGTTCTGTATCGATCCCCACCTTGTAAGCAAGCGTATTTGGGTAGGTAGAGGTCTGCCTGCCCATTCCTACACCTCCTACACTCATCTGCTTCTTTCCTGTCTTTTCTTTCCCTAAATTAGTCCCTTCTCTAAAACTGTTTCCCTTTCTAGGATACATTTTCTTCTCCTCTATCATGCCAGGCATTACTCTGCCAGTACCTAGTTGGTCTCCCCATCTCTTCTACTCAGCCCTCTTCCCTCAGATCCATTACCTCCAGTCACACAAGCATTTCATCTCCTTACTGAATTCTGATAGCATCCTGGCTGGCAGTGCAAGCTTGACAGCCCCAGACCTGCCCAAGAAACCACCATGTTCTCCTGGGGAGGACAGCGGACACTCACTCCCTATTCACTTTCATAACACTCATCATTTTTGCAGGTGTCTTCCGTGTCAAGTACCTCCCACATCAAGGACTTCTGGTGGCTTTTTGTCACCCCATACTTTGGATTTTTCTTCTTTACATTTTGTGGACTGGGAGAGGTGAGATGGAAGACAGGGAGGACCAGAGCTGCACAAGGTATTGAAGACAGGGGAGCACCACACATTTATGCATTCTGTTTTGTTTTCTGTTCTGTCATTAATGAGTACTGACACTTGTTTTGCCTATCATTACATTGCCATTTTTACAGGACAACCAAATCTCCTTCCAGAGAAGTAACACCCGGTACAGCACTCATGAGGGCACATCACATTGTGACTCCTTCTCTCTCCCCCTCCTCCCACACACATTGCTTTCATTTATCTACAAGCAATTTCCTCTGGCATTTTATCACGCAATCATTCAGTACTAGGAGTTCTCCTGAAACACATTTCAGCCAGCCCTTCTTTTCGTTAATACCCCAAGGCTACTCTTGCAAGACCCCAGTTCCTTAAACTGAGGTGGCTGAAGTTGTTCAAACAAAACCATCGCCAAAACCGACATCAATAAACAGCCCTGCTTTCCTGAAAAACTATTCCCTCTGCAAAATTACTGGAAATCAGCCACCCTCCTAAATGAAATTCTTGAATTACTCCAAAAAAATCTTCAAGCAGGCACTCCCCATAATGACCTTTAGCCCTAATTGTTCCACTTTGGCAGAGTTGAGAACACTTCACAGCAAGATCTTCTGTCAAGAGTCCAACAACCTAACGCTTGGACCTCTTGTGCCATGCTAATGTGCCATTCCTGCCCAAAGAAGATGGAGCAGGAGCTCCACAGCACAGGAAACAGCACTGCCAGGCAAAAAAAACCCAACAAAAACCAAACACAACAAAAAAACCCCACCCCAAACAAATAAGTAGATAAAGCTAAAAGTCTAACAGCTACTGCTTGACTCCAGATCTTCTGTGCAGAACGTAGGAGGGGAAAAAACCCAACCAGCATCCCACCCTTTTGCAGACAGACATGCAGTACCAAGAATATTTTGAAAGACACAAGATGTATAATAACTTTTCAACTGAATATTCATTTCTGAATTGAAGGGAAACATCTTAAAGTGTGAGTGGGTGTAAAGAATGGTTCCTCCTCGGCACTGCCACACTGTTTATCAAAGGCTGTGAGTACCCACAAGAATTCAGCTTTGGCCTTTGGACTGTACACTAACAAGCTGGGTTTACTGACATTCACAGAGCATATGGAGCTCTGCTTCAAATGATCCCTTTGAAAAGGACAATTAAATCAGACAACAATCAACAAAGCTAATTAAATTTGTAAGTCCTGTTTGTGTATTTATCCAAATCTTTCTCACCATTCTTGCTGAGAAGAGGAATAGGTTGGCTTGTAAGATTGGGGAACAAAAGTACACCCCCTTTTTCCCCCTCCTCCTCTCCATAGCTACAGATCTGTTTCAAACAAAACCTAAGACATGAAATCAATGCAGCCAGTGGTAGAATTCATCTTATTGTGACAGAAATATTCCATTTTCCCTAGCTTATATTTTAAATTGCTTTCTGATATACCAGGTTATTATTTTTTAGCCCCTTTGGTTCCTTACATAATTAAATGCCACGTCACTCAGCTTTTACAATTACTTTTACCATTTTCAGAGGAACAATGACACTCTGCAGCTTTCTCAAATTTCTGTGAAAAATTTATTCCCCAGCATTAATTCTATTGAGTATTTTCTTCATTACATTAAAAGCTCTTAGCCCTCCCTATGTAAAATCTTTTCCCTTAAACAGACTTTTCTGTAGAGTAGGTAGCATTTGTAAATCCTCATTTTCCTTTCCTAGTATTCCACGTAACCAGAAGTAGCACAATGAAAGAACTCAGCTTTTTTTAGTATTATAGTGCCTTCAGCTTGTGAGCAAGAGAGAATGCCTAAGCAAAACTTACTCAAAGAAGTGCAGATTTTGCATTTAATACTTGCAAAAATAACAGCGTTCCCTCCAAAGATCTCCTAAATAAGCTATGACTATTTTGCCAAGTTACCCTATCAATAACACAGGTACAGATATGCAGCTTTTGAAGCTTTGAGAATTGCCTTCTACAATTTCACCTGGAAGACCACCTTAGAGCATGTGTCTTCCCAGCTCTTCCAACGTTGCTTTCAAGGTATTGCCCACACTACACACAGGTCCACGAGCACACCATTCTTTCCAATTTTGCCAACTTGTGACAAAGCGCACAAGACACCCTACAAAAGTACTTTATCAATACAGAAGTGACAAAGTAAACACATACCATTCTGCAAGGAGCAAGTTCATCCTGCTTAACACTTACCTGAGAGAAATACAGAAAAGCACAGATAGGGTAATGTTTCTCTTCCCAGGTAGGCTGAGGCAAATTATTTAACCAGTGGGTTTTTTTGGTGTTTTGGGGATTTTTTGTTTGTTCTAGTTTGAGTTTATTTTGTTTTGGTTTAGTAATTTTCTTGTGTTGTTTTGTTTCGTCCTTATTTTGTGGACAACTAAGGGAAAAAACATACAACAAAAGAGCACCTTAAGGAATTATTTTATATAAATTAACGGCTAAAGCTTTATTTCTGAAAAAACTCCCAGCTTGTTTCTTAGCAGAACAACTGGAAGGAGTTTCTAGAGCCTGACCAACAAATACCATAGGATATTTTCCTGGGAATTAATTATAAGTAGGAAACATTTGAAGAAGGTGATAAATTTGCTCGTCAACTATGGCTCTACTTTACGTACCCATTGACCAAATGATCCTTCAGGATTACAAGGATCTTACCAAGCTTCACGCTTCCAGCTGAAAGTAACATATGCCTGACCATTTCATACTATTTTCAGTTCTATCACAGATTGAGCTTGAATTATTGTACCAGACAACTCAAGAACCAAAGGGCTTTGTCCACTTTTCCCCATGACCCAATAGGCACCCCGGCATGCTCCTCTGCACAAAGGTGAAGAAACTGGAGACTCTGCAGAGTCATTTCTCATTTCAAGTTCCAATTTTGTCTAAGGTCACAGTGACCTGAATCTAGCATGAATTATGTATAATCACCCTCCAAGGAAGTGGGTCCGTACCAACTGAACCTTGTAAAAGTTTTGGTTGCTCGGCAGAAGCTGTGGATATATATTCTAAAGTCCTGTTTACTTGAGCCATTAAGGTATAACCTTCCACAGTCTGCTCAACAGTCTTTCTTTTCTTGAAACATCAGATCTCTGCTAAAATCTGTGATTTCACACCTCCTGTCATCTAAAGAAGCCTCTACAAGTTCTCCCTTAACAGTCTGCAATAGACCTCCAGCATCTTCAGATTAAGCACCTATGTTTAAACAAACTAGCTAACACAACTAGCATAAATTCTGTTTGGGTAAGTCTTACATTTAGACGTGGTTTTTTTTTAGATGCCCACAAATCAAGTTCTGACACTCAAACTCCACAAGCTGGCACAGCAGCCAGAACCTCAATATTATTTTATAGACCCTGCCTTACATTTTGAGCCTGCACTGTTACTCTCTAACTCTGTCTCTAAAAGACTCAAAGACACAGAGTATTTGTACATCAACATTTTTCATCAATGGTTTTATGTGGGTATTAAGTTTTAGACTGTGCTATCTGGAAATCTAGGGTGCTCCAGATTATGCTTTTAAAGACTTACTCTGTAAATTTTCCTACCAGTTTGTAGAAGATACATTTTTTATTCTCTGATTTAGAAATATGTAAAAGGATTTTCCATCACTATCTTACCCACACAGTTGCACTTGTTTACATGTAAGGAAATAGAGAAATAAAAAACAAAAAACCCCTCCTCCTTTAGACCACATAATTTCTGACACCATGTCTAGCTGGAGAACAGTTCAGCTTTGTTTGTTTTATGGAAGAAGAGTAAGCAAACAGACATCAGTTTTTCATCATTTACTGAACCTATGGCACCGAAGGCTTATTTATCATCAAGCCCTAGACTCAAGCTGAAATACTAATTACAGGCAAAAAAAGGTAGTGTTTTTTCAATAATTAGTAAGCAAGCAATTCTCAGAACAGTGCTATCTGATTTATGACATGATTCTGGAAAGAAGATGGTGGTACTGACACACTCATGGTTTCCCTTCTGTTCACTTTTCACTCACAGCAGATTCAAGCCTCTCTGGAGTATCTACTCAAGGTCTGACTGAGCAGGATGGATGCTAACCTCTCCACTGACACAGCCTTGGGAACGGCCTAAGCAACAGTAGCTACAAACAACTTGACCAGAGGATTGAAAAGCAATGCCATGAACCTTAGGTATTTTTAGTTCCTACTGTGGACTTCTTCATGACTGAAATATGCAAATGATAATACCATTTCTAACAAACTTCATCACTGTAAATACCAGCAAACAACTTGAGGCTGTAGAAGGGAAGGAATTCTGGGTGGATTTAAAGAAAAAAAACAACAAAAAAACCCAACAAAAAACAAGACACAAAGTAGGAGGTAAAAACAACTGCAGCAGAAATGCAAGATGAGAGACATCACGCATTTGCTTCTGACTTGCTCAGGACAAGCAGCTCATACAGTATCAGCCAAACCTAAGCAGGCAGGGCTTCAGCCTCTCTTACCCAGAGTAAGCAGCTGAAGCTATCCCCAAAGCTTCAACACACCCAGACACAAGGGAAGGTAGAACAGGGGCACAAGTCTCCAAGAACCCTTCTCATGATGAAAAATATTCCTACTCATAAAGCATGGTGGCACACTTCCAGAGCAAAGGTCAGCATTACCACTGTGTGGCCTGAAGTGCTTAAAGAGATGCTAAGCCTTGCCCTTGTTTCCCTGCACTTGGCTCCAAAGGCACAACACGAGCATTCATGTCAAGGAAACACCATTATTCCTCTTGGTCAAACCTCATAGTCCTTAACTTAGGTGCAGGCTGCAGAACTTTCTCTTTAGATTGGTTGGGTTGTTGAGTGTTGTGGGGGTTTGTGGTTTGTTTGGTTTTGGGGGTTTTTTGGCATTGACATAAAACAGTAGCACGAAACAGACACCTCTTAAATTATTTGAATAATGAATTGAAATAGCTATTGAATATTGATATTGAAATTTGATATGTTACTTTTCTTGAAAACTGATGTAATATTACTGAAAAGAAAAATAAAAGTATTCTCTTTAAAAAGCATACAGGTCACGTGTACCTGTGCCACCCGGGAGTCAGGACTCACCCTTACCAATAGCAAGGCTGACAGGAGGCAAATGGAGACTGAACCCAGCACAGCACTGGAGAACTCCAAAACAGCCTTTCCCTAAAGCTACATGCAAAGGAGGAAAGCATCAGCCTGCATGAGCTGCATAAGGTAGGTGTTCAAACAGCAGTCTCATCTGACAAAGACCTCAAGCAGAGACCTCACGGGGCAGGGTACAATATTATTAGAGGATTTTCTCCAACATATGTACAAACTTACATTTGTTCCTTTATCTTGTAATGGAGAATTTTTATTATCATGCTTCAGTTAAAAGAAAAGAAGGACGGATAATATATAATGAAGGTACTGCATAAATGATTTAAAGTTGTCTCCAAATACCTAATGTACCAAAAATTGTTTTCCTTCAGATGCCAAGAATCAGGTCAGAACAATAGTAATGTGATTTTGGCTTGTGCAAAGTAATTCTTTTTTAATAAGAAATGATCCCACCAAAAAAAGATAGAATCAAATTGTCCTTACGAAGATTCAGAGACAAGACTTCTGTATTATAATGTAACTGCACGAGACAAAAGAAACATCAAAAAAGTACTGTTTTCTACCATGTTTCAAGCCACAGGGAGGTTTGTGTATCAGATACTGTACCAGGTAATAGAGCAACGTGAGAGTCTCATGATTATCCTTGAAAAGTGAAGAGTTGCAGTGAGCCTGAATTTAGTTTTACTTTTTAAATATTAAGATCTCTGCTACAGGGCACTGGCCTGGAGGAAGCCTATCTTACAGAAAAACCTTAAGGTGTTTCTTTTCCTCATCTTCCCCTACAATAAAGCCTTCTGGTAATGCAGGACTCAGATAAGTCTATGTGATCCCATACTGTACTCCTGGTATATTTTCCAGTAATCCCCCGCTATCTCAACCTCTACCTCTCTTTTCATCTTCTGCATATGAGTTTTACCCAGCTTAAGATTTAATAGTGGACTGGAATTCCTTTGTACACTGGAAGTTTCAGTTGTAATCTCATTAACTCCAGGCATTGAGTTCTGCAAGGCTGAAATGGTCTGAATGGACCATCCATAACACCATGTTCCTTTGACATCCCCTGCCCTTGCCAGAAAGGGTGAAGGAATAATGTAATCTTGTATCACAAGGAGACCTACGATTGCGTTATCAAACTTTTTGAGACTTTGTGATGCCCAACAAGTCTGAGCCATTCTTCCCCAGAGACCTTCTCTTGAGCTAGCCCCCCCAAAATACAGATAACAGCCTTTTCTCAAATACTATTACAGTGGTTTTGCACAGTGCAAACAACTGTTGAAAACAGAGGAGTGCCAATCTGGTGTGCCTTACCTCTAGCCAGCTCCAGCCTTCTCTTTTTCTCCCTGCTGTATCAGCAAAAGTCACAACCCAGAGACTCCTCTTCCATTCAGATGCCTTTTGGAGTGCTCTCCTTCCAGATGTGACCTCTTTCATGCCACAAATACACGAGAAGTTGATGGTGACTGGGGGCAATCTTTCTATATGTGTATAAGAGGACAAACATCTCTCTGATGTTCTTTGTGCACAACCAAATGCAGGCAGTTCTGAGGCAGCCAGTGATGCCTCTCTGTGTTCACCAACAAATCAGGGTACCATTACAGACCATGGTCCTGGAGATCCATCTGATAATTATTATATCCTTATTTCCAACAGATATGACTATTCCTGCCAGGAGAACCTGAAGAGGAGATCGGGGTGATTTACTCACTAGTCTGAACTATGAAGTCCTGAATGGAAAAATATTTTTTCTAGTAAAACATAAATCACCAGTAATTTTCTCCAGATAACATAGGACTACCTAAGACATGAAATCTGGAGATGGACAGACCTTGGACCTCTCTAATTTGAGGCTTCTGATGAGTTCACTGAGGAAGATGAGATTTGGGAATACTCATAGGTCCTCATCCTTTTCAAAGTGCAAAGAATAGCAAGTACAGTCTGTACAACTCCTCTACTCATTACAGATAAATAAGTTCACTCAACAATGTGTGATTGATCACTATACTTCTTTAGGGGGTTACATAGTCCATTTAACCCGGGGGGAGAAAAAAAGGTAGCGTAACTCTGTGGACATGGGTTTACTGGTCTGCTATCCAACATACATATCTTTCACACAGGCCAAAGATTGGCACATTTTCTATGCCCACAAGCATAGGACACAACAAGCCAGCAAGCAGTTTCTGGTTCATACTGCCTGAACATTTTCAGATACTTTACAACACCATTACCTACTTCTTCTAGATCTAGCTTCTATTTCTTAGCATCAAGAAAAATAAAATCTTTAGCAAGACAGTAGGCTCATTTCTATTTTAATTTTAGCCATATCCTCAATTGGACAAACTGTCTCCTGAGTATTGAGTTAGTATCAGAAGGAATTTACTCTGGGCATGAAAATGCCAATTTCCAGTGGGTTCATGTCTTTTGGAAAGTCCTAACCTGAAAGACTTTTAAATAACATGGCAAAACCTGATAGAGTTGAGGCTTTTGACACCACTTTTATGCTTAAAGCATCTGCTTTGTGTCTAATAACTAGGGAAAGGAAAGAATCTCATAGCTCCTGCTCCTAAACCTGGCAAAGTAATAAGAAAATAATCATGTACCCCTCCTGGGCTCTTAAAAAAATTCAAAAATTATCCATATGAATCAAATAACTTGAAGAATGATTCATGACTGTCATATTTGAACAAAAAAGTATCATGTCAATAAAAAGAATGAGAAAATTAAAAAATGTAATGGTTACAACTGCAGATGATTAGTGCAAAGCAAGTGAGTATTAAGAATTCTGAATCTTAAGAACGGATGACATACTTGCTGCATCTCCTTAGCATTAGAAAAAAGAATTAAGTCTATTTAGTGGCTTAGCACCAGCCTTTGTAAAAAGAGTAAAAATAACATTCATCACAAGAGCCAGGAATCCAACAGATTAGATAGTCTGTGATGAGAATTCTATGAATAAAGCAGACAATATCAAATCACTTAACTAAACCCCCAATAAAACAGCAGGTTACAGATTAAAAAAATACTTGTCTGTGTGTTTCCAAATAAAGAACCAACTGGAATTACATGTATTTGCTGTGTTAAAATAAGGGGGGGAAAAAACCAAAACAAAACAAAAAAACCCAGATTTTCCCACTCTCTCAGATACATTAGGTTTTAACATTTACAGAATAATGAAGAAAAGACCCCATGTCTTTTCTCCTGATTTGATATTACATTTGTTACAAAACTTTCATATTCAGAAAAAGATTTGGCTAAACAGCAGATGGAGCATTCCATTACAATATGAGTGGCAAAATGTGCCCACCCTTCCAGTCAAAAGCAGCAAATCAGTTCTCAGTAACATCTACCTGCAGATCACAAGACACTAACAAGGGTGCCTTCCCACAAAATACCTTTTCCTTACTCCTATCTAAAAGTGTTTTTCTCCATAAGTGAATTCTGTAATTACAGAAAAGCAGCAGCCTCAGGTAGTCTTCCTAGCACTGTTCATTTACCCAGAAAAGCATACAGAAACACTAGCAGCATCAAGTAAGCACACCTGCAGGAGGCTATAAACTGTCACACAGAGGTCTGGGAGCCCTTTATTCAGCAAGATATGACTATTTCAGGATAAGTGTAACTAGGAGAAAGAGAAATTTGTTTCACTTTATTAAAAATATGTGGTAATATAAAAAAAAACCAACAAAAACAAAAACCAGAGGGCACATGAATTATAATGGTTCTGCGGTTCTCCTGTATTTCAATTAGAAACCACCTTATTTACAGCTCTTGGCGCAGCAGCAGGCAATCCAACAAGAACATTTTTCATGGTGCAATTTCTAATGTAAATAAAAGTAAAGGTAACCCTGGAGTGGTTTGCTAAATTATGAGACAGGAAACAAATGGCACAAGTGAATAACGATAATGCCAAATGCATTCAGAAAGACCACACTACTCATAATTCTTTAACAAGTACCTTACCTCAAGGAACTATCTAAACCAGCTCTTTTTTTTTCCACAAATACAGAAACAGTTTTCCTAAGATATCATTTTCTTAGTAATTCAAATACACATTCAATCAAAATATAGTTAAACCCATTCTCTCCATTGTCAAAACCAAGAAATGACCATCAAAGCCAGAAATCTGTCTTTTCTGCTCAGCAAGTCCACATTTATTAATTTTAGACACACCGAAGAACAGTCCTAGGAGGCAATTCTAGGGTCACCCAAGGCAGCCCCTTTTGTACTACTTGCAGCTAGAGCAGCATATGGGAGGCAAATATGAGGAGTGGAGAAGACAAGTGCGAAAACATGTGGGAGAAACCAGTGTACACAAGCAGGTAATTAAGCTCCCCGAACCATAGTTCAAACATCTCCCTGAAACCAGGGCAGGTTCACCAGACTAACCTTGCATATTCAAGCAGCAAATCCCTCAAATTTGGCATCAAATTCAGTTTGGTGATGCAGTTAAGGCACAGCCCCCCACAGACAGCATCATACACTCCTCAGATGACAACGGCTCAGGTCAAAGTTACACCACCCTTCTCCCTCTCTGTTTATAGTTTACAGCCATAAAGGACCAACTCCAGTAATAAACAGCAGGCCTGCTTGTTTCATAAAAGAGGTCACACAGACCTGCACCACATTATTTCTCCCAACCTTCCTCCATGAGGATGGCCTCATACAGACTAAGTTTCCACCAGCCAGCTAACTAGACCTATCCAAGTCATTAGACGCTTACTCAAAAATGTAACATCATAGGAGAAAAGCTCCTACAGCAATTTTTCCATTCATTTTAAAAAGTAAACAAAATACATTTTGTCTGGTTTAACAGCACCAGATACAAAATCTTCTGTATTTTCAAATTTGTGAGGTTGCGTCAAATGCTTGCATGCTCTCTCAAATGCTCTTTCCCTCTTTGGGCTTGTCAGCTCACTTATGAAAGAAATACCTACAAGAACATTTTGGGCTTCCATTTGGCAGAACGTCTTGAAACGGTCTGTAATATAGAAAATGCCTGTTAGTGGCAGAGGAGGGATCTGTCTGTATATAGATGCTGATATGATAGCAAGCCCTTCACTGAAAGGAGCAAGTGATGCACATTACTTCCTACAACTCATTTGACTGTGTGTAGCTTCAGTTTGCACTTTGCTCTTAACAGGAGATTCAGGAGCTGATCTCTCTCATCAATTCACACAGGCTTACTGTGTTTAGAAAAGCAAGAAATGCAGGTATACACATTTCTTTAAAACATAAGCATTTCTTTAAAAATGTAAGCATTCCTTCAAGGCTGTAAAAAGTATTTTGCACTGGACAAAATATTTAAATAGAACTTCAGAGAAACACCTTCATTATCATCCTCCAAAGATGTCCTACTTGACAGCTATGGGTGCAGCTCTGCAATGGATATCACTGGCAACTTGGTTAGCTTTTCTCTCCAGCTTTCCTATACAGCCAATTAAAAAAGAGGGAGGAGGGAAAAAAAGTTTCCAGAAAGCAAGGTGACCCAGAGCACTGAAATTCACCTTCCCCTCCACTGTACTGAAGGAAAGACTTTCCATCTCTACCGATTACAACAGCGCCTAATGAAATTAGCTGATCCAGCCAGAAGCCTAAACGTAGGCTAAATCAAAACATCCCATTATTGACACTGCTGTCTGTTGTAGCTGGTATCAAACTGAAACAGCAATAAGTTTTTTATAACTAACTAGTATCAGCTTTTTAGGGACCAGATGTCATTTGGGTTGTAGACAGACCACCATGCACTGCTCATGAAGGCATGGTTACAAGAAATCAGGCTGCAATGAGGCAGGTGCAGTGGTACAAAACACAGCGGAGAGAAAACTTTCTGCAAAGCAAACATCAAAGATCTAATACTTTTCTTCTGTTATGCTGGAGAACCACAACAGAGTCACCTCTGGAACTGTATTTAAGACTAAAACACACCAAACCCACCCATCCAGCTAAAACCACCCAAGCACACAGAGCTGCCCACTCTCAGAAAACCACCCCCAGGAACCACCTAAACCACCTAAACCAGAAGGAGTGCTGGACATACCAAAGTGCTGCACATGCTATTAGATGACCATGGTAGCAAAAGCCAAACAGCGTGTAGCAAGTGCCCAGGCTGCACCTCTCACACCACAAATAAGCCACTGAGCAACTGGCCTTTTCCACCGGAGAGCACTGAAAGGAAGAAATATTGCAAGAATCTCAGCAGCCCTTAGAGCTGCTGTCTGGGGGAAAAAAAAAATCCTTAACAGTACCACTCCCACAAGAGAGGGATAGAGCCTGTTCTTATATAAGTATGTATATTATTTAACACTCAAAACCAACAGTTCCATCACATCTATGCAAAACCAGAAGTGGTAAGGAGCTGGGGGGTGGGGGGGGAGGCACAGAGAAGAAAATTCTACTCTATTGTATCTATCTATTTTGTTTATTTGCTTCAGGCCAAGTCAATGGTCCTTACACTGCAGAAAAAGGACCACTATTCAGTTTCTTTCTCTTCCTTTGTGGTAGCACAAGGTGACATATGCAAGTAAAATTCACTAAGTATTTGCATCTATTATCTCCTAGGAAATTATCTTTTGGATCTGGGAAAAGGTGATTACAAACCACCTTAAACCTGAGATAAACAAATGCCTGCCATCTTCTCAGACAAAGAATTGATCCTGCTCTTGCAGTCATCTGAACTACTTTTTGCTCTTCCTTAGACTAAACAAACACATTGCGGAGACACATGCATTGCTTCTGAGGTAGATGAGAAGGACAAGGCCAAGGTGACAAAAATAACTTTCAAATAGATGTTAGTATATTCACATTGCAAAGAACATAAAAGAAGGCAGGAAGCAGGGGAGGGAAGTGTCTCTCTCGTATCATATTTAAGTGACAGTATGAGTAGCAGTGACTTTTCTCCTTAACTGCTCACAGATTTGGGACCATTGCATAATCTCGCAATAATCTTGTAAATTCTAGTCATGTTTTTTTCTGAACGTTACAGGAATTCACAGAATTACAAGCAAAAAAATTTTTTTTTTTTACTCATCACTCAAAAGAAACAGATGCGCAATAGAGCAAGTTTTCCTGTAAAAACAGCGTTGTCCTACTTTATGAACTAGTTATTCCCTACTGTAACCACCTCCCCTCACACAGAATATTATGTAGTGCTAAGAAGCTCCTCCAGTCTCTACAAACCAGCTATGAAAAACAAGTTGGTTTATGGCAAACAGAAATCCATACACGCACATAAGAGTGTAATAGCTGGTTGATGGAAGCAGATGTCCCTACGTACACCTAAACTCAGCTGGGCAGGTAGCACTAGGACAGGACACCCAAAGGAAGCAAGAAGAGGCACAACTTGGCATAGAATTGGAAAAAAAAGAGGATGAAGGGAATGAATGCATACATTTTTGAGATTTTGCTCTGGTAAAATCTTGGACTAAGATAAATTTCCACTAACATTTCTGCTGATACAGGGATAAAATTCAAGAGATTCAATGTGAAAAGTTATTTAAAACATGCACAAATTTAATTTCATAGCCTTTCAGTTGAACTGCTTTCTGTACTTCAGTGAGGGCAACAGGGGAAAAAAATACATAAATCTTTATGGCAAAAAACGCTTTCCATTTCAGCATGTATTATTTTTAGGACCACATGGAAAATATCCTTAAAGAATACCACCTCTTGGTGGCATCCAATAAGCAGGTAAGTCAATGTTAACAATATAAAGACAAGAGCAAGTCAAATTCAACTTTACTTGAAGATGTGGCTTTCTAAAATACCGCATTTCTGCAGTAAAAAGACATTAGGGGCTTTGCATAGCTTATTTCAAGAGCAGCAACATATAGCCTTTGTTATATTAAAAGCCAAAAGCATTTTGCTTGAACCTCTTCCAAACCACCCCCATTCTCTGATGGTTTTTCTTTACCCAAAATCTTTTCTAGCTTTTCATTCACATTCCTGATGGTTCTTAACAGTTTCACAACATGGTCCTGGAGGACTTTTTAAAAATAAACTCAGAATTCAAATCAATATACACCTCCAGCCCCCCTTTACTATTTGCCATAGCAGTACTGTCCCATCCCAAGCAGTCCCTGCATGACATGGAACCTGCTTCTCCACCAAGCTGCATTACTCAGTTTGCTTTCCTGTAAAGGTCCACTCTGAGAAAAATAGTAATTTCCAGTTCAACTTCCTCTGAAGTGCCTAATCTGCCCTTCACAATCAGTTTTCCTTACCTGGCCTATGATAATCTACTATAATCTATTGTATAACAAATTTCTGAACCCACCTCTAAAATCTGTGAGGCCATTAAATGCACCAACTGCAGTGATATGTTTTCCTGATTTAAGATAATATACATGAAGCACAATGCCTAGAGCTGCTCTAGCTACCCATCCTGTGGAGTTTGGAAGAAACTTTACCCTAGTTCTGTAGGAAAGCATCCTGCAACTTTTCTGTGTGAGGGATTCATAATTTTGAAATAACACGCACTGGAAAAATATATTTTGAACATGTCTGAGCACACTTTTGAACACAAAATAAGCACATTACAAAAGCATGATATTTCATGACATCTTAAGTTGAATACACAGTCAGTGTTAGGCAGTCTCCAGTCACATCAGTTTAGCTATCTTTTCCACAAACTTACCCCCTCACCACCTCAGGCTTTCAAAGCTGAGCTCACACTGCTGTTTGAGTGTGTGCACACGTATTTGTGCATCCCTGCACTTCTGTGTAGCATCATTTTCAAAGGGCCTCTGAGGAGGCATATTCACTTCTCATGGAAAGCCAGAAGGGCTGGAATGAATAAGCTCTTACAGAATTAAGTTATTTAGTATTTCAATACTGTAACACAGCAGGAAAAAAAACAAACAAACAAAAAAACACACCAAAAAAAACCCAAAAGACCAACTCTTGTAGAAAGACCTTTTACCACAGTGCATTTGTAGTATTCACTTGAAAAAGATAAACTGGCATTACTCGGTAAACTTAGTTTTAGGCTTGGTAAATTCCACGTTACAGGCAGGAAAAAAACATACATTTACAAGTCAGGGCAAAACAGCATCTATGTTAAACACCAGAAGGGTTGAAATCTTCTATCTTGACAAGACAGTAACAGCACTTAGTGGGCTGACTGCAAGATGGAAGTATGACATTTCTTCTAGGGCTCCAATATTTTCATAAGTGGTCTGAAATATATATAGATGTTCTGGCTTCAAGAGACATGCAAAGAAAAGGAATCTTTACAGCAGAAGGCAGGGGTGTAAAAGCTGAAGAATCTGCTACAAAAACCAAAGCCTCTTCAATAAACCCAAACCACAACTCTCCTTCAGGTACATAAATAAGGCAGGACAATTACTGCCACTGGAAATAGTTTAAAAGACAGAAAAACGGTTCTTTGCATTCAAAATGGACTGATCCTAAATCAAGGCTTAGGATATAAAAGCAAGCAATCCAAACAAAGGCTGACGCAACTACGTCCTGAAGGTGGAAAAGCTATAGACTTGGTACATGTGTTTCAAGTATTTCCAACAGGACACAATTTTCCAAGACTAGTTTCTCCAGATACACACTCCCATACTTTGCTGTTCATTAGTCTTTTTGGCTTGTCAACATATGTATGGATTTAAGAAGACTGGAAATCAGACCTGCAAAGAGTATTTTACAAAACCCTTTCATGCTACTAAGAAACTGGAGGTTCATTAGGAAGAGCATTTATGTGCCTTAAAAAGCAGCAGAGAAACCCAGAAAATACACAAGAACAAAAGAAAGAGCTTTCAATAAGGAAAAAAAAAAGATCAAGGGAGGGATGCCCTCAGCTCTGTACTGGGATAGCAACATTTCATATATTCTTGAATGAACTGGAAAGACATGAAGGTAATACCTGCTCTCCCGTCAAAAAATCTGAACAGTTAAAATCCACGGATGACAATATTATTCACAGTTGGTCAAAACCACAGAAGACTGAAAAGAATTCCAGATGAATCATGCAAGGCCAGGCCAAGGAGCAAATTAAATCCACTGCAGATCAATAAAAAGCAAAGTGCATTTAAATGAAAAATGTGAAGCACTCAGAACTGATTGTGACGTTTAACAGTTCTGGAGTAATGCAGTATTTGAATCAAGTCTCCAGCAAATAAATGAAAAAAAATGCTCCATACGCAAAGACACAATTCAGATTTTTTTTTTCCATTTTAAAGACGAAAGCATTCACATGATTATCTAAACGATAAGACTGACAACATTGTTGTGCCACAGCATAAATCAGAAATGTGTTCTCCATCAGAGTGCTGTGTTCAACTCTTATCACCTGATCTCTTCTTGAGATAGCTAAAAGGTTCAGAAAATGAAGACAAGAATAATTCAGAATACAGTTTTCTGTACTGAAAGAGAGTGAAGTTGGAAACAACCACATTAATGGGAGACATATCAAGGATATGAAAGAAAATTGTGGAAAAGACAACAGAACTCCTATATTCTTGCTTATGCAGAAGCAAGGGCATCTTTGAAACAGAAGTGCACTTAAAAGTTGCTAAAAGGAAATCTGTATTTGTTTAGTTGGTTTGGTTCTGTGTCAGTGCTATGTTGGGTTATTTACACAATATTTTGCCTCAAGCTACGACAAAGACCTCAGGAAGATTCAGAAAAAGAATACAGTTTTACATAGCTCATGACGAGTAATTTACTTTAGGTAGAGGAAAGATCAGAAACACTTGCCTGTCCTCTCTGTATTTGCAGGATATAAGATTTTCACAATACAGGATCAAACTAACAGAAAAGGCTCAGAATTTCCCCTTTGGGACTTGAACCTAACTGTCCACCTTAGGACAAAAGGCATGTTAAAGTACCAAGCACAGCCCTTGCAAACAGTAGGCAAAGGACATGCACAGAGGTTGCAGAACTGGTCCTTTAGTGTACCTAATCCTTTGCGCAAGTATACAGTGTTATGTCCACATAGTAAGGCAGAGGAAGCTGGGAACAAGGGAACATATAACACTGTTATGAGGCTTCAGCCTAAGTATGCCAGATACAGGGTAGTTGCAGTCCCTATTCAGAAGTGGTCTTCACAGTACTTGGAGCAAGAAACTGCACTGATTTCTCATGAGAGGGTTGACACTGAAGAAACTGCTGGGCTGCATCAAGACAGTGCCATTACAGTGGTCCAGCACAAACCACATCCTTCAGACATCATCCCTTTGCAGTGTTTACAAAAGCACTCATATCATACACAAGGTATTTACAACAGGAGCAAGGTGGCTTTGCCATTAGTACTACAGTGTACACTCCTCATCAAGTTTCTGAGTGTATGAGCTCTGTGTAATGCATGACGGCATGAGATATTTTTTTGTATCTAGAAACCAACCCAGAACTAGGTTAGCCTGACAGGCTTGCAGCACTTAATTTACATATGAGTCAATCCTTCTGCAATACAAACATTAGTGATGCATTCCCCACTGTCCTTCTATTTATACTCACTATTTAACCTGTAGGCATTTCGAGTTAATTAAACAAATCAATCCCATTGAGATAATTGTGTCTCAAGCAAATTAACACAATTAGCCTTTTAAAAAGGAAATCCAAGCACTACCCACTATATTTCTTCATATAAATCATGTGCTTGTTCCTCCAACTCTGTTTTCAGGGCTATCTAGCAACCTGCATCAAAATGAAAAATATGACACATGAAATTGGCTGATGTGTGACTGTTACAGCCAGCAGCTTCTGTTTTCATCATTCACTTTCACTGATATCAGAAGCGACCATCATAAACATCCTTAGAGGAGAAAGAAGCTGCATTGAACACCTCACAGCTGTATGACTTTGAGGACACTTCCCACCTCCAAAACAGTACATTACAGTGCCACTTACACAACTACAGCTAGTGAATTGGAGGTATCAGGAATTAGAGGCATTCTTAATCCTTTCTTCCTCAGCTCAAGTTTACAGAAACTCCTCTCAAACGAAAGCTCAAGTTCTACAAACAAAATCTTGGTACCCATCCTCCTTTGGAGACCCATGCCTCCATCCCTTATGTGCACCAAAGCTGCTCTGGTAGTTTAAGAGACCATCACCCTTGGCCACCCACTGTGGATGTTTTTGTTCCCTAGGGCTGCCTCAGAGTAATCCAACACACTTCAGCCTCCCTGGTCACTGCCTACCCCCTATCCAAATTCTCAACCACCTTGCACCAGCATGGCCAAGGCAAAGGAGTAGGCATCCTTTTCTACCAATGCAGTAACAGAAGAGGCCACAACTTTTGGCTGGAAACTGGAGGTATCTTCAGCTACCTGTGAAGAAAAGCAGTGAGAAGCACTGAGCATCTCACAAGTAAAGTAAGATGCCAATGTGCAAAACCATGACCTCAGCAGCTAAAGCATCTAACAAACCCCACTCTTTCAAGAGACAGTAAAACATATCTATGTAGTACATTTGTGACACTGCAGACTAAGACCTCAGTCACGTTACTTAGTGTGAGCCTATGAGCAGCAAGGGCTGCCTGAATGCAGAAGACTCCATTTCACAGCTCATGAGAAGCTGCTGAGCAGAAGCAGGTAAGCGTGTGTGCATACAGGAAGACAGAAATTAAAAAAAAAAAAAAAGGTTAATAAACCAAATCAGCAGTAACTGTCCTCTGTTTCAGCAGATGATTCAAGGAGGGGCAAGTTGCTCCTCCCAGTGCCTCCTGTCAGCTGCTAGGCAACTGCAGCAGCCATGCAGGGGCAGGCACGCATCCAGCATTAACTTCTCTTTTTGAAGGAATTAAAAAGGCTTACTAGTATATTAGCTGCAAAACTGGTAATTGGTACTAAGTTTCNGGCACCATGCATCAAAGAGGGAGGGTGTGCAGGATGTAATTTAAAGGAAAACTCTTTGCAAAAGGAAAATACAGCATTTCTGTGGGGTTTTTAGCATACCAAAGCTAAAGTATTTTTCCCCTCTTGGCATATTTCTCATCCATGTGGCACTGTAACCAATATATCACATCAGCTCAAACATGTCTAAGATGGTAATGGTGCCACCTCCTCCACAGCCAGCCCAAATACGCCTCTGCACCATGATGGCCAGCAACCAGGTCAGCCAGCCTCTCACCTTGCCTATGGCTCTGCTGTCAATCTGTCCCACCAAGCTCCCAGCCTTGACCCCTGCCAGCTGCCCCCTCACTAAGCTAGCAGGATCCAGCTGTGGACCACATGGAAAAGCAGGTTTCTGAAGTGGGCTGCGTGACAAACTAGCCTTTTCCTTGCTGAAAATTATTCTTCCAACTTGAATCTTTCCAGTGGCTTAGTTCATCAGACAGCTGTGCAATTGGGTCCGTCAACACAGGCAAGGTCAACCCCTTCAGCCACCCACTGGAGAGTCATGAATCTGAGGTACCCTAAGATACCAGCTTGTCCTGTGCCACCAAAATGCTCCCCATGCTAACACGGCAGATCGCAGGCAGAAGCAGGTAAAGCAGCTTCTTCCACAGCCTCATGGCAAGACGACACTAAGCAGGATGCTAAAGGGTGGTATTAATGCATTGCAGAGGGTATGGAGTTTACACTCAGTGTTGCCACTGACTATTCTGAAGAGCCAGACAAGTTTCCCTAGTGTCCTGTTAGGGAACGTGTTGTAGGGAGAGTCCTACACAAATCAAGCCTTTAAGGGAGTTCCACTCAATCTGTACAGACAGCTGGGGAAGAAGTTAGCCCCAAAGTCATGTATTGGGCCAAACAGGAAATCATCCCTCATTTCTTGTATTACCATTCTTAATTTCACACTGCACTTAGCATTTTCATTACCTCCACAAACCAAGGGCATAACCAGAAATCAGGTCTTATTAATTAAAAAAAAAAAACAACTGTCTAGCAAAAATATGCACTTTTTAGGGAAGTTAGCAAACAATTTATATGGCACATAAATCTTCCTCTAACCGGATTTTACACAGTGTAAAAATCAGAATGCTTACACAGAAGGATACTTATAAAATGAACTTCACACCACATCAACTCACAACAAACAGTCCAAACTTTTAAATATCTATCTATACATCATGTATGAGTCAGAGTCAAAATGGATAACAGATACAGTAGGAATAGAAAAGTAATTTATTATAGGGCACTCTGGGAAAAGGGATAGGTATCATAAAGTATATTTAGAAAACCAGTTCTGAAACAGAATCCAGACACAGATGTCCTGTCATAAAGAATTCATTATTTACAAATATACTACAGAACACTCCATTTGCAATGAAGTACCATAAATAATTCACGCTTAATATGTGTCAGAAGTGGCAGCAGTAGCATTTTCTCCATCATCCTCAGAGCTCCCCATACTCAGTGAAACACAGCTCTGCCGTAACATCGCAAACGCAACAACTACACTGAATTTTCATTAACAAACAGCAACTCATTGTCCACAAAGTCACCTCACTAACACAATTTAAATAGACTTTAATACAAGCACTGCGACTGTGGAGACAAAAAGTACAATTAATCTGTTTTTAAGACATTAAACTGCACATAACCATTTTCCTTTCACCTCTGTAAATAGTATCAAATTGCCAACTTGTATCCACAACCCAGGCTCACAAGTGTTGCACAGCTGTACCTTGTGTCCTCTGCTCTGATCTGAAGAGGCAAATCTGGAGGCAAGTAAGAATCTCAACTACTGTGACCTCCATTTCTCTGTGGAAACAGAGGGCAACACACTGCAAAAAGCATGCCAGAAGTTTGACATGGTGATGGAAACATGCCGCTGTTTTAAATTAGATTAAGACAAATCTTGTTTTATATGGATGAACAGTCACCAGAAAAAGCCCAATAGCTACTGAAACAGAATTAATCTGGAAAACCTACCTAACACTGAAGAGTCCCTAGTGCATTAGCTTTTAGTTTTTGATGACTCGTGTAAAATTCACCTATTTCCCAAAAGTTCAAGCAAAAATTGCATAAAGCCCTTGATACACTCACTTTCCTCACTATTCTACTTGTACCATTCTTTACTCCAACAGGATATCTGCATGGATACAAAATTTCATTCGTCCAACTCCTCTCCATTAAAAAAAAAACAACCCACACAAAAACCACATACACAGAAAAATCCAAAGAAAAAACCCCCAAATGACAACTACTCAAAAAACCAAAAACCCAAACCTCTCAAAACATCCCTTAGAACTCTCCCTGCTCTAACTATAAATGCCCTTCTCCACATGGATGGGTATACAGGACTTAAAATGAATCAAACTCCAGCTGATTTGCGAAAGAGGGAAAAGAAAAATCAAAACAGAAAATATCACCAGCCTACTAGAGATGGTACTGGGAATAAGCATGAGCACAAACTTTGTATGTACAAGACTTTTCTGGTACACCATTTCACAGCATCAGGTGGTCTCTATCCACCTCCTACAGACACAGAAATCAGATCATGGTGATAACTTGCCGGCCCTTCCACCCAAGGTTGCGCTACAGATGTAGCTGTATTATTACTTGTTAAAATCCAGAACATATATGTGTCAGCAATAATCTCCCTTGCTAAAAACACGTAGTTCTAACTTACAAGCAAGTGATCAAGAATCCACTGCATCCAAAGGGAGCTGTTTCAGTTTATCCTATTTAATAACTTGTGTGTTACAAGTTACAATAGCCCAAATTAATCTGGTTTCAACTTCCAGCTATTTAATCTCATTACACCTCCTCTTACTAAACTGAAGAGCTTTGTCCTTTCTTTCCTCAATAAATATTTGAAAAACACAACTCCGGCACTTCACTTAAAGTAAGCATGTGTCGCGGTCAGGGTGGCCAAATACAGGTTCTGGTGAAGTAGCAAATTTAAGTCTCTTTATTAACTACAAGTGTCTTCTTATATACCTTTTCTCTAGTACATGTGTCTCTTTGCTACTGGTTACATATAACCATAATATGGTACCATTGGTTAGCATTTGCATATTGCCAAGTCATCTCTGCTTTGCTACACCCCTACTCTGTGGTGCATTTTACTATCTCCAAGGTCATGTCTGACTCCATAACATCCACAAGCATGCTAAGCTTTCTATTAAAAAAAAAATAAATCTAACAGTAGAACACGTTTTCCATCTGTAACTGATAACACATTTGTTTTTCTTTTCAAAGGATTTTTTTCCAAAGTAGGCACATAGGGACTGGACTCTATTTCTTTATTCCAGTAATGATCCTGTGCCATCATACACTGGTGAAATACTATATACTCTTATAGGAAATGTTTGGCTTTTGCATCCAAAGACCATATCCATTCTTTCAGCAGTGCTGGAAGGACTCCGTATTTTGTTAGCTTTTTACCACTACCCCATCTCCCTTCCCAGGCACAGTCTGAAAATCACTTGAGGTCTCTTGTGGCCCTGGTGCGATAACTGTGCCGACAGCAGAGGGAGCATTAAACTCATTGCCCACGGGAAAGTGTGGGGAGTGATACCCATGTTCCTATAAGCCTTGTATGGGTAGGATGAGCTCATTAGCCTTCTGGCAGTCATCCTAGGAGAAGGACAACTCTGATTCCAAACCTGGGCAGATAGAGCTCGTTTAGCCCTGTAAGGCCTTCCATCTAAGAGGTTAAACCTCTGTCCTAAGGACTTCACTGCCAGCGTCCCAGCTTGCTAGGCCCTGGCAGATGAACCTTAGGACTAAAGGGTGGGTCCAGCTCTGCACATGCTGTGTCTCACCTAAAAAAAAATCCATTGCGCAGGCTCGAGGGTGCTATCCGCTATCCTCTTTTTATCAGTGCGCTTGTAAAAGGCGCTGATGAGGAGCGTGGATGGAGCCCTCCCTGGATCTTCGTTCATGAAGCCTAGCCACAACCTCCCTTCCAATGTAAACTGCTCTCCATAATGTAGCTCTTTTCTGCTGCATAACGTACAAAGGTGGACTGATCCATGCTAACATTTGTACTACTCAAATACATCTGTACCAAAAGGAAATAAATGCCATGTGTGACAAAATACATGCCATTATTTGCTATACTCTGGTGGCGTCTTCAAATTTAAGAAGAAATAACTGTTCAGTATAAGGAGGGATCCTGAAACAAAATTCTCAGTTCTACCAAGTAAAGGCTTGTAGTTCTCCCTTCCCTTTCCAAATAATCACATTGCCTCATCCTCCATTTATACTCACTGCTATTATTTATTTACTTGCTTCCGTCATACACATACATAATGTGGCAGAAGTCCCAGCATAAAGCGTGCTCCTCTTTGCAGAAAAATACCAAAGAGCACTGGGTGTATACTTTATGTCCTCAACAGTGTGACATACTCTTGCATACTAGTCCATTTTGAGCACTGGATACAGCATTTTTAAGTGTAACCTTCACTTTCTCCTCACAGAAAAGCTTCATGAGTTTTATAAAACATATCCTGGTTAAGTGAATGCAGGATTGTGTTTTGTTGTTTCAGGTTTTTGTTGGTGGGTTTTTGTGGTTTTTTGTTTAGATTTTTTTAAAATGTAGTATCTAATAAAGCATCAGCAACATTAACATTATGGTTATTAGTTTACTTAATATGATGATGTTCCATTAGACAAAAGATAATATAATTGTAGGCTGGAAATTAACTATGGATACATGTTGATATGGTTATATGGAGTCATGAAACTTTTTCAAATGCAGGAGCACTGTGTCTACAATACAGTTTAAACAAGTTAACTTATTTCAACTGTATATGCATAATAAAGCTTTTGCTCTATGCTGTCATATCAGATACTCATTCTTCCAATACAAAAATATTTGGGTTTTTTTGTATACGCAATAAAGCATTTGTATGGCTAGGCTTCGCGAACGAAGATCCAGGGAGGGCTCCATCAACACTCCTCATCAGCGCCTTTTNTATTTTTCTTCCCCTATCATCCCCTGCTTTCTGTCAACCTTCCAGTTAGGGACCTCCTGCACTGAAGGCTGCATCCAGGCACTTATAACTCCTGCTTGCCTTTCCTCTTTAATTTGCCTGATTTCTTACCACATATTTTGCAAAGATGGGCAACAAATAAATCCATTTCAAGTACCTCTCCATAGTCATTTATTTTTCTTCTTCCCTCTAATGTAAGGACCATCTGGACTCCACAATCATGACACTCAACTCTGCTTTTCATTTCAGGGCTGCTATGAACTGGGTGGCACCTGCTTCACCACAAAGCCATCAACTCCTTGGTGTCATGAGATGCTAAGAGTAGAGTGAGGAAGGAAACCAGCAAAGAGGAGAAACAACTCCTATGAGCCCCAATGCTGACAACCCAGAGGATGACAATGTGCATACCAGGAGCCAACCAGGATATACTCCCCAATTTTGCTAGGGGAAGAGATGAAGGAAGAGTTTTTCCATCACATTTCAGTCCTCTAGGGATAAACAGATGAGCTCATGGTGATGCTGAATGTGTTTCCAGTCGACAGTTAACAGTTGGTACAGCAGAACTGGTGGGTTGGCTATAAAGCATTTAATGACTTTAATAAAACAACTGCAGTTGAAGTTGGATCAGAACTTCTCAGAGCATAGAGCTACCATATTTTTAGACAAAAGTACCAATTTAATTATACCACTTCACGGCAGAGGAGTCTGAACCCAACATCATAACAGAGTTGGATGTCAGTTGATGTTACAGCCTGTATGAGAGGATTCCTTTGAAAAGCAGAGGTCTAGACACCAGATTCAAGTACCCAGTGCTGTCTTGGCCACATGGATTTAAGGGACAGAGACACCATAATGTAGACCTAAAGGTGATCTTTTCCTAGGCTGAAGTTTAATAGAGCTTTAACAAAGGTCAGAGAAGTTTCAGCACATCTCCTCAGGTTAGTATTTCTTAAGAAACACCAGCATGTCATTTATTGAATCCTGATTCAACAGCAGAATTAATGACTAGCCACAAAGCCTTCCCTTGCATATTTAACTGATTAGCTAAGAGCTCTGATCTACCAGAGCTCACTTAAAAACAAAACATTTCATTGGTCAGAACTAAGAAACACCCATCAGAAGAACACCCTGATCATCACCTGCTTCTAAATGGTCAAGCTGAGGACTCACTTCTCTGAATAAGAAGGGTTTGGGATTGTTTTTTTTTTCTTTTGATCTCCATCACAGAGTTAAAGTGTACCAGTTTCCTCATATCTGAGCATACTAGTATCCCAAGCAAGGGAGAGGCAGGGCTTTCACTTCTCACCTGCCCACAGGAAGTTCACACCTCACTGTTAACAACTAAAATAACTGAAAGACAGCAAGAAGCTCCAGCCATCCGAGACAACATGAATATTTCCCATTCTCTGTGAGCTGTTCTAAAGCAAACCATGCAATTTGAGTAGGCCCACATAAAGCTTGTGGCAAAGGAGAAGCAGAGCATGAGCAAGGCAGACAGAGACACTTCAAAGCTGGGGACAGCTCAGATAGGATAGCAAAGATACCCCTCGCTAGGAAGAGTGCCTGCATCTCGGTAACACCAAGCAGAGCAGATAAAGGCATCACTTGCAAGGACAATCTTACTGTGGACACACAGCTTAAAACACTGTTATTCTGCTGACAGGTTGCATATTGGCCTTTTTTTCAGCTTTTGAAGTATGATCCAAATGGCAAAGTACGCTGGGAGACCATTTCTTGTCACTTCAGATTTCTAATATAGGGTCCAGACAGTCACTTAGCTCTGCTCTTGTCTTTTGTGGTTGCATGTATTTCATATTAAAGAAAGAACTACAGCAGTGCCTAGTTTGTCACAATTTCTTCAAATAAATGAGTCTGAGTAGCAGCTTCCCCTGCCATGCATTACTTTGCATTGGTGAACTCTCTTCCCTCTCACCCCACTCAGAAATGTTCAGCTACTTATAAAGCTGATTTACCCACATAAGACAACAAAATGATTTCAAAACCACATCCATGATGACAGTCCATGGGGATTTTTCCTCCATATCTAATTTCAATCCTCCCTTCTCCATCTGCACTTTCCAGCTCTTTCAAAATAATGAGAAAACATTTCTCCAACTTCACAAATCCTGCACATTTCATTTTCCTTGTCATTTAAGATACACACAAACTATTTGGTATTAATAGTAAGAACATTGCGCACTTAGTAAAGCTTTATTCAAAGCATCCTGTGATCTTCGACTGAAAGCATTAATTTAGCACCTTCACAGTACTTCTGAGGCACATGTTATAATTCATCTCACATAAGTGGAAACTCGGAGACACAGGCTGAAGTGACTTGCTATTAGACTAACCACAAGAAGAATTCATTTCTGCTTCCCCAAATTCATTCTGTATTTCAACACTTCTGGCCAACACTTGCTCCAGTGGTCCCTGCCGCACATAAAACTTCAAAAGAAGTCATCCCTTCCCTCCTCTATTACCACACCTATCTAAGTCTCTAGCAGAACTTCCTAGACATCTCCCCNAAGAGATTAAGTAATTAAGTCATTAGGAAGAAGTTCATCACCTGCTACGGAAACTACTTATACAAACAACATTCTCACCAACAGCAGCCTGTATTGTTGTGTTTCTACATTCCAGATACCAACCACAATAAGTCTCAATTTGTTTTAAATGTGAGAAAAAAATTTTAACGGGACAAAAAAAATATAGAGGGCCAGTCTCTCTCCTTCAACTATTCTTCAGATACACTTTTATGTAATTGTGTAATACTATACCTTTAGTAAGAAGTAAGTATAAACATATGAAAGAGGACAAACAACCAGAAAAGGATTAGCACTTTAATATTAAAGCAACATCTGAAAACATAAGGAAATAACTTCAAATTTAATCAGCAGTGAAAAAACAAAATCATAATGAAAAGGCAGGCTAAGCAAATGTGAACTTGTCTCACATGACAGACAGCACAGGAGCCCTTAAGTCTACATGACTTACTAGAGTTTTAAGAGAATTACTTTTTTTGATTCTTGCACTAGGATTCATCAACATGACATCTGGACACACAGCCCTCTTTATTGTTTCAGTAAAAGTACTCAATGCAAGAGAATACTTTATCATTAACTACTGGCACCTATGGTTTTGCTGAACAGTGGCCATTGCTACTTTTATTCAAACCTCATGCAGTAACAGGTCTTATCAGAAGTCAATGACAGAACATCATTCAGATTATCCTACAGATGACCCTTAAGTACCTGCTGAAGTCTAAATTATATTAATAATCTAAATTATAGTTTTCAACTCTTTTTGTGTTTCAAGTAGTCAGAGTCACAAAGCATCTGAAGACTCCACTCTTCACTACGGTACTCAGAGCATGCCATCTCAACCCTTTTGTTCCACTGTACCATGTCTGGAAACTAGAAAAACAACAATGTGCCCTCATCTGGCTCCAACCCTTAAAGCAGATCTGAGGAACAACTGTTGGCCTCTCCAAGTAAGTGATACATGGAGTATAAATTTATCAATTGCTAGAGAGAATGCAGGAGTCCCTTGCTGGCTCTCCAATAGCCTCTCTTGTTAGAAACAGGAAGTTTTCCAGGCAGCACAGTCCATCCAGAAGATCAAAGGAAAAGGTTACACATTAAGCTGCACAGGTACATCTCAAGCACATTTTCCATGTTTTTCAATCAGTAAAAGCTTGTTGGACATCCTCCTAGCATTGTGTCAAAGCTCTACTTCAGCTGAATTTTGTTAGTGGGATTGATAGCGTAACCAGTTCAACTTCAGAGAACAGTCCTAGTGAAGACTTCATCATTACCCCCTCTGAAGGCTACAAAAGGCTTCTGCAAGCCAGCAGAAAAAAGCAAAGAAAAGGACAGGAAATAATTTGTTCTTCCAAGTTGTCTTCAAGAAATCCAGAGGAAGTTTAAGTGGGCCATATTCAAGTCTACTCGTTTGCCTGTTTTTAATAGCACCAATTAGGACAAGGGCCAGAGAGTACATTCTTTTCCTCTGTAATAAGAAAAAGAATGCAATTGTTATAACACTTATGTTTTCAAACTAGCAATGCATGGGCTCAAAGTGATACCACTAGTATTTATTAGAGGTAAATTTCATCTGAGCCTATAACAAACCAAACAGATTATTCCCTGACCATCAGAAGATAGCTTTGGTGGGAGAGCACCATTACTCCAGTCCTCACAGGATTCCCATTCCCACATTGCCCTAAACAGATTACTCAAGTCACTTCAGAAATGGGCAGAATGAGATGCAAAAAATGAGGCCCTACAGCCTTTCGCAACTTCCCTATGGAAGTAAAGGTCTTGACCATTTTAATCTAAGAGGTGTGTTCAAACACTATATTCAAAAGCAACTGTTATAAAAAAAATCATGAAAACAGTATACTGTTAAGGCTCAACATTTGAAAGCTAAAGGCTAATGAAGTACTAAAGCAACAAACTTTTTTCCCCTTCTGATAAAATGAAAGAGGAAAACAAGACCCAACACTGTTGGCACAACATAGGCAAATTCCTTTTGACAATTTATGAACTTTTTAGTTCCTTCTGTTTAAGAAAATTACTTCAACAGTGTAAAAGTTAGCAAAATAGCTATCGCAGAAGAGGAAAGTTCCTCCATTTCTTATTGGTAAGCAGTGCACACACAAAAAACCCCACCCACAGGAAACTGACGGCTACTCATTTAGACTTAGCCAAGTCTTTGCAAGACTGCACCTTTTGACTATTAGTTGATGTTAAGTGTGCAACTTGTCTGGTACTTAATCTCATATAAGAACTAGATCAAAAAAGTATCAACATTAAATTTTATCTTCAAAAATGAACACCAGTGGGTATGAATACAATTCTCTGGAAAAACGCTACTTAGCAAAACCAAAACAACTACTCCCCCACAAACATGCAGTATATAAAAGACAGAGTTCAAAGCTGTAATTATGTTCACACAAACCCTAACTGCAAAGTTGTTCAATCCAGGGATTCAAAATCCTGTGCTACCACTAATGACAACACATACCCCTCCTTTCTCTCATATTTTTTCATTAGTATTTTGGGGCCTGATGGGTTGCTGTCCACCACCATTACCAAGGAGCTGAAAGAAAATAGGAAATCACTTCTTGTCATCTGCACAGAACATGAAACCTGAGGCAATGGTAAGCAAAAACCAAATCGGGTTACTTTCTGGTAAAGTATATTTTTTGCTAGGTATAGTTATTCTGAACAACAGCTGGTTTTAATACAGCAATAAACACCAAGTTACAAACTCTTAAGAATAAAAGAATCGTGAGTGTTACGCCTGGGCAACTGCATTTGGGAAGGCAACAATCCTGTAAAAGACTGGGGGTCACAACAGAGACAATCTAGATGCTAAACTTCCTGCACAAATCTGCAGCTAAGCAAGGTAATGTAGCCTCTGGAGGGGCAAGAACATTAGAAACAGCCTCTGAAGGGATAAGAACATTATTTTGTATAAGGCAAGGCAGAGAGGGAGAGTATTATCTAAAGAATAGTAACAGCAGGGACAATATGCACTTCTGGTCCATTCACTTCAGAAGAGAAAATACCAAAAGAACAGCTAAAGATACAGAAAATACATCTTATATCAAGAGTTTAAAAAGTCTGCATATTTGGCTTATCAAAGGGGATAATGATTTTCACTGACTTACTGACAAAATCGCTAAGTGCCTCTACCAAAATTTACTCAGAAGATAAAGAATACATTAGCCTAAACTAGGCCCCAAGAAGATGCTGCTGTGCAGAGAAAAAAGTTTTGAAGAGTTCAGAATTAATCTCTTCTGTACATAATTACAGTTGATTGATATGATGTGTCATATGCTCAGAAACCAATCAACAGCAAGCCTACAAAAGGCAGTATCCACAAGAACCACTTTCTATCTTATCCGGCTGACTGCAACCCTGTACAATTCCCCTGGCATTTACATCTTCCCATTTTGCAGCAATGCTACCCTTTCAGAAACAGAGACCCCTGTGTTTTGGCAACTCCAACCAGTATAGCTCTTGGAACACATCTCTTCAAAGCACCAGCTGCTCTCTACATATCATCACAGTATTAAAATCAAAGTTTATTTGTCTTCAAAGTGCTCCATAGCCTCAGTTCAGGATATTCAAAGACTTTTCCCATAGCTCCAGGACAGACTGCAGTCCACTGTTTTGCAGCTCTAGCTTATGTTAATTGGTGCTGCAGACTCAAATTTTTGTCCAGCTAAACAAGAAACATGAAGTGATTTCCAAGTAGAATCACTCATTGCAGATCTGAGCACCAGAGCTTGCAATATCCAGATCTTCCTCTCTCCAGTTTAAATCATACCAATTTGTATTAAACAAAAACACCCGGACAATGCACTATATTACATTCCTCCATGGATAAAGAGAAACAAAAAAAGAATATGCCATGTTATTACTACTACAATTGCGAACAAAACACAAGCATTTATACAGTGCAAAACAGAACCACCTAAAATTCTTCCAGAGGGAAGTTATTTTAATTAACTACTGGGATGTGTCTCCTTCAATCATCAGGAGTAGGAATCTCCATAAAGCAACAACAGAAGTTATGGATTCCTTGTACAAATTACCAAGAGTTCACGATCTGCACTAGTATGACAGAATGAATAGATACTAGAGGCTCATTCTGGGGACGGAAGTCTATGGATTTATTTCACAGAATATGTTTTCTGAAACTAAAGCCCATTCCTTGGACTTTAGGAAGTCCACAAGTCATTTGTAGTCCTTGTAATTTCAAGGTGCACTTGGCTGAGCATCAAAAATACAACCAGAGAGTAAGAGTCACAGTTGGCTTCGCTTCTTGGGCTGCAGATAGGCACACACGCAGCAGAAACACTGACAGCTGCTTGCTCCATACAGCCCCATCACCCAAACGGCTGGAGTAGGGAGAGCCCTCAACTCCTTAACACATCAGCTCTTTCAACACGAGCAGGAACTTACCACCTGCAGCTGAGGGTCAATCATGAACCAAGAGAGTAACAACAAACAAGCTTCTGTTGCTCTGAGAACTCTATCTGGGTACCTCAACTAATATTTTCCTTTAATTTAAATATCTAGGGGAGGCTTATGTTAAATTCAATCTCATATATGAATTTTGCAACTTTTAACTCACTAGGTTCCCCACACAGTATTTTTAGACATTTAAAAAAAAAGCCAGCAAGTTACTGGCACATCTCAGGTTGGCAACCAAGCCAGAGCCTGGAAACTGCACAACCTCCACCTAGAATAGGTTTCAGAGAAAAAAAGCAGGACATTTCTCTATCAGTACATCAGCAGCAAACCCTTAGCCCCACTGCTAGGATTTCACCTTCATCCTCAACTAAAGTTTCCCTTTAACTCCTCTCTGTCACCCTAACAATAATTCATTTAGGAAAGGTTTGATATGAAGACTGGGCAATCAAGAAGGGAGTTGTGGAGAGGAAGGAAAAGGGGCCAAGAAGGGGCCAAGATTCAAATGGTCTTCATAGTGGTTAGCACTTCGGTACCGAGAGTCAATCTGATCTGTTTCATATGTTATAGGAAAAAAACCCCAAAACAGTCCCTGTAATCTGTTGTGTTCTTGGAGCCAGAGTTTCTCAACAAAAGCCAAGAGACTTCTCTATACCAATGGTAACAATACATTGGCAGGACCTTGACATCTGAAGCACAATAATCATTTCAACAGTAAGTTACAAAGGAGCATCATCCCCTTTTTACTGAGAGGGGAGCTGACTCAAAGACAACCGAGGGAGTTGCCCAAAACCACAGTACTAGTCATTAGCAGAGCTGCAGTTAGAAGTTCCTGGCTGCCAGCACTATTTTCAAGCACTGATGTTGCTGGCTGCCCACAGACACAGAGCTGATACCATGTGTGCTCACTAGGGAGAGGGTCACCCACTCCCCAAACCATGCCTCTGAGCTCCAACATCAGAGAAGAAAGGAAGAAAGGTGCATCCAGTCAGATTGGTGGGTTCAGTCATGAACAGCAGAGATGCCCACATCATCATGTTGACCTGCTCTGGCAGGCACCCACCCTAAAAGGGCAGCTGTAATCCCCAGGGTGGGCCCTGACACTCTCCTTGTGCCTGCATGCCTGCTGGAGCTTAGACAACTTGGGTCGCAAAATAACCCTAAGAAGTCAGAGATAGTAGTGTTGCCACGTTTAGTACCCTGCACTGGCTCAATGAATGGTGAGGTGAGAGGTAACATTTATCCCAGAGACTGTAATGCTAAACCACACCCCATGCTGTTTATGCTTTGCATACTCTGAGGGGAACCTCAGATCAGTTCACTTCTCAAGCAAAAGCTGAAATGGCTCCTTCCATCCTAGCCCTGTATCTTTAACGTGCATTTGACAGTACTGATTTCAGTTTCTCTTAACTGCTTAGAGTTAAGGGTGCAAAGTTACTTAAATCTTAGAGAACTAGCCAGCTCACAATGAGGATATTCTATAGCAAGAGGAGCCTTTTTTGGTAGGTTAGTTTGAAAAGTATTAAATAGGTTAATTTTCTATCTCAATTTTTATAGAATCAGAACGTTTACAAAGAGCAGCTTGGGAAACCCAGAGTGACAGAGATGATGAGGGGGAAGTAAGTATTCTACTTTTACATTAAAAGCAGAACCACAGAAATGCGCTTTTTGTAACTATTCTTTAATTTATATATAAACTTACACCTAGGCCTCTGTTACATTAGTTGAATGTATCCCCCTTCTTTCTATATTCTGCCTGGTACCTGCCTATACTGAGTCCTCTAGACATTCCTTCCAACTTACTTTATCCTTTGAAGCTGACAGTTATCTACATACTCAGGCAGGAAAGTAATTTATTCTTTTAGAAGTGTTAAGCATTTACAACTTGCAACATCAGGTTGTTCAAATATTCAAATTTTCTGGAAGAAAAAGAAAAGGAAAAAGCATTTACCTTGATGTCTACCTTTACACAGATAGTTTCCACTGCCCAAGACTGTTATCTAGAGGCTTTTCCTTATGCATAAGAGATTTCCCATTTTTCTCCTTATGCTTTCCAGGTACTTTCCATGTGCTGTGACAAAACAGCTAAATAATACAAGAAAAGGAATTCAAATTACTTGCTACTGTTTTATTCAAATTAACTTTCTTATTTTGGAAGTTTTTTTAAGATGGCTTCTGTGAAGACAAAATATTCATAGGCAATGTCGAAGGAAGTTAAAACTCATCTAGCAGTGATGCAAGAGTTTTGCACTTATGGAGACTAACACAAGAAGAAACCACAACATCCCAGTTTAGACAGAAATCATCCCTGGACTGTGCCTCAATTTGGTCTCAATCAAGTGTTACTCCCAGTAAAAAGCAACAACAAAAACACACCCAAAATGCAAAAAAAACCACAAATACATCGACGAGTTAATATAGTTCTGCATGTGATAAACCAGAGTTTTCACTGCCAAGAATGATTAAAAACAAACAGAAAATGTTTAAAAAACAGACTGCTATTACAAAGTGCATTAACAGCTATCAATAATAGAATATACACCAACCTACTCCTTTTCAGATAATCAATATTAATCGACAACCTAATTTGAAACTGTTAAGGCAAGTGACCTTGGAGCTGCAATTCATCAGGTCTAAGCTAATGGCGGGTGAAAATAGACATGATAACAGTTACTTCCTTGTCATTTCCTTCCAAAAATGACACAATGCTGTTCCAGCGATCAAAGTAATTTTTATCTCATAAACGTACCTCTGAAAATAGATTAGACCTTATAGAACGATTTTATATTTATGATCCAAGCTATTGGGCAGACCTCATGTGAAACTAGACTTGCAGTTCACAAGGGCCCCAGATTCCTTGAAAGGAAATAAGATAAGGCACAGGGAAATACAAGGGAAGGAAAGGAAAATATTGGGTGAGAGGTCTGGCAACTATCAACATTGCTGCAACCTTGCCAAGTCTCACAACTTCATCATTAGGCTTTAGACATATTAAAAGCGCTGCTGTACTTTTTTTTTTTTAATTAATTGACCCCCATCACATAATCAAAGGATGGATGCCAACAGCCAGCCAATATACAAGGAAGTCACCATGGCTAGGATTAAAACAAGATTACTCCCTGCAACACACTGGACTATCTCTCATCGCTTTAAATGGGACGAAAAGATAGCAACTCCTTGCTGCAACAGCAGCAGCAAGACACATGTGAGTGCTTCAGAAGTACCCCTCCAGCAGAAGTAGCATGGAATAGGTCCGGAAATAGCCACAAGACCTCTAAGTAACCAATGGAAAATATAGACAGGAGGCACAGACAGAACCTGAAGGTACATATGGGGCAGGATCCAGATGCCTGTCTGGACCAATGAAAAACCAAGTGTAAATGGGGAGAGCAAACGCAGAAAGGGAGCAGAAGGTTAAAAAAAAAACAACAAAACACGAGCCATACGGGATATTTGAAAGAATGAGAGTCAACTGACAACTGCTGCCTTGAGACAAAACATGACCAGGACAGCCATTTCTTGTGATGCAGGAGGACTGGGAGTGGAACAGTGGCATTTCTCCAGCCCAAGTTGCTGGGGAAGGGATAAATAAAGCCCTCTCAGAGAAAGAAGAGTAAGATACAAACATTCACAGCTCAGGGTTAATTTCAATCCTGAGAAGGCGTCACACAACACTTTCTTCTTAGAGTTGAAAGAAGAAAGCCAGTGCAAAGTGCTAATTCTCCCCAGAATCCCATTTTAAAGCCAGTCCTGCTATTGCTAGCTATCCGGTTCACAATTTTTGTGCCTTGGGCTGGCAATAAAACTGTGGTGAGAGAAGGTGTCACGGCCTTGATGCCTAAAGTTTTAAGTGTATTTTGTAGATTTTTAGAACTTCTAGGATTATGTGAAGCTCCCTGGATTGTTTGCGTATTAGAAGCCACTAGGCACATTCCTGGGTACTATCTTGGACTTTCCCATGCCTTGCCAGGGACTTGGATGTTTTGAAGAAGCCACCTGCGGATAGCTTGATGACAAAACACAAGAAGAGGGCCATCCCCACGTGGGCTGTCTCCGAGGGGCAGAGCTGAAGACCACCAGGATGGGATATTGGAAGGGTTTGCTATAGATATCTATATGTTAATTACTAGTAAAACATATAAAAAGGTGTAATCCCTTGGGGTGGCACAGGCATCCATGTACAGGATCCTGAAGGTGTGGAAGCTTCCACACCTTCCAATTAAAGGTAACTCTATCTTTCTCCATAACTTTGTACTGAGTGTCTATTTTCCAGAAAAATGCCTTAAACTGCACAACTTGCTAGAAACAGAGCCTCCGTGGTGGCTGTTCTATGAGGAGAGGGGAGAGAGAGTTCACTATGGGACAGATAGTGCAACAGCATGCAGCTGCTGTGCCACAAGATTTACCCATGCACGCTGTGCCACAAGATTTACCCATGCTACTGCACACAGATTTATCAATATCCACTTTGCAGAAAAGTATCTAAAATTAAACAATGTATATACACTATAAATATATGTAAAATACACAAGGAGTAACATCTTAGGAAAAAACTAGCAGCTGAATGAGTACAAATAAAGTGCTGTCGCATGTCTGCATCAGAAGTCCCCAGCATTGCACAGACACTGGACAAACACTCTTCTTGGCAAACTGAATCTGCTAGAACAAACTAGTCTGAACATCAGTATTTCCACCTCTCCCATCCTGGCCATGCTACTTTTCAATAAAAGTGCATGCGTGCCAGTGGCAATGCCATCCTGGGCACTGCACAACCTCCAGTCCCAGAAATGCCAGTGGCAGCCGTGCAATGGCCTGAGAGCTGAAGTGCCTGCATGCAGAGGGCTGCCAGTGAAGGTCGGGCCGAACATGCTCTAAGAAGTCCTGAAAGCAGTTTTAATTACCCAGTCTTGGAACATAGGTAGACCAGTTGGACACCTGCAAGTGAAGAAGCTCGTTTACGTAACAAACAAAGTATGCATGCAAGGTGCTTTGTGTAAAAGCACCACAGACTAAGACCTCTCACCTGAAGGGATGTATTTTACTAACTATACATATACAAGACCACCTTCAGGTAAAGACTAAGCCATTAAATATTCATAACGCCATTGAACAGTGGCATGAAGGAGGGTAGTTTGAGTGAACACAACACGCCTAAAGCTTGCAAAAAAATCTAAGCTGCAAACCGGTCTTTGATTCTTGCCTACTCCACACTGTGCCAAGACCCATTTGAAGTTTTTGGTTCTTGCTTGGGTAGCCACCCTCTGAAGTGTAATTCTACTTAGCCAACAAAACTTAAACGGCGGAAGAAAAAAACAATACACCACAAACCAAAAAAAAACCCTCAAGAGTGCCTACAAGACCTAAATCCCTGAAAAAAAACTCTGAATCCAAGGAACAGCTCATTTAGTCCTGGTCCTCATACAATGACATAATACATTTAGCCGTTTCCACTAGATTTTCCAACCAACAGCCAAAAAGAACAATATGGATTTTTGAGGCCTATAAATGCCAGAGAGCTCAGGAAGACCGAGGAGACAAACTGAAACATGTAAGTGATAGAGCTGGATAGTCACAGGGTAGATCATAGGTTGAAAGACAGTGACAATCCCTGTGTAATAGTACTACTGTGCTTAGACGTTAGTTGTTTGAATATGGTTATCGCAACACCTAAGAGTATTAGGGACATCAAGCACATTTGTGACAGCAAATGCCCATTTTGAACTCAAACCTAGGATTTTTCTACTCATATACATTCTGTCCTAATAAAAGCAGTCCAAATTTGAAAATACAGGAAAAACAAGTTTTAAAGCGTGAAATTTATACAGCTAGAGGACCTTTTACCTTTCAAATGTCTGAGGGTAGAGGGGAAATGGGGGCAATACCTCAAAACTGAACAAAAACTCTTCTACCTTATCTGTTACTTTACAAAAAGCTCTAAAATAGAGCATACATTTTTGTCTTCTGGACTTTGCATATCAGTTCTCCAGGAGAAAGGACAGGGGCAGAAACTGTACAGAACAGAAATGGTCTCTGCTTGGAGGGACAGAGGCAGATGTAATTTAAACATAAATCCCAATTATTTGCAGGGTTCTGTCAGGGAAAGAAAGAGTTTTCTTCAACCTGAACAACAAACCGGTGAGACTGTTTTGTGTAGGAACATTTTTGTTACCCTCTTCTCTTACCTTGTCATACACATCTCATCCTATTCAGAATCCAGAAAGTCGTAAAATTCCATCTGTAAAATACGGAAAAGTCCATTAATACCTCATTGTAACCATACAGCAAAAGGCTAATAAGCAGTTCAAGAAAAAAAAAAAAAAGGTTAAACTTATGCTGCCACTCCAATATAACATACACCCCAGGCAAGTCACCCTCCTGTCTGCAGCAACCTGGGAAATCTGGATATAAAGGTATTAAAGATGTTGTAACATGTTCTGTAAGAAACACACTCTTCTTACTGCAGCAAGGATAACAGAGGCAGCCAAAGCGTACAGGCTGCCCTGCCGAGTCATAAATAAGTCTGCAGCATCCTCTCATTAAATTAAATGAGCATCAAATTACATAATGTGAATGGTTGTAAAATGAGACCAGTGGTAATGGCTAGAAATAATCACAGTGGTGTTATACATTGCGGAGACAATTTTCGATCCGTGTTTCTAACCTGGGTATGCAGCACCTTTTATTTCCAGGCCAAGTAACTGTCAGCATGCAGCCTTTCTTAAATACAGTAAAGCATGCTTTAAAGTATGTAAAGGCCAATTGCATCCTGGGCTGCATCAAAAGAAGTGTGACCAGCGGATCGAGAGAGGTGATTCTGCCACTTTACNTTCTACAATTCTATGCAAGAAACAGATGAAACAAAGCTCTCATGCATAGGTTTAAATGATGCCTACCCAGAACAACTACATTTAATTTCTTAACACCTTTACAAACCACCCTTTCAATGCAACAAAGGTGTTTTTATAATATAGCTAAACACTATGCAGTTTGGCACACCTGGAATCAGAAGGAAGAGTACCATGCATCTAACCAACGAAACTCCATCCTTGGAACTGTCAATGAAGTCTACTGTTGTGATAGACTTGGGCTTGAACAAATAGTTTTCCATCACACTATTAAAAAAAAGGAGACATGATCTGCAATCCAGTCAGTCCATGGGTCACTACAACAGTAGAGAGACCTTCCATCTGGCAACTCTGAAAAGCATAAGAATCTGCCTTGCATGAGAAATGTGAATCAAGGATCTGAGAAACCAAACACAGCAACCCCTCCACACACCCTTTTAGCCTTTTTAGCATCCTGCCCACATGTCCAGTGCTATGCTGGAAAAGGCCAGACATGTGGAAGTGAAATGGCACACTGCATGAGAGAATACTATTAAAAAATCCTACAAAAAAACAAAACCCCACCATTAATTTTTCAATTCAGTTACCCGAAAAGGAGATAGGACAAGACTGGAAGGATCTGAAGCAAATAGTTTTCATGTTGCTTACTTTTCCTTTAGTGATGCTATCAGGAGTTTGCCTGTGCGAAAAATACAGTGGTCTAACATCTCCTATTTGCACCCTCATTTCATTTTCCTTGGACACCAAGTAGCTGTGATGCTATCAGACCCCTGTGGGAACCACAGGTGCTCAGCGTCATGGAAAGGTGACATCCTTCACTGCACTGTGCTGCCATTTCACTGCCAGCAAAAGGGGGATGGCAGCACACAGGTCCCTAGCCAGGAGGGCTGCCTAGGAGCCGTGGTCTAAACTGCTTGCTCTGGGATGCTTCTCTTTTGTCTCTTTCTTTAAGTGTACATCAGTGTATAGTTCAAGTACTAAAAATAAACCTTTCATCCAGTGAAGATCATTTTCTCATCTTCTGCTGCTGATCATTTAGGTTTTAGCATTACCTGAATAATATGACAAGATACTTTCACCGCTACGGGGTTTTGGTTTCTCCCACCTCTCCCCCAGGAAGAAGACATCTTTTGTCAATGTGACAGGAAGACATGAACAGAAGAGACTGACCAAGAGTCTACTCAAGTATCCCCACCCTATTATGCCCCTGCCAACCCAGTAAAATTCCTCAGAGCACAACCTCTTCCTAGCTATTTTCAGAGAAACTGCAGCAATCATACAAGAACAATAGGGAAGTTTGTTTTACTCAAAGTAAATGTTTTGCAGCTTCCAATGTAAATATTTTAATTAATGTTTTGTTGGGGTTTTTTTAACTCTCTACTGCCTTACTTGTGTTCACACTCATACAGAGCTATCAGGACAGAAGCAGCACTCAATTTCTGTACTAGAGAGGAAGACAGAAATACAACATAGAAAAGTGACACGATTTCAGAAAAAGCACCTTAATAAGCAATTGAAAACTCACTGAGCATTTGCTAGGGGAAATCTGAAACAAAAAGAATAAACTAAAACAAGCCTGTTCATTTCCTAAATCTGGCTGAGGACTTGTGTTCCCATTGAGATAATGGGCCTATTTTAATAGCCAACTTGTATAAAACCACAACCTTATCTGTTTCCTAAACAAGATTACGTCCAATGACCAGGCTACAAGGAAAAAAGGATTACTATCTTCTTGCCTGAGCATCAGTATGGTGGCTCCTAGCCACCCCATCACTCTGCATTCACAGAAATGCACAGATCTCCTCTTACTTGATCCATTAACCAAGTGCTATGGATTCTTTCAGCAGATGCGACTCATTCCCTCTCTTTCGGCAGGAGTGTTTTGGTACTACAGAAGGCAGCTGGACAGAGATGTCAAGCCATCCTGCACACGCTCCTGTTTTTTTCTGAACCCAGCAGCACCCTCAGACGCAGGAAGCTGTTCCACTCTCAACAGTGTCTCTCCCCACAGAAACCATCTCTCTCCTCTGCCCCCAGATACAGGGATAGAGTTTGGATGCCATATCAGCAGATGGATGACATTCAAGATTTTATTTAATTTTCTTTTTCAAATGAAGTGGGACACAGATGGTACTGTTCCTGCCTCCCAAAACCTGACTGGAACGTGAACACAGACTCATCTAAGCTGGGAATCTCAACCCCATCTTATGTTTCTGAAGAGCTGCAGAGACTACTGCAGAGACCAGTTAAGCCTGAACCAGTCCTACACACACAGTGTTTCCCTCTCCTGCTTTTATCTGAATGGGAGGTTTCATTCCTCTTGTACTGACCTCACCACACTTCATGCCTGTTAGCAACACCCTTCCTGAAGTTCAACAAGCAGCTCCACAGAAATTCCCTGCCACTATCAGCAACATGCATGCTACCCTGGGTAAATCCCTTATCATATCTTCCCAAAAATACTGCATTTGTATTCTTCCATCACCTCATAAAAGATGCTGGTTGCTTGGTCATAAAACTTCCCTGATTCAGCAATTCTTGGAACCACCATGCACACTAGCAGCTCCATCACCTCTGGGCTACCATAGCAGTGGCACTTGGCTTGACACATCCTGCTAATGCAGTGGCTAATGCTGGAAAGGATGGAAAGAGGCCCACTGGGCTACTAACTGAAGCAGAAGCAAGACCTCCTGATTGCAGTTCGTTGAGAACAAATCTTCTACAGTCCTAAAATAGTAAATGCTATAAGCTTCTCTCCATTAGGATGAGGGGTAGTAAAGAGAAAGAATGCCTCATTGTTAACTGGGAGAGATCCTGTAATTTGGTAGCAGCATGAGATGCTGGGGACAGTGAGACAATTGATGTTTCTGCAGTCAGCCTGAGGCCGGCACTCACACAGAAGGAAGCAGCCATGAGCAGATATATCACCCCTCATGGTGTGCAGTCACCTCAGTACCTGTCTCCTGTGAAGGGTTGACAGATACCAAAGTGCAACATGTCTGAGAGCTTCCTTTGCGGCAGGGTGATTTGGACACACATTTGCAAGACCTTTCCTCTCCCTGTCAATTTCACAAAGTGAAACTATTCTGCTGATCCTGCACTTGAGTGTTACCAACCACTGCTATGATTGTATGTATACGTACAGTATCAGCTTTAGCTTCCACATCAGCAAAGTTGTTTTGTTTTTTTAAAAAAAACCAACATATATACACATTTGTTTCCCCACATTCCCCATCAGATTGTCTGGCTATACACACAATATTAAAACAGAGTAGGAATCAAGTAAGTAAATCTCTGCTCAGAATAGAGCTCTTGCAAAATTAACTCATGCAATTTTTCATGGAAGACCAAGTGAGAAGGCAGACTTTGCATTGACCTCTCAATGTGCATGGATCCTGGAAAATGAGATCTCTTAGCAAGTGAGTGGCCCAAGGCTTATATCAGTCCTTCCATCTTCCTCTCTGACCTCTTCTTGGGAGCTACTGTACTTAGCTTTTTCATGTGCGTATTTAATTGGCAATACAAAACTCACACAACCTTACCACTGTTTCTATGGTCTTCCCATCAAGACAATGAGTAGAAGCAACCCCCAAAGGAGCGGCACATTTATAAGTCTCCCATGCCCACAGGATGGAAAAGAGAGCAAGGAGAAAACAGATGAATGTTAATCTCTCCTCCCTGCCTCCAGCACCCGTCTGCACTCTCCCACGCAGAGAAAAGGGAAGCTCTACAATGTGTGGAGTCCAAACTGTCTGGAAAAATGTAGAGAGAGAACTGATAGCAAATTCACTTTTCTATCAATTCTCTTACTGTAAGGAAAGTGGAAGTCAGTCATTGAATTGCTGATGGAAGACCACAGGGTTTTCAAGGGGCTGACTTTGTGCAAATCACAAAGCTTAACTACTCAGGATTCTATCAGTTCAACATATTCACTACCTAAAATATTTTGCTCTCACACTTTATAACTTCTTATGGGGATTACCTTTATTGGCAGATTACATTTTTTTGCCTGATCACAGGAACACATAAAAACACCCATGATCATTCTATTATGGATGTTAATTCACAAATGTAGGACTCCTCTCTAGCCTACACAATTCCAAACACCTACTTCCTAACTATGAGTAGGTAGCCAGTAAGCACAAGAAATACCAAGCTTGGAGCAGCTGCCACAACACACACTTCTTTAACTGATTTGTGTCTCAGAGGTGTCTGTCGGCACGCAGGCGCCAAACTAGAGCATGGGGGAGAAGCTCTAACAAGGAAACAGAAGCTCATCTTAGATTAGCACAACTCACTCAAGTGTAGTGCTATGCTCAGATTTGGTTTTGATTTGCAAATTTTGCTGTCATTGGCTAAGAGGATGTTTGAAGTTTTGTTTAAAAAAAAAAAGAAAAAAAGAAAAAAGTCAGAAAGCTAAAACAAATACAGATGAAGCTGCCTTTAAAATCTACGCAAAATGCACCTTTCTCAGCCCCTGTTTTACAGCATTTTGCTTCTTGCTTTCCCATCTTCCACTCTAACTGAAGGCAGATGCTCAAATGGGCACCTTCCAGGTCTCCAACAAAAAGATGGAGCGGAGAAGAGACTGCAACATGAGTGTCTCCCTCCTGCAGGGTCCCAAGGCAACACCAGCCACCTCTGATCTTCAGAGTCCCTTCCCACCACTCCCAAAGCCCTGCTGCAAGAGGAGCACTTTGTTGAGATGTCTTATAAATAAGCAATAAATAAGCAAAGTCCAACTCTGCTCCAAAGAAATTTTAAATGGCACCTTGCTGAGTTGGCAGCAGGCTTACAGCTCTTACCATTAATTCCAATACTAACAGACCTGGAGTCATCATATTGCCTCAAGATGGCAGATCCTACCCTCAAATGCACACACCAGCAATTACAGCCACAATTTCTATTATGCTAATACCTGCCCAGTAAGAACCACTCCAAGTGAGTTCACTTGCTTATCCTAACTCACAATAAATCATGGTAGCAGAGACATACTGCAACTAATAACTTCATGAAGGGCAAGGTGATTTTGTAAAAATTTTGTAAAATTTTTTTGTAAAAATCTGATAAAAAGAAAAATCACTTTTTCTCTGGGTAATCTAGACAAGAAATATGAGCCTTAAAGGGAAAACTTAAATGAAGATTGAGGGAGAGGAAAACCCGACTATTTAATGTTAGTATTTATTAATATTTGGGCTTCAAATGTGAATAAACAGACAGGAATCTCTCTGCCTGTGCACATATTTAAGACTGTTTGTTTATACATGAAGTCCAAAAGGATGTCCTCATTTTATAAATAATTTGATCTGGTGACTACATCAGAAAAAAGTGCAACTTGAGGCTAAATACAGAGGCAAAACACTTGGGTACTGATGTCTAAATGGGGGGGAGCACGGGGGACAAAGACTAAACAGAGTTGCTAAAACTCAGCAAATAGTTTATAGTTGAAGTTAAGCACATAGTATAGTGTACATTAAACACAAACTGCAACTCTTTTTCAACTTTTACAGCTGTACTTACTAATAACTCATTTTAAGTATTCAATATAAGGTTCTCCTCAATGTAAACACTTCATCTGTTACTTTTACCTGACTACATAAGCCATCCAGCAATGCTTTGCTCCCCCAATGTGGTAGGCACAAAATAGCTGAAAGAGCACTTGTGGAGCCATGTGGCCAGGTAACACAAAGATGGCACTGGGAGAAGTTGAGACTTCTGTCTCCCAGGAACAAGGACAAAAGGTTCCTCAAACCCTGAGGTTTTGTTTGCTTTTGTCACATGCTCCTGGATGTGTGTGTATATATGGCTGTAGCTACAAATGTATGTAATTTGCTTAAGATCAATCTCTTTGCATACCAGGGCAGCAGGGGAAGCAGAAATCCTGCACACAAGAAAATAATTTTCCTATAAAGAAACACTATCTCCAACTAAAATATGTTCTTCAGTTTAGTTAAAGATACAAGCTTAGTTTTTTCCAGTAGAAGTCTGTGCTTTTAAGAAGACCTAAAATTTCTGACCCCAAGGAGCAATGAGGACTGCAAGCATTTAATTTGAAATTAGTGACCACATGTGGTAAGAAAGGCTTTCCAGGATGTGATCCTCAATTATGACTTCATTCTGCACAGCTTCCTCGGAAAAGGATCAGCTGAGACATCTAGCCCAAACCAGCTTCCACAGAGCACAGATCAATCAAAGAGAAGACCAGAGTGTCAAAAACAACAATAAAAAGTTTTCCCCTCAAATAATGAGGTATCCCTTATAATCCAGACCTATAAAACTGGATTTGTCAAGTTCTAAATTCGGTTGGAGTAATATTTTATTACACCATAAATCTTCCTTAAACTCCTTCCTTAAACAGTAAAGATGCCTAATAATTTAATATGCTGTAATTTATTTTCATTTGGAACTCATCAAAAGTCACCTGAAATACGCATCTCTTTTACAGTCCATTTTCCATATAGGTATAAATTCCAAAATGTAACTGGTTCACATTCTTTGCATGGAAAAATGTTTCCAAAGTGTATTTACATGTAGACTAAGGAAGGTTGTAATTATCTCTCTTGGGTTTCTTAGGTGGGTCATCACACATCCTACAAAGGTTTCTGTATTATCCTATGACATTCACTGAACACAGGTTTTTTTTTCTGAAAGCAGCAGAACTTCTTGAAAAGAACCACACCAAGTAAAAATTTCAGAAGTGGGATTCCACAGCCAGAACTTTTAGAACTTTAAAACTTTTTTTAAACTTTGTAAAGTTTCAGAGCCTTCTCTTTTTGCTTAAATAGATTACTACACAAAATGCTGAATTACAACTGTCTCATACTACTATTTCAATGAATAACACGCACAGACTCTGCATAAAAAGAAAGAAAAAAGAGAGAAGATATTGAAATCAATAAGGGGAAGAAAAAGATGCTGCCAGTAGTTGTTACTGAAATTTGTAACTCCTATTCCCTCCCAACTAGTCAGGTCTGCAGTAAAACAAAATATCATTTCAAAGCATTTCTAATCATGTCTCTAAGAACCACCACTGTAAAAAGTTACAAATAAGACCACATCAAGCACTACAGGATATAAACATTTTTCATGAAATAGATATGATGAAAACACTCACATAAATTTATTTAAGATTGTTCAAAGTTTGAAAAACAGTGATGTCATTATCTTCCTGCTGCTTCTGAGAAATAAGCAGAGTTTACATCCTCGCTTCCTGCTGTCCCACTTTACTTTTCTTAACCAAGAAACACACAACTGGCACTGCAGCAATTCATTGCTAGGATCATTGGAGGAAGCTGGGATAAGTCTGTTTTATATCTCACCAAGCCTCTTTTTAACAGCAATTCAATAAAACCTGCACTGCCAGGAGATAAAAGATGAACTGCCCTCTTATTTGCTATGACTCCACAAGCATGCACGCCTGCTATTTTTTTCCTTGACCCTGTTCAGCCATGGGTCACCAGTAGTGTATGAAGAAGCTAGTTCATGATCCCAATCCTGCAAAACCCTACTAGGGGAAGGCCCCAGAAAATATCTAAACTGACTATGCAGCAATTAAGATGTGTTTGACTAGTCTGCTTATCGCACGATTGCTCTCCCTGGAGTGGAGTCTTGACATAGGCTTAAGTCAAGATAGCGAGTGTCACAACCATTTCACAGCTTGCCGTCAGATCTTTGAGACAATTCTAAAGGAAGAAAAAGTAAGTGTTCTTTTTCTTTTTTAAGCTTCAAATACTTTACACTGGGGCAAGGCTTTAAGAAAAATATTATCTTAGATAACTGACTGACTCAGTTTTCCCTGAGATTAAATACTATCAATCAATTCCTAAGGAGTTGAGCCAGGCAATCTAAATGCAGTTCCCTAAGTTCCTAAGGAAGTTCCTAACCCCATTTTTAGACTAACATGCAGTTAAATCTGTTGCTTCTCTCTTGGTTCCAACAATGAAACAGTGAGAACTTTACTTTCCCCCTTACTTCGTTTACCAAACTGCTAAGCTTTCTGTGCTCCAGAGTCCCCTCAGGGATGCTCAGTCTGGGGTGGCCACAGGAGAGCAGTGGCTGTCTGCAGGACTTGGCAGGCTCCTGAGAAGATGGTGCAGGGGATGGTGGGATGTCTGTATTTTGCTTTTTTGGAGTCAAAAACAAACTAAGATTGGTAACAGGAAACTGCTTAGTTAATCATTTCTCCCATCATTCCTAGGAAAGAATCTGTCTGAAATATATTTTTATTAAAAAACTAATTAAAATAACAAACCAACAAAAACAACCAAAACAAAACACCAACCACCACCAAGAGCCCAGTTATCTAAGATTAATGCCCATTCAGTTTCCCCCTAGTTTTTAAGAACTGAGTTGGCTTTTCTAGCCAAGGAGGAAGTGAGGCCAGACTCTGAAAGCCACTGGGCTGAGGCTGATCTGCATAAACTCCATGGAAGTCATTAAAATTATTCTGTGTTTATTTTTACCTCCACCTATAAAACTGTGAAAACCGGTTAAAAATTGTTTTAAGATACTGAAAGTGTACAAGCCTTAAAAATTTAACTCTAGCTGATTTCTTTTTATTTGCTCAGATATAGGAGGGGCTTTTCTTAATTCTTGTATTTTTCAACTTAATTCTGTGTACCTACAAAAATTAAAGCTTACCTTTGTTGTTATATTCTGTGCTTTGTACTTTACAACATCTGCAGTTGTGTATGCATACATGAAATGCATATTACCATGTTTGTCTTTAAAGAAGTGGCACACTATAAGCAATATAAATACCCAACCTTACATTACTAAGTCACAAATATTTCAAGCAAGGACTTTTATTCAGTTAGTATTCTTCCTTAAAACACGGACACATCCCAAAGAAAAACCACACAACACAAGAAAAAGTGAAATCTTCTCCCTAGAGTAGTACTGACGTGCTGAAAAAATGTTAGTATTTTCCTTAACTTGAACATTTTTATAGCTGGGAAAACAATGCACAAAGAATTAGCTAAATTCACATGCTTGTACATCTGTTAGTTAAAATATTTCTTCAAGGAAGTTTAACCAACAGAGTTATACCTAACACACACAGTCACCTTAGTAGCGCTGTCCACAAAATACTACCAACAAAAATATTTGTATAAACAGCAGAGGAAAGAAGTGGTAATGTTTATTCCAAAGATGGATTATCTCGCCAATCAGACTCAGAGCCTTTATGGAATTACAATTAACAATATACATTTTTAATGATTACAGCCTCGGTTAGTCTTCATAGCTGGCAGAGTTTACATCTACTTCTTTCAATGCACTTAGTCTTGGTTTTGAAATCAAGGTACACTGATTTAATTATTAAAATTCTCAACATTGATTACTGTCTTTCCTTTCTTCAAATCATTAAAATGAAAAAAAAACAACAAAAAAAAAAACCAGCAATGCCTGAACACCTCTTCCCAGAAGTATGCTTTCTAGGTTTTCATTTACAAAAAAAGGCTGGAACCTGCCCCAGTTGAACTACACAACTTTGAGGACTGCATTTTCAAAATAAAAGCCAGGAAATTAGTCATGTTGAAGTGGCATCTCTAGGGGATAGTTTGGGTGGCCACCAACAACATGTGTGTGGAAGGATGTGTGAGAGAGTAAGACTGGTATCTACCACTTCCTCCCTTCCACCAGAAAAAAAATTCACAAGAGGCAAGAGTGCCCTTCCTCGCTTACTGTGGGCTCAACCCCAGGTGCAGGAGAGGACCAACACTGGCATTCATGCACAACCCCAGAGAAGGGGGTCAAGACTAATAGATTTTGGTGGGGAAATTCCTCAAAGCCAGAAACACACCGTTTCACCATTTTGATTAAATGGCAATTTATTGAAGTGTTTCAAAGAGCAGTTGTTAAAAAATTAAGGTCACAAACTTCTAAGATATCAGACCTCTAGAAGGACAGTTCTTTCCAGTCACGAGCACCTACATGGCACCTCTTTAGTTCAGGAAGGTCGTTAGAAAACCCACAAAATCACTACGTACACCTAAAACACATCACCTCCTCCCTATCATAAACCCACAAAAAATGCTCCTTTTCCCCCTTCCCACTTCCCCCACATAAAGAAAGGGGGATGCGACCATGCCCCAAAACACTGTAATAGGAAAAACATGCTAGGTGGAACAGGTGACTTCTTCAGGAGCTGGTCCACGTCCCAAGCCCAGCATAAAAAACACGCAGTGAAGTATAAGCATCTGATCAGACTCATGCTGCAGGCAGCTTGCAAAAGGCAGCTCTATTCCCAAAGAAATTTTAGAAGCCGAAGCAGTCAGTAAGTACCCCTTCAATAAACCTGAAGAGGTTGTCTCCTAAGTAAGTCAGAGTTGTTCAGCAATAATACAACAGATTTTACCTGTTACACAAAATACATGTTGGCTGTTCACAGTGCCAGCTCAGTGTACTTTGCAGAAGGTGAAGTTTTGGGCATCAGAGGCTGCTGAGACTCTCTGCAGCCAACAGGCCCCACATCCTTCACCATGTCCCACCAGCAAAAGCAGAGATGCTACCAAAGCACAGAAAGAAAAGGAGCAATAACCCAGGTTCCAGCCCTGCCTGATGAAAGATGAGGTGCTGAGTAAAGGAGTGGCTCTTAAAGAGAGAGGGCCCACTCCTAGCACATTCTCAGAGCAGCAGCACACCACAGGATGCAGCAGTCCTACCCTAGTGGAAAATTTAATAAAAACCCAAAACACAACACTTTTCCCCACACTTACACATCACTCACACAGAACAAGAAAGGAACAAAGAGAAGCCCTGGGAAACTGGGGAAACCTCTGCAGAAAAGCCTCCTACTAGACCAAGAACATGCCCACAACCAAGAGAAGGGAGAGAAATGGAAATCAGTGGACTGGATAACAGGGTGTTAAAACCTTGATGGACAGCTGCTCTGTCAACAGAGACATATAGTTAGGGAGTAACTTCCACAAAGACCCTCATTTCTCTTCAAAGGCATCACTTTTCCTAAATGATCTCAGGCAACCTCCATACCACTGCAGCACCCTGACCTGACAAATGTCTTCCAAAGAGCTACAGTCTAACACTTTGGCCTGCATTACTTTTTCTCCGTTGCCTCTTCTCACACTTCCCATCAGCCTCTCTTACCATACCTTTTAAGATTTTGCATTAGCCTAGGCACAGCAGCACCACTCAGCAATAAAATGTGAGAAAGCCAACATATCCACTCCTCAAACAGAGCAAACTCAGGAAGAAGGGTCCCAGGCAGAATATGTGAGCTGGGAAGTCAACATCAGCTGGCAGCAATCATAGTTCGGCCAAACCCAACTAACTGAACTGCAACTCTAGTTTCTGGTGGTCTGGTGACTCCAGACTGGAAGGGCTTCACAGGAAACTCTCTTTTCCTGAAGGATGCACTTCTCCTTTATCCTCATTAACATTACTGGCTTATTTTTTCAAAAGCAGGGAAAATATAATTTCTGCTCAGAGCTGTACAATACAATAAGGTCTTTCCTTTTCACCCTGAGAAGCACCTTATGGAATAGATTTTAGTTGTCTTTGCTTACAAAAATAGGGGTTTTTTTCCAAGCTTTAATGGTCTCCCTTCTGCATCTCCACTTTCCAAGCACTAATATGAGTTTTCCACAGATTTTTAACTGCATGGTAATTAAACAGGCTAGATCTTTCTCTGAAATTTCAGATGTTAATTAACAGTGAAAGGGTCATATTAATAGCTTTATGTTTTTTAAGATTGCAGGGATTATTACTCCAACTTCATACAGCCATGAAAGAGGAAAATGTACACAAGCAACAGCAGCAAGAAGTAAGCTAAAACTACACTGTGGATTAGTAAGAAAAGGAAAAATTGCTTGATGAATAATGCAGGAATGACAGATTGAGTTATTGAGTTGTATGCATGGATATGACTGTGTAACAGGGCACATATTTATACCACAGACACATATTTGGTGAGTTGGAGTTTCTATTTTTTCTTTTGCCTTCCATCATGTTCATTTATGTAGCCTGCTCCCACATCTCCTACAAAGAGCCATGCTTTCCAACAGTCTACACTGTTTCCTGGAGATGGAAAAGCCTGCTTTGGGGCCAAATAAGAGTTCACCGTATTTTTCTGGGTGTTTTTGGAAGTAAAGGAATAAAGCACATTTCCACTACAAACAACTCTCATCATCCCAGGATAAAAGATGATACAACACAAAACCATATAATGCCCTTTGTACTTAAAATTCAACGGTTTCAAGACTAATCTTCTTCAGCTATTGAAACAAGTCAGAAAGATGTTGGGAGAAGGTGAAACTTAGACTTCAGATACTCTGCTTCAAATATTTTGGATGTTTAATACACATACGACCCCATAAACTCTTCAGCATTACATTTATGAGCAGAGGGACACATTTATTTTTTTTGATAGGAAACAAGGAGTAGATGACCATCGTGTCAGTAGTAAAAACTGCTATGTCATAAAATAACCCTGAATTTACAAGTTCCTCTAAGAAAGTACCATGTGCCAATACAGGCAATCGTGATGAATTATATTAGAGGACTACAGGCTTCTCAGAAATAATTAATTTACTTAGAGCTGCATCTGCACAAAGACATACTTACACTCACACCTTGGAAGGCAAGTAAATTCTGACTTCTTACATCCACATATTTTCACTGAACATAAACCTCCAAGATTATTAACCATAATAAACTCTAAAATGGGTGTTAAAATGGTGTTTAAGGGCAGCATCAGACATTCCAAAAACATACAGAAACTGAATTCTAGTGCACTATATAAAGGGACATTTCAACTAGAAAGCTTTACTATGATTTGTGGTACTTTAAAAGCACTCTTGTAACAATCTTAACAGTTTAAAATATTGGAGCTTAGTCACAAAAAGATGTAGCTAGCACTAATCAGCCATTTTAATGGAATTTTTGCACCCTCTCTCCATGCTCTACTTTATAAATAAACCTCTAGACTTTTTATTGATTTTTTTAACATGATAGATTGAGCCTCTCTGGCAGAGAGGGCCAAAGAACAGCACATGAAAAATTACAGGTTCACAGTTTGTGAAAGGGACAACAATAACAAAACCCCCAAGGGAAAACAACTGCAATATAATGCATATACACCTGTGCTCAATGCTTTACAGATCTGCACTCTGTATGTACACTCTGTGTACATATATCTCAAGACCTCTTTATTAAATTTACTGTCAGAAACAAGTTAAAAGAATATCACGTGCTGTATATCTTTTTCAGTTACAAGTATAAACTTGACTTCAGTGTCTGACTTATTAGCACTTACTCTGAAGTGGTATTGGACATGCTATCATAATTATCTCAGAAAGTTTTGTAGTAGTTCAAGGTCTAGGTTCTGGAGATGCAGAAGTTAAAACACTCAAGAATTACTTTTTATGGTATATATAGCAAGAGCTAGCATAAGTTAATACAGTTAGCTGGTGTTACAGGGTCCTGTGCCAGACAGCTCCTCAGGATACTGTGCTGCTGACCCTAATTCTGTTACCAGCTCTGTCCATGTAAACATCAGCAAGTGCATTTGTGGTCAGGCTGTGAGATCACTACTCCTCCTGCAACCCAACTCTGAAACATACCACAAAAATACGCAGTGACAGAATAAAAACTCACTACCCATGTGCATGGGTGCAACTGTAATGGCTTCATAACCCATCCACATGAAAAAGACAGTTTTCTGATGCAGAGAGGGACCTTCTTTGATCTCATCATCTCATTTTCAGTTACCAACATCTTGCAGTGGATAAGCAGAACAGCTCACACCACAGGTTACTTTCTTACACACAGAAGAACATGAAGGACAAAAACTAATAAAAAAACCAAAACACAACAGAATGTCAGTAGCAAAACCTAAACTTAGCAAGTAGAATCACAGGTATTTAGCAGTCTTTTGTCTTTATTCAATTTGATTTGTCTTTCCTTACTGCAATGTATTTTCTTGAATCTGGATCTGTTCATTATATATGTGACTAGATTAAAAAGACTCCTTGAACACATGACTGTGCAGTATTGTTTGAATTCTTCACAGGATCTTGCAAACTCCTGTGTGCTTAATTATAGAAACAAGGACAACAACAAAAAAATAAAAAAAAAAACAGCGTCTGCCATTTCCATATGTGCTCTATATTTTACTAGCTCTTTACCAGAAATGAAAGAAAAAAAACAAAGCAACAAACTCCACACAAAAAGAATGTTAGGAGCATTATACCTTCCCTGACACTTAGAAATATAAGATAGGTCTGAATTGTGGGTCCCCTAGAAATCTGTTATACCTGGCTGTAAATTCCCCAACTCCTACGCAGAATGAATGACAATTCAGAGAACTATCTGTGGGGATGTGAAGATGATGTGACAGCAGTATCAGAGATACTGGGGGATTCTGGCCATGCAATGCTGCAAAATGGTTTTCAGTGGACATAGTTGATTTGTTCCAAGTCCAGAAAAACTACCAGTGTCTCCACATCTTCCTCTCAGCAGTTGTTCTTCAGATGATAGAAGGAGATGCAACATCAACAGTTACTATCACAGCAGTAACCAATGGGGACCTAAAAGGCATGCAACACAACAGCAACCCGTAACACAAACAGAACAGTTCATGTTCAATAAACATACAGGGAAATGTGGGGTCAAAGAGTGGGACAAAACAGGTCAAAGAGTGGGACAAAACAAACTAGAGATTTCATGTCACATCTCCCACCAGTCCACACCATCTAAGTCACCAAAGCAGAGGTGCAACACATGTGAAATAGTTTCTGTGGGCTGGCGTGCATATCAGAAGAGATGTTGCTTTTTCCCTGATTCAGCCAAATCAGATATACAGACCCTAAACTAGACCTACTGACTCCTTCTTCAAGGTCACACCTCTGTAACTGAACTGTGGAGTTGAAGGACCAGCACTGCTACCAACTGTGTATCGCTCTGCGAGGAACACAACCTTCAGAGGCCAACAGTTTGAACCTGGCCTTTTTGCAGTTACTAATCTCACACAATTCTTTATTCCCATTAAGAATCTAATTTTTAAATAGCACTCTGCCTTGACTTGCAGGCACCTGCTACTGACAATTATCAGGGAACATATGTAAGAAAAAAGAATAGCATATGGCTATACAAATAACTACAGTGATAAAGTGCTCCTTGTAACCTCTTTAAGGGACAAGTAATTTCATCCGAGTTTTCCAGTGGACCACCTCCACAGCATGTTGCAAGCACCTCTCACTCAAACACATGCACATGGGGTAACACCAACACATGTCCTCCCAGGACATCCCTTAGAACTTGCCCTCCTTCCCCTTCTCCTTGACTACTACAGAAGAGCTGAGCCAGAAGAGACATAAAAACTATCCGAACAAAGTGTGTGAATGGATTTCCATAGGCGAAGAGCCTGATCCAAAGGTGTTCCTGCAAGCCTTCCTGCTGAAGGCACCCAGAGGCCTCCTGACCCTTCTCCGGGGCAGAGCATGGCCAACAAGAGGTAGGAGGAGAAGAGAAATCTCTCCATGTCCATTGTGGACATGGGTTTGGGTTTGTTTCAATGGGTTTTGTTTTTTATATTTGGGGGTTTTTTTTAAATAATTCGGATCAGTGCCTTACCCACTGCCTCAGAACTCCCAAAATAGTAAAGATAAATAAAAACATTCTGCATATATGACGTTACATCTGGAGCCATGATGATTGTTATCCTTTTGCTTTGTCTCTGTGCACACGTAGTACCATACCAGCACCATCATGGTAACCAGTCTGCTACATTCAAATGCATAAATTCAACATCACATTTTTCCACTTTTGTTAATGTATTTATTTTTCCTCTGGGAAATCACTTACGTTAAAAATTGCTTTATGATTAAAACAGGCAGCAATCAGCTTTTCAAGATGTCAACTTTAATTTGATTTGTTTCCCTCCTCCTGATTCCTCAGGCTTTCACAGGAAGCCCCCAAGCCTCCATTTCACACTTCGCCATAGCTCCAGCCCCACCGTCAACCCTAGAAGGGCAGCCCCAAAACCTTCATGTTTCTGGTAGAGATAAGGCACTCTCTAAGCCCTTGCCACAGATCTTGGCTTTGCATATGGGACATGCAGGCACAACCTAAGACCTTTAGCTCACAAACCCTCTCAATCTCAAAAGGGTGGGCAGTTTCAACCTGCAGGGCTGAGGGTACATACCTGTGCAACGATGCAATGCAGCAAATTGCAGATCTGGTCACCAGATCTGCCAAAAAGCAATGCACCATCCCTTGCTTGCTTACGCTGCACCTGCGATCCAAGGAACACCACAGTGTTAAGGGGTTGCCCAGTCCAGGCCACATGCACAGCAATGTTATGTTCCCACCAATTTCAAAATCACTTCTTTATTTCTCTTCATCATACAAAACTCAGAGTATTTGCAATGGAGTTACCATGTGCCACAGTCAGCAAGGGAAGACTCACAGTATATAGCTAATATTCAGTTAATTGCCCAAGCAGGGAGGAGAAAAACCTCTGAATTTATCATGGCTGACATAAGCTGTCACAAAGGCTAGTAAAAAAAAAAAAACAAAACTTTTTTTTTCAGATCCAAGATACAGAGATACAGTAATTGCTTGGCCTCCATTTCAAATAAACAGTGTGAGATAACCCAAAAACTTAGTAACACTTTCAGCTTTCATTCCTGGTCTTCAGAGGACTCACAGTCTGTGACAGGATCAGATCTCTAGGAGAACAGCGAGCCAAACCACTTGTACAGGCATGCAGCCCCAGCACCATCCCACCCAGCAGTGCCAGCAGAGTCTGGTTCTCACTCTTGAACAAGATGTTTGGCTCTTTTGTTGGGTTTTTTTTTTGTTTTGGGGTTGTTCGGATTTTTCTTTAGGAGGAAGTAATTTTAAACAAATGATCACAAAAAAAAAAAAAGTCTTGCTATAACAACTCTGAAGGATTTTTGGTACTATTATGGCTGAAGTTAACAATTCTCTAAGGACAGGATAAATAAGCCAAGCAAAGCAGGTGAAGATCAGAGAGAAAGGGCACCTAACAATTATTCAAATGGCCATGTAAATCAACAAAAAAAATAAACTTCAGCCAAACAGAGAAGAAAACCACTGAAAGGCTGAAAGTAAAAACAAACAAAAAAAAACGCAACCCACAAACAAACAAATAAATAGCCCAACAAAACAAACACCACCTCAAAACTTACTGAATTTGGGTAACTCAGAAAAGGCTGCAGAACACTTTTACTATTTTAACAAAAAACTAACTTTTTAAAAAAAATTAAAAGCCTACTTCCCCCTCCCAAAAGTAACTCCTTAATACAAACTTTAAGTGCTATGCACAACTATTACACCAGTAAATACTTTCAGAAGTCAAAAACATTTATGAGAAAATTCAACCTGGAGGGTAATTTTCCTGAAGTTTCTGCTTGGCAAATGAAAATAATATTTTCAACATATGAATATCCTTCCCTTTAATTGTTATTCTGTTACCATCATGTAAATTGGTGTTTTACACAAACGCAGCTTGAAACCTACCTAATGAGAAAAAAAAAATCAAACCAACTTGCACAGGACAGGGCAGAACAGCACTAATAACATGTAAGCACAGGTTTCTAAATAATAATAAAAAAAGTTGTTGCATAATTTATTCACTTTCCTACTTTCACAGATTCAGATAGCAGTACCATGAGATAATGAAGATTTCTTTTGCCCTGAGCTCAGTAATTTACAAGTCTTCAGGTTTGATTGAGTTTTGTTGCTGTTGTTCAATGGGAAAATACTGTGGATGTAACATTTACTTGCATTCCAAGTCTACAAAGCTCACTAACTGCAGCTTGAGAGAGGCACATGTCCACCAAGCACCATAAAGAAAGATTTACAGTAAGTGGTGACTAATCTTTACAATGTATATGGGTATCACTGAGTCAGCTTGAAAGTTCGTTCATTCACTCAAACACCGCTTCTTCCATTCTCCTCCCTGTGTGATCTACAGGCAGATCTAAAATTTGCCTTCCCTTCTTTCAAGGAGAGATTCTTATTGCCTTAATAGGCAATAGGTGCAGGCACAAAAACTTACTGCTATTGTACAGGATTGACCTAAAAAACACGGACTTGCCTACACAGAAGCATAAAAACAAATTGACAAACAAAAAATACCTACCTTTTTTTCCGCAAGAAACTTCTGTGTACGCAAGGAAGGAGCCCTGCAGGAAGAGGCTCTCCAGGGGACATAAGCTGACCCTGCTACTGGAAAAACTGCCAAGCTCCAACATTTGGCAATCTGATTGTACAAAGCCTGAGAGAAATACCCAGTTTAAGTGAACTGGTTTACTGTTAACAAAAGCTGTAGCAGAACAACACAGATACACAGTATAGATAGCTGAAATGGCCACATATGACTTTGCATTTGCTGAGGCCTAAAATAAGATGCCCTGCTCTTCTGTTCTTTTTTTTTCACTTCTTGCAATTTACATAATTAGCACTACAGATTTTCCAGAATTAAACTGAAAGTAAAAGTTCTACCTGAAAAAAAATAAAACCCCAAGCTGTTTACGCTAAAGATAGTGTGGCGTTTCTATGTACGGATTTTCTTTACATAATTTAAGTCTATCATCCACTTTGTAATAACGAATCTTTAACTAGAGGAATACATTTATTATAGCACAAAACAATCATAGCACAGAGCTGCATTCATACGCAGACCCAGCTCTGCACCTTCTTGCAAATAGTCACACAGGTAGCTCAACTGACTACAATATGAACAGGCATCACTATAGATGACAAAAATTGAAAAATTTGACCCAATATTAAGCGCACTTACTCCAGTGGAAGCTTTTCCATCTACCAGTTTTATATAGCAATTTATGTGCCGTCGCTACAACATCTGTGCTGTAACCCTATTAGTTTTGGACCACTGCCTACTGGCTGAGAGCTGGTCTTTAAAACCAGATGAGTCCATGTTATTTTAATGAACCCCTACTTTAACTAATGATCAAGTAGTCAGCCTAGGGATCACATGCTGACGGACTTCCAGCATGAAGCACTGCTTCTTTCATAAATTATCGTAATTCTGTGGTAATAGTTTATCATTTATATATATGTGCATTCAACATCCAGATTAAATGTTCTTCCAAAAGCTGGAAATTGTTGAAATAAGTCTGCTGTTTTATCATCCCTGCTCATGTTAAGCAGTACCTTACTATGAAAGCAGCTACATTTGGCTTAATTTACGTTCTTTTCATTAACAAAACAGCACTTAAACCAATGTCTTTTTAATGTGCACCTCCCTTATTATTTCTTTAAATCTAAAGCTGTTTTAACTTCAAAGACTAATTTTTTACTACAAGCAAAATGAAGAGTAAACTTCATCCTCTGCAATGCATCTTTGGTTTTCAAGCACATAAATTGTGAAGTCTTTTTTTGTTTTACCTGCAAGGCATATTCTCTTATTCATGCCTTTTCATTATAATAGCAGCAACTTTTCAAAAGAATTAAAGTTCATTCTGAACCAGCTCTTTCAAAATTTCATAGTCCTAAAAATTAAATCACTTTTCCTCAATTCGGAAAAATTTTGCTTCTCATTTTCTAATTTTATCAAACACATGCAGGCAGCAGCAATACCTTTTCATCATGATCCATGCAGCTCAGATACTAATTTACTGAACTCTGACAGTACAAAACAAGCTTATCTGACAAAAAAATTATAGAGAGTTACTGTTCATCACCACAACTGAGAAGCCTCTTCTAGTCTTGCAAACACACAGCATCAGTGGGGAAGAGACAGAAGCTGCCTGCCTGCACTTTTGCAAACATTTTAGCTTAGAGAATTATTGCCACCTTAAATGGAGGTATCTCCCTACCATATTCGGAAATACAAGTTTAACCTAGTTACGAATATGAACCTCAATTTTCCAAACATAAATTGTCTGCTAATTTAGAAAACACACACCCCCACCACCCCCCGCTCTGTACCTGATGCTTTGCAATGCAGGCTTACTGAAACACATGTGGATGGTTTGCAGGGCATTCCTGCAGATGAGGACTGAAAGGTAGCTGGTGCTTCACGGCACAGTGTTCAGAGATGCTCTCTAACAAAGCAGATACCTGGTTCCTACAATCTCTCTTACCTTGGTTTGATCAGGAGGGTGAAAATCCCTCTGGACAGAGGCAAGAATGCCATTTCTGATGCTCAAATGCCTACAGAAAAGACTGCATCCTGCTCTGCTTGGCATGCCACTGCTCGCAGCAATTGTGTTGCCAAAGAAAGTAAGAACTTCAAACAACTTTACTCGATCCTTTTATTTAAAGTATTCTGGTTCAGCATCTCACCACTAAAGCACATCAGTCACTGAGATGGTTTTCTGCCCTATTTTTGCCAGGAACTAATTAGAATATCACTCCAATTACTTATTATTATTGCTGTGATGCTGAATACATGTTTTTACACTGATCAATAAAAACTAAATCAACACACTACACACCCAGCCCACACATGAAGAAAATTCATTTAACAAGAAGATCAAAGTTGTCTACCTTCTCCTGCTGTAAAATCACAACCAGCTCTTGGATTTTGCCAGTTATCTTTGAAGGATGATTGGAAATGAACAAAAATAATTCTGGAAGCACATACTGAAACTGCAGATACAAAACAGAGATAGGAGGATACATGCAAATAACCATGCGGGAGACCTTCGCTTTAATTCGAATTGTATAGCAGGCCAAAGAGACAGCTGGAGCATCAACATTCTTGCAAAGCTGCATCATTCAATGCAGCTTAACATTAACCTTTTTATTTATCAAAATACACAGGGGGTTTCTTTGCAACACTGAATACAAGCTTTTGAAAAGCAACAAAAACAAACCAAAAAGCAAGTCAGCGAGGTGGCATCTGAGAGGTTCTGCCCATTTCTCCCCAATGTATTAGGGCCACAAGCAGCAACAAAACTGCTGTGCTCAGCACTGAGCTACACATGACATAAACTTGTGGTTCAGGTGACTACAACCTCCTGTGCTGAACGGACACGTCTCTGGTAATGGCCATAGACCTCATGGTTATTTGTAGTCTCGCTGTAACCTAGAAGCCATTGCAAAGATGATGCTATCAGCCTTCAGACAGAGCACAACATGCAGTCTTCTCTCTGCTGAAAGTAGCATGTACCCAACTCAAAGACCACCACCTCTCTGCAAGGCAAGCCCAGCTTTTAATGCTCAGGATAAAACAAAACTAAGAAGTACGCCAAAACAAAGCAACTAGGAAGATATTTACACAACTCTTAAGTCACTTTCCTAAATACTTCATGGCTTTGGCAGCCTACATTTTGGTGAAAAGAATGCTCAGTTTGGCTGTGTAGGGTCTAAGTATTCATACTTGTGGCAGATTTGAACCACTCAAAGACTGGTCAGCATCCATTTTCTATTTAATACACTTATTGTTGCTAACAATGTAAATCTTAAGATCATAAAAGGAGCAAATAATAAGCAAATTTACTCAGGAAATAACAATGACACTCTTTACTACGCAGCTGACTGTTTTTTTCCTGATACAAACAGGATCATCCATCAGGGCATCTTCACCACCAGCAATTCAATTCACTTCAATTCACCACCAGCAGAGACAGCAGGGTAGCAGCAGAGCCAAAGCATGGGTAGTACAAGTCCAGCAGGCAGCACAACCAGTAGCAGTTCTACTTGAACACTCAGCAGCTACAGACTCTTGCCAAAGAAGACTCATTTACCTGCTCCTTCTTCATGTATTGTCCAAAGGAGTAAATAATCTTAAGTCTCTGATCAAAGTGAGTATTAATAGCATCTTATGGCTCCAAACTTCCACAAATTTCCTAATCTGCCGGATTTAAAAACTATATTCAAAATTAAAGTAATTAAAGCACATTTCCTCTCTGGTGAAGAAATATTACAACATATGAATAATATACTTCATACTTCCTGCTCGCCAATGAACTGTATTTAATTCTGTATGCAGGGCAGGGGCCATTTCAACTTAGGCAAAGCTGTAAGAGCATTAATTTCACTTGGATCCACTTACGATCGTACTCTCACAGAAGTGCCCATAAGCGTTTGTGCCATAGGACAATAGGTCTACCCTACACACCAGGCCAAAACTACATGGCAGAATTGTAGTGTGTGTTCTGTAAGATAATGAGAGAACTATTTAGGTCAAGTGTAAAACTAAAAAAAAATAAAAAAATAAAAAATGCCTTAGTAATATAGCTGTAATTGGAGTAACTCTCCAAGTGTAAATAGAGATCCTTCCAGGAAAAGGCATTTCTAGTTCTGACTTGGTATGTCAAACATGAAAATATTGGGAAAATCACTTTTCTGCTAGTACAACTGGAACTCATATGGGACTGTTACCCACACAGAATTGTTTCAAAACCCCTCAGTCCCCTAGTATGCACTACTCTACCAGCAGAACTTTTAGTTTAAAGGGGAGAATGTACTTAAGGTCATTTCTAAAGATACCAGCATTAGCTGATTTTTTTTCTTTTAAATAGAAAAAATAGAACACAGACTTCCCTCCTATCCTCCCCCCCCAACCCCTCCAAACACACATACACTAAAAATATATAAATAAAGGAAATGAAACTTCCCCATCAATGAAAATAATGGGGGGAATGGAGAGCAAAGACAAAAATGGGTCTGTACAGCATCTTTTATGGCCAACTAAGAGTTAATTTTTTTTTAAGACAGAGAATGTCAGTCATTATCAAATTTTAAACTTAATAGTCACTTGCTTACAGTGTTGGGTACTTTTTGAACAGTCACATGCTGAAGTTATTTAGGATTTTATATTCACTTAAAGAGAAAGTATCCAGTATCAATCCTGCACCTTAAATGGACCCTGTCCTTTAAGAGCCTTGTAAGACTTGTTCTGGCCAGACAGTGTGAAAAAAAACCTATCAGTGTTAGTGACCTTTTAAAAAAGAGCTGCTAATAATTTAACACTTAACTTATACCTGTTTGCTGAGCCAATCCTTCCCCAACCCATATTACTGCAGTCTTTAAACTCCTGGAGGTTTTAGTACCTGAGTTTGAGCTTTTAGTACCTGAGTCTGAGCTTTTCTTCATTACTGAACATGAGTTTTTTGACAAATTAAAAAGAAAAAAAATGCAAATATCAAAAAAGTCCAACTACAATAATCTTGCTTTGCTACAGATGCAATGAAGCCTAAACATGAAGGGGAAAAAAAAAAAAAAGACAAAGCAAAACAAAAGCTTGCAGCACTGCACTTCAAGGACATACCACAATGCAGGCTCTATCAAAAATCCTACCATGAGTAGTTAGTTGATGAAGGGAGGGAGGGGAAAGACTGCAACCATTTTCTTGCTCAACTAAAAAGAGAAAATTTGTGATAAGGCCCAAGATGGCTGCTTTAGAAAGGTTGAATTGGTGGGGTAGGGAAACTTGGCAATTGTTGCCATGTGCTTGAAAAGTGACCTACACCAGCCCAGGTGACCAGTGGATGGGAAGCTGAAGATCAGGGATTTGCATGAAATTCTAACTAAATTTGAACTGTAAATTGGAGAAGGACAAATGAATTAAAAAAAAAAAAAAAGTACCTTTTGAGTCTGCATCATATAAGCATTTTGGGTCTTTCCAGAGCAATTCAGCACGCAACTACAAAAACTTAGGTGGGCTGTTTGTGTAAGACATGTTACTCTTTGTCAGAGCAAGATGAAACCACAAGACTCACTTCACTCAGACCTCAAAATACACTCAATACTATACAACTCCTCCAAACCTCTGCAACATCTTCAATCTAATATGGAGTGTTTAAACTTGGAAAAAATATATCTATTATAGGGTAGTAGGGCATAGCTTAAGAGCATACCCTGCGTTCCCAAAACCATTACCCTTTCAAGAAGAAAGTAACATAAATGATGTATTCGCCTTCTAGTTTCTGTGGCAGCAGGTTGTAACCTGAGCACATTTTCCAGTTTTTCCCCACACAAATCAATGTCTTTCTTCTTTCAGCTGCTGTTTCTAGCAGGGCCAGGTGATCCTGCACCCTCCCACACCACAAAAACAACACAGCCAAGCCAGAAAGAGAGAAAATAAACCACTGTCAAAAATACTTTTGCTTCTGCCCACAGAAATCAATATCTAACAGGTACTGGAGTCAATTCAACTTGCCAACTGCCCATTTTACTACCTATGTTGTCCTCCTGGCCAGGCTGGACCACATTACTAATAGAGACACAAGTGCAATGGTAGCAACAAGGAGATGGTGGTGCAAGAGCCTGTTCTTAGCATCCCCAGATGGGAAATAATCCCACAAACTCTATAAGGTAACTTGGCGTATAAACACATGCTGCTTGATAGCAAATTCAATGGTATCTTAAATCTGTTTGGTTTCAAGCAAAGAGTTAAAGAATAAACCCAAACTGATAAAACTGTTGCTACCTTTCTTTGAACCATGCTCAGACTGACACTATGAAGGAAGAGCTGCCTTTCTTAAAATATATTTGAATGTGCTATTTTTGTCTTTATCTTAGAAGGCCCGATTTCCCCTCACATCCCCACAATTAATTACAGTAATAGGTTTCTCAGAGTCAGACATGTTAAGCAGAAGTTTTATGACTTCATATGCAGCAAAACATATAGAATTTGCTACCTTCATTTCTTTTTATTTTGAGTGCAGCCCCCTCATTCTCTGCCCTACAAATACTCACGCATGCAGTAACTCTTCTAAGCAGTGCCATGGCAGTCAGTGCGACCACTTGCACTGCTCACCTTACATAAATAATCAAGCACATGGTAGCTGTGCCAGGCAGAATTCATACAAGCACTTAAAGATGCTTTTGTCTACATTGTACAGGTGCAGGAGAGGCAAAAGGATTCATTAATTACAGGGATAGAAAAAATTATAATTCTGATAATTTTTCATTGGAAGCTATGCAGCCTCCAAAAAAGTCATGAGGAGGAAACAAATTTCTTCCGTATCAACAATTATTTTGTATCTATCAAACACTGCTTGCTTTAAAAAAAAACACAAAAAAACTTATTTCTAAGGAAGCTGAAATGAAACTGCGACATTTCTTAAGTTATTATGACACATCATAAGGAGACACAGCCTTCCAGTAGCAGAATCTCATAGTGAAGTTACAGATCTCAGGGACCTTCTTTAGATTACTACTGTCCCATTACATTATTGGAAAAGGGATAGAAAAGCCTTCTCAAACACTTGTCAATTAAGTTTTTAATTAGATTTGAACAAACATGAAAATAAAGCAAGATGAAAATAGTCACAGCAAGTATTATCTTACTGCTTTAGAAAACCTACAGTACATTACAGGACTGCTCTTCTTATACTTTTTGCATACTCCCTGCCAAGTGACAAGCTCAATATATATAAATATATATTATAATGGCAAGCCTCACTAATATCACTGAAAGAATTAAAATGGCCAGAAAAAGAGAAGTAATCAAGTTTTTAGTTTAAAATCCAAGAATTCCTTTTTCCTACCTAGGCTAGTTAAGCACTACCCTAAAGCGAAACAAACCTGAAACAAGGACTCGCTTTACAGTTTTAAATGCATAATGGAGTATTATCAGAGACAAGTCTTCAGTAGTAACATAAAGGTCAAGAAAATTAAATGGATAAGACACTTGGATAGTCTATCCAAATACAACGTGACTCAATGTTAGGCAGAGAGGTTAGTCATGCTCTGGTTTATTTACGCTCACATTGGCCCAAGCAAGAGTGATGTAAATACTGAGGCAGGATGCTTACCTAGCTACCCTGTGGTCTCATCCCTCTCCCTTAAGGAGGGATGCCAACAACAGCACATACACTGATAGCAGCATGGCTAAGTTCCGGCCTTATCATTTCACTGAAAGGACAATTCTCTACTCTTCATTCAGGCCAACTTGCACAGTGAAGTACATTACTTGAATTTGAGCTTTTTTGACTTTTCAAGATACACTGGTTGACTACCACAAAGACAATGCTGTTCAGTTCCTCACTGGAATCTCCCAACTTGAGAAACACAAGTTGCTTATCAGTGGTAGTGGAATAGAGCATCTACTTGTGACAAAACTTTTGAGTAGGCTGCATTTTTAGGCCTTACATTTTCCAAAATTATATCAAACTATCTTATAGAAGAGAAATGCAGATGACACATTTTATTATTATTTTAAAAAATCACTTATCTAAATTATGAACATTTATTTGTTCTAAGCAAATCTGCATAACTGAACTTCCATGCTGCACATGCATGCACAGAGCACTGATGAAACAGCGCTTTTGTTGTTAAATATGTGCCTTGGACAAGCCTTAGAAAAAAAGGTAACCTACCAACAAGAACACATCACACCTTGTCACTTTAGTGGGTAACAAGGTGAAATGAGTTCTTTCTAGCTAGATACATCTTATTGAAGAAATAGCTCCATTCTAATCCAGTCGAACATCCCAACAAGACCACTAAGTAGATTAACAATGACAGTAAACAGTATGGAGGAGCAGTTCATCCACATTCAGATGTTGTAAAGATGGATCACTTCATTGTGATACCGTAACCTGAGCAAGGGCAAGGTTGGGTCCACAGAGAAGCCCCACGGGCCAGTGCCCCAGCCAGGAGGAGTACAGGCAGTAGGGTGGCCCTGCCAAGCAGTCAGGCAGGCCAAGCTGAGCTTGCCAGGTGAACTCTCCCCTCTTCCCATACTTAAGAGTAAAATTATAGCCGTCGAAGACATAAAACTTCACCCCTAGTGATTACCTGCTTAAAACATTAATCATGCAGTTAAGCACTTTGCGACATTTTCCATAAATATTTAGTTACGGGTCATCATATTTGTTTTGCTGCTATCATATTAGCATGTAAAAATCTACGAACCTCACCCAAATTATGACCACTGTTGATGCACTGGGACAGCAAGTACGGATCAGATTTTACTAGGCACCAATATTAACCCTGCTAAGTTTGCATCTCGAATAGTCAAGCCTGGCTAGTTTACTGGCAGACATGAAAACCACTCTGTAAAGTAAGCAGAAGAAATGAGTAGACACTATCCATTTATTAACTGGTTAACTGCCAATTAATTTTACTTGCAAATCGCCTCTCTGGTATTTAAACATCTGGCTAAGAGCTTTCGATTGTTACCACCCACATTTTGACGGGCCAGAAAAATGAAGCACTTCTGCACCCCAACAGCGTCCAACCCACTGTACAATCCTCTCCCGTGGAAAAGAAGAAATTCCCATTTCTCCGGAGTTAAGTTCACACTCAGCGGTGCCACCCGGCCGCAGGGAAGGGCTCCAAAGCCGAGCCACGGACCGCCTCGTTACTAACACCCATACCGGCCGCAGCCGCGCTGGGATTTGGTCACGCGTGTCTCGGCCACTCGTGTGACCGCGGGACAGCCGCTTGGACAACTTCCGCGGCAAGCCTCGCCGCGCCTAGCTTCCCTACCTTCCCTCCCCGGCACGGCGCGGCGCCCAGGACCTGGCAGCAGCGCCGCGGCGGGGCGCCCCGGAACCGGCCCGCTGCCCACCGCGCCCACCCATTCCTCCCGCCCGGTCCGGGCAGGTACGGGACAGCGCCCTGCCGCCGCGCCCACCCCCAGCCTGCTCCCACCGCCCTGGGCGGGCGACCCCTCGCCTTCCCGTGACCGGCCGGAGGGTAGAGGCGATCGGTGAGGAGGAGGAGGGCGCAGGCAGGGCCTCGCCTACTCGGCGCTGCAGACCGAAAGTGAACTGCAAACTTTTTTTCCCCCCCTTCCAGCGCTGCCCCAGTTCGTGCAAAAATGAAACTTGCCAGACATTCGCCTACCTGGCGTGGAAGTCTGCAACAAGTGCAGGCGGCGGGGACCGGGCGCGGGGAGTGGCGGGGCCGGGCGCGGGGCTTGCTCGTGTCGGTGGAAAGGGAGCAATCGCGATATGAATTTCTGACAGAGCTGCCCGGGCTCGGTCTTACCGCACTTACAGTAAGGCGCTCATCCTGTAAACAAATATCGCTCCGCCAGGAAACATAACTCCCCCCACCCCGGCCCGGGCCCTGCTCCGCTACCAGGCACCCACCCCCGGCGGCGGCACATGGAGCGGAGCAGGGACACGCCGCACCCCTCCCGGCCCCGCGCCAGGGGAGTCTCCGGGCATCGGTACTTACCTCCGCTACGGCCTCCCTTCCGCCGCGCTGCCTTTGCCGAGTCCGTGATGCGAAATAAAATTTTAAAANCTCAGGGACGGCGAGCGCAGCGCAGGTGCCGGGGGCACCGGCTGCGACCTGTCAACGGCTCTTGCCGCGAGTCGGCAAGAGGCCGGCGAGTGGGTGCCGCGGGCTCCCGGAGCCACCGCATGCCGTAGGGCGGTAGGGCCGGGGCCGCCTGCCGCTTCCCGCCGGGGCGGCGGCGCNGGAAAAAAAAAAGCAGAAGCAGAAGGGGGAGGAGGCTGCGGGAGGTGGCGGGATCCCTCCGCCGCGATGGGTCTGGCGCTGGGTAGCGAAGCAGGAAGTAAGGTGTTGGTGGCTCCGCGGTCGCCCGGCCCCGCGGCAGGGCGGTAGGGCCGGGGCCGCCTGCCGCTTCCCGCCGGGGCGGCGGCGCCGGGACGTGACAGCGGCGCCGCGGGCCGTCACCGCGACAACCCTGGGGCTGGGGAAGGGGGTCCCGCCGGCGAGGGGCTGTTGGGTAGGTGTGTCCCCGCCGCTGTGGAGCTGATGAGAAGGGTGGTCTCCCCTGGCACCGTGCGGTGTCATACGGGGCCGTGAAAAGACGAGTCGGGCCGGGACGCGATCACGGCCGGGGTCGGCAGGGGCTGCGGCCGTGCCTCCGTCAGGCCCGGGAAGCTGGAGTAGGAAAGTCGCTGCGGTAAAGGCGCTCGCTCACCGTGGAGGTCTCCTGCCCTGTGAGGGGAAGGGCTGCTAGCGACTCCAGGGAGGCTTCTGCGCTTTGTATTAATTAGGAACTTGCTCCTTTGGTCACTGATCTTTGCCACTGGGAGTCTTAATTTGTATTTTTTTCTTCTTTATTTTTTCTTTTTTATTTCTACAGAAATGTTCTAGTGAAATACCTCATCGGTCCTGCCTCCCTTGAGCTCAGAATTTGCATTAGATTGCACCAAAATGTTCCCTTGCAGGGAAGGATTTTGCGTCTTGGGGACAGATGGATGATGCATACAGCTTATGCAGTGCTCTGTTTAAGCGTATGGACAATGACAGAGAAGTTACTGTAAGAAACTGTGGCGAGAAAGAGAGAAACTGAAAGGAGCGTGGTTATAGGGCCTACTTCTGCCTTCGGGGGGGGGGAGCAAAAGACAAAACTCTCAAGGGTTATAACTGGAACAGAAAGACGTCTTTGGTGTTAGCGTTTGCGATTCAGCCTTACATTGCAATGGTTACCAGCAGCCTCATTTTCTTTTTATGGTCATTCTGGTTTCCTGGGTGCATGACAGTTCTACTGGGCCACTGCTCTTAATAATTTAACCTTTTATGAGATTGTTTTGATTTACAGTGCAGATTAGAGGAAGAGTGAAAAAGCATGATTATCACCCATTGGCTATTAAACTCCTTTGTACTATATGCAAAGGTGTCAGTTGTTTAAAATGTTGAGAGAAAGGTTCTTCTCTTTTTTTTTCTTTCTCAGCCAGTTAGTCATTTGCTAGTTTTATTTTTACTTAAGTGAAAAATACCATTCAGATATTGTAACTTCTCTGTGCTGAGCTGTGCAAAATCTATGCTGGGTTTTGGATTCAATGGTTGGCTTGTTTGCTTGCTGGAGTCCTAAGTCATGTAAACTATGTTGAAAATAGAATTAAAACCACAGCTCAACACGTGCCTTGCCTCTGTTTGTTTTTTGTGTCTAGTCTGAAACCCAGAATAGCCTATATTACTTGTGATTTCCAAAATGACCTTTGAAAATAAGCAATGGAATTTAAGATGGTCTTTCTAGGTTTGTCATCTCAACATGCCCAACTACTCAATACCAACAAATCTGTATTGAATCGGGTAGGTGCTACTTGATTTACCTGAAACATGCATGTTTGTGCTGTAAGTCTCAAAATATGAAACATCTTTGATTTAAATTTGAACAAAGAATCATTATCAAGCAGCCTGCTGACATAGTACTGGACCCATCTTACTATGCTGTAACAAGTGCAGCTACGCAAAACTCTTCTGAAGTAAACTAGTTTGTTAGCTTTGGACATTTCAAGAAAACTTTGGGGGCTGGCTATGGCAGACCGTGTTCTTTGTACTTACCCTGCAATTTGTGGGTTTGTCTCCAGCAAGAGCCCAAAGCCTTCATTTATATTCCCAGTTTTCCTGATCCTTCTTCTAATCCTCAAGCGTTTAATTATCAGGCTTCCCAGTTCTGAATAACAAATCATTTACAAATAATTATTTACAGTATTAAACCTTCGAATAATTCTACGGACTTGTCGTGGTGTTGTTTAACAACCTTTTGGCAGTGATAACTGGCAGCTGGGTGAGTGCTAGGAACCCTGGCACTGGGCTGAGGTCCTGGCTGGCCGAGCCGCGCCTTGCTTCTGTCGGAAGAGGGAGACCTTGCTCTCCCTTCCCTGCCCACTGGCTTGCCCTGCCGAGGCTGGTTCAGCTCACCTAGCCAGAAGACTCCTCTGTCTAGGTTAATTTCCCGCGGTTTTGGTGAGCTCCTTGGGAGGTTAGCTAGGTGCCAGAGGCAGCACACGGAGAGAGGGAGGACCTGAGAGCTGTCACTTGCAGCAGCAACAGCAGCAAGCTTCCAGGGTGGCTCAGCTGCCTCCCAATACCTCCCACCACTTAAAAACAACAGAAGAGCAGCAAATGTATTATGATAATACTATCGCTCTGACAGATTTTTGTTAGAGATTAATGAATTTTAATTTTTTCCAAGTGGGGCTGTTTTAGAAATGAAAGAATTTCAGAAGTTTAGAAGTTACAGAGGTCTCTGATCATCATCCTGGTTCATTCCTTTCAGACACAGGAATGGAAATAATAACAAAGATGATGCTGTGTCATTATCTTCCCAAACGCCTTAGCTTTTATTAGGAGAACTTGCCTTGTATTTGTGGGCTTTCCAAGAAAGACAGTACTGAGGAAAACATAGTACGACTGTGGTAGAAGGCAGCATGCCTTCATTCAACAGCTGGAATCGTTAAAACCCCTTAAGACTCTTTAATGGATAGCACTTAAGAAGGATCTTACTGGTCAAGTCACAACACCCAAAATATGGATGGGCATCCAGTTTCTCAGTTTTGGATGCCTGTTTCCAGACTGAATTTTGAATTTTGTATGTTACCTTAAAAAACTAATGATCAGACCTTAATTATCCAAGTTGGTTGGACAAAACTAATGTCAGGCTTAGTTTTGGTTTAGTATGGAGTTTTTGAACGATATAGGATACCAATACAGGTTTTAAGGCACAGTCTGAAAATCACTTGGGGTCTCCTGTGGCCCCTGGTGCGATAACTGTGCCGACAGCAGAGGGAGCATTAAACTCATTGCCCACGGGAAAGTGTGGGGAGTGATACCCATGTTCCTATAATCCTTGGATGGGTAGGATGAGCTCATTAGCCCTCTGGCAGTCATCCTAGGAGAAGGACAACTCTGATTCCAAACCTGGGCAGATGGAGCTCATTTAGCCCTGTAAGGCCTTCCATCTAAGAGAAGGACACTCTAATAAAACCTGTGTCCTAAGGACTTCGCTGCCAGCGTACAAGCTTGCTAGGCTCTGGCAGATGAACCTTAGGACTAAAGGGTGGGTCCAGCTCTGCGCATGCTGTGTCTCACCTAAAAAAAAAATCCCTTGCGCAGGCTCGAGGGTGCTATCCGCTATCCTCTTTTTACCAGCACGCTTGGAAAAGGCGCTGATGAGGAGCGTGGATGGAGCCCTCCCTGGATCTTCGTTCGCGAAGCCTAGCCATACATACAGGTTTTAGGATTACAAGCAAGTTCAGTCTCAGAACCTGGCATCCTGCATAATGTGGAATGTATTATTTGAGATTACAATCTGCTTAGTTCATTTTCTAGGAAAAAAGTCATTATGGAGATTTCAAGAAATGGCAAATATTCCCTCTGCTATCGGTTGTTCTGATGTAACTACTACTCACCTCCTGGTTAAATGTTTGAAATCGAGTTTTGATTTCTGTTTGTGAGTTTTCCAGCATGACACTGCTGGTTCCTCCCATTCTAAATTAGTTTGGTATCATCTGAATCCCTTGGATTTAGTCAGTCATTTATGTTTATCTCTTTCCTGTTAGAAAAATAAGAAACACTGGGGCCTTACAGAATTGACACTAGTAGGGTCATAACAGTTAAAAAAGCTTATTGTCTTTTCTTTTATCACATTCCCTGTGCATCATAAGGACAGTAGCCACAACATCCCACATACCTGAACTCAAGAAAAAATGTAAGACAGTGGCAATAAGCTTGCTCAGAGATCAGCAAGTACATCATTGCAGGTATCCCTGTACTCAAGAATATCTCTCTCTCTGCTTTGTTTGAAGGTAATGCTAGCGATTGCGCTCTCACCTTGGTGCTCTTTGCCTTCGTGTACATTCAAGTAGGGTGTTTCTCCCTCGTAGGTCCTCCTCCCGGGAAGCTCAGGGCACTGAGAGCTTCCAGGATAAAAACTGCTTGTGCTCTTTGATGTCACTTCCTACCACATAATTTGCAAATTAGGAAAAATGGCCAAGGTTGAAATGGAGCTGAATAATTTTTAGTAGAAATGCATCAGGACCCCAGCTACTGCAAACTACTGAGTACTTCCCTTGGCCACTCCTGCAGCCTGGGTGAGGAGCAGGCCTGTGTCAGACATCAGACAAGCAGCATTCCAGCCTTGCTAGTCTGAATTGCCTCTTGCCCAGTGAAGTGGCTGCTCTGATCCCAGATACAAGGCAAAACCATGGATTTCACCAGCAGCCTGATCTGATCTCAGACCATGCTGCCGCCATTTGAAAACTAATAATGGAAGTAAGACTTTTATTTTTTTATTGTTCACTTTCAGCCAGATCAGTTTGCTGATTGCACAGCACAAGAAACAGTGCAGAAAATGTGCTGAGGAGAGAAGAGTATGAAATCATGCTGCTGTCACTCAGACTGTTGCTGATAGCCCTGCACACTGGATCTCTTTCCATGAAGGCTAAAACCAAAGTAAATTGTGATGGCTAAGGTCCTACTGTCCCCTCTGCAAGTTAGTGCCTCCAGCTGCGTAGTTTTGCCTCCTGTACGCACTCAATATTGATACTCACTTGTTCCCCAGTGAGCAAGATCACCTCCCAGTGCTGGCATAAACTCTGTAATTTTTCCCCTGAACTGCCTCACTGAGTTGGCTAGACGAGCAACAGAAAATGAGGCAGAGTTGTGTGCGCAAAAGTGGGATTTGCAGCCACACCAGTTTAAATTGCCTTTAATTGCCATGAGGCCATGGATGCTAGATGGTAGAGCGTGTATCAGATAATATGCTCTTTAAGAAGGTCAGTCCTGGCAGTGGACCTAAAAAAAAACAAAGGGAAAAGTCAACTTGCACAGCTGTTTGCACCTTGGTCAGGAAGTCCACAAGCGCTAGTTTTCCCTCAGCTTGAACCTCGGGAACTTTTTAACAAAGCTTAGAGCCACCTTCCTATGACTTGTTTGCTGAGCTGCTCCTTTGGCACAGCTTGCAGGAGCTGCAAAGCCCCTGAGTCTCTGACCCACCACTCACGCAGCTTTGGTGTTGCTGGATGGGAGCTCCTCCTGGCAGCTCTCAATGGGACCCAGCCTTGACCTCCCTGCATCTATCTCCCTACAGTTGGGTGCACAGCAGATAACCCACCCCTTCACAGGAGTGCTCTGAAACAAATTAAAACCTTAGGAATGTTTTGGTAAAGATACAGTTAGGCACGTTAAAAATAGTGAGGACTTGGAGGTATTTTTCAATGACACTATTACTGTTTTGCAACTGTGTGCGAGCCCTAGAGAGGAAAATGAGCTAGAGACATTGGGAGCTTCAAAGGGGACATTCTTGCTTCATTTGGTTTGTGTCAGTTCTCATTCCTCTTGGAAGAGCTGCTTATACTATCATGCTGTCAGGAAGAATATGTAGACATGTAAAATTGTGCGTGCAAGAGATACAGTGATATGGGCCATCTTGTGTGTTCATGTCCTAGTGAGCAACGCTCCAGTTTCTGTAGCTTTTTCACATGCTGGAGAAGGGGAAATGTTTTATTTTATTTTATGAAATACACTGACATATGTATTTATTAATTTACAAATGTGTATAACATGCGTATTATATAAATTATATTACATACATTCGTAAACTATGAATGCATAAACATAAAACTCATGTATCTTTATAAAAGTAACGTAAAAATCTCATTTTTTAATTTTTTGAATTATTTCCAGATTGTGAGTTGATAGGGTGGTTTGAGCTATTCTAAACTTTAAAACCACTCACTCTGTTACAGCTTTTTGTATAAGCAGATCTGAGAGGATCTTACAATCAAGGGCCAGTAATATTGTCCCCATTTTACAGATTAGTAAACTAGGGAACAGAGGTGGTCCAATGTTGTCAAGGAAAGTAGCTGCAGAGATAAATTCTGCAGAGCTACACCAAGTCTCCTATGTCTTCGCACTTTCTCCTGGACTTTCAGCAGTTTCTCGGTTTTCCGTTTCCTATTCCACACTACAGAAGCAGATTATTTCTCTGACTTTATGCAGAGTTAAATGTACTCTGTGTAGGGTTTGTTGAAGGAGTTTAAAAGAAAACAACTAGCCACATCTTCTTGTCTGAACTTCCACATTAATAACTGAATTTTTATACAAGTCTTTTATAGTCATATATACCAGCCACTTCTTGGTCTCACTGCACCACTACTCACTGTGGTAGTGGGTAGTTATGGATTTAAAAAGTAAAAATATAGCTATCATGATTTAAAAAGTACTATTAACTAACATAGACTCATAGAATTGTTTAGGTTAGAAAAGACCTTTAAGATCATCAAGTCCAACTGTTAACCTAGCACAGCCAAGTCCACCACTAAACCATGTCACTAAGCTCCACATCTACATGTCTTTTAAGAATGTCCGGGTAGGGAAACTCATCCACTTCCCTGGGCAGCCTATTCCAGCGCTCTCAGTGAAAAAAAATTTCCTAATGTCCAGTTTAAACCTCCCCTGGTGCAAGTTGAGGACACTTCCTCTTGTCCTATTGCTTCTTACTTGGGAGAAAAGACCAACATCCACCTTGCTAGAACCTCCTTTCAGGTAGCTGTAGACAGTGATAAGGTCTCCCCTGAGCTGTGGCTAGACTCACAATTGTATATCATATATATATTTATAGCATGTTCTGTTTTATAGCGATATAAGGCACTTTACATTATCAACTATAAATATGTTGCATCATTTCACATTTTTATAGTAATGGAAATGCATTTACAGTAGAAGACAACACATTTACGTTTCTGTGTCAATGGTGTTTTTTTTGGTAGCCCTGAAACACTTGAAGACATAAGAACTGGATTGAAAAACAGAAAGCAGAAAATTAGATGAAGTTACTGTATAGCTTCAGTGAGTTTGGGAACTGCAAGGGACCCCTATAAAGCAGGTTAACAAGATTAGCAGTAGAGGAAAACCAATTTGCTCTATAGCTGAGACAGTTTTTTCCAGCAGCAGCTGAAGGACAGCAGATGACAAGCCTTAAAGTATGCTTTCTGATAGACAAATTTTACTTCTAGAGACAAAGAAACTATCTCCACCAAATTCGAATGGCCTGTGAGTCTCCAAACCAGGAAGCTAGGAAATTAAGCAAAGGGTCCCCAAAACAATCTCAAGCTTCAGTCTATGACTGAAGTCTCACAGACTAAGTCTCGGACTTCTAAGTCTGTTCTGCTGAGAAGACAGATAATTGTGCAAATTGGGAATGAGATTATTTTCAGAGGGGGGNGCTCCTCCTGGCAGCTCTCAATGGGACCCAGCCTTGACCTCCCTGCATCTATCTCCCTACAGTTGGGTGCACAGCAGATAACCCACCCCTTCACAGGAGTGCTCTGAAACAAATTAAAACCTTAGGAATGTTTTGGTAAAGATACAGTTAGGCACGTTAAAAATAGTGAGGACTTGGAGGTATTTTTCAATGACACTATTACTGTTTTGCAACTGTGTGCGAGCCCTAGAGAGGAAAATGAGCTAGAGACATTGGGAGCTTCAAAGGGGACATTCTTGCTTCATTTGGTTTGTGTCAGTTCTCATTCCTCTTGGAAGAGCTGCTTATACTATCATGCTGTCAGGAAGAATATGTAGACATGTAAAATTGTGCGTGCAAGAGATACAGTGATATGGGCCATCTTGTGTGTTCATGTCCTAGTGAGCAACGCTCCAGTTTCTGTAGCTTTTTCACATGCTGGAGAAGGGGAAATGTTTTATTTTATTTTATGAAATACACTGACATATGTATTTATTAATTTACAAATGTGTATAACATGCGTATTATATAAATTATATTACATACATTTGTAAACTATGAATGCATAAACATAAAACTCATGTATCTTTATAAAAGTAACGTAAAAATCTCATTTTTTAATTTTTTGAATTATTTCCAGATTGTGAGTTGATAGGGTGGTTTGAGCTATTCTAAACTTTAAAACCACTCACTCTGTTACAGCTTTTTGTATAAGCAGATCTGAGAGGATCTTACAATCAAGGGCCAGTAATATTGTCCCCATTTTACAGATTAGTAAACTAGGGAACAGAGGTGGTCCAATGTTGTCAAGGAAAGTAGCTGCAGAGATAAATTCTGCAGAGCTACACCAAGTCTCCTATGTCTTCGCACTTTCTCCTGGACTTTCAGCAGTTTCTCGGTTTTCCGTTTCCTATTCCACACTACAGAAGCAGATTATTTCTCTGACTTTATGCAGAGTTAAATGTACTCTGTGTAGGGTTTGTTGAAGGAGTTTAAAAGAAAACAACTAGCCACATCTTCTTGTCTGAACTTCCACATTAATAACTGAATTTTTATATACAAGTCTTTTATAGTCATATATACCAGCCACTTCTTGGTCTCACTGCACCACTACTCACTGTGGTAGTGGGTAGTTATGGATTTAAAAAGTAAAAATATAGCTATCATGATTTAAAAAGTACTATTAACTAACATAGACTCATAGAATTGTTTAGGTTAGAAAAGACCTTTAAGATCATCAAGTCCAACTGTTAACCTAGCACAGCCAAGTCCACCACTAAACCATGTCACTAAGCTCCACATCTACATGTCTTTTAAGAATGTCCGGGTAGGGAGACTCAACCACTTCCCTGGGCAGCCTATTCCAGCGCTCTCAGTGAAAAAAATTTTCCTAATGTCCAGTTTAAACCTCCCCTGGTGCAAGTTGAGGACACTTCCTCTTGTCCTATTGCTTCTTACTTGGGAGAAAAGACCAACATCCACCTTGCTAGAACCTCCTTTCAGGTAGCTGTAGACAGTGATAAGGTCTCCCCTGAGCTGTGGCTAGACTCACAATTGTATATCATATATATATTTATAGCATGTTCTGTTTTATAGCGATATAAGGCACTTTACATTATCAAATATAAATATGTTGCATCATTTCACATTTTTATAGTAATGGAAATGCATTTACAGTAGAAGACAACACATTTACGTTTCTGTGTCAATGGTGTTTTTTTTGGTAGCCCTGAAACACTTGAAGACATAAGAACTGGATTGAAAAACAGAAAGCAGAAAATTAGATGAAGTTACTGTATAGCTTCAGTGAGTTTGGGAACTGCAAGGGACCCCTATAAAGCAGGTTAACAAGATTAGCAGTAGAGGAAAACCAATTTGCTCTATAGCTGAGACAGTTTTTTCCAGCAGCAGCTGAAGGACAGCAGATGACAAGCCTTAAAGTATGCTTTCTGATAGACAAATTTTACTTCTAGAGACAAAGAAACTATCTCCACCAAATTCGAATGGCCTGTGAGTCTCCAAACCAGGAAGCTAGGAAATTAAGCAAAGGGTCCCCAAAACAATCTCAAGCTTCAGTCTATGACTGAAGTCTCACAGACTAAGTCTCGGACTTCTAAGTCTGTTCTGCTGAGAAGACAGATAATTGTGCAAATTGGGAATGAGATTATTTTCAGAGGGGGGAAAAATGGCTCTCTTTACGTCATTAAACTGGAATTTTCATTTAAAAGACTCCAACGTTTTCTTCTGGCCATGTATAGTACCACCTTTTCCTCCTGTATCTTATTGCTCCCTGGGAATCCACCAGTGATGACTGGATAACCTAGGAACCAGAGGGCTCACGTCTTCGTCTGCAGTACTCACAGCATTGCCAGCTTGCTAGAAGAGCTTGAAGAAATATGGGGAGTCACATCCAGGGAGGGAAAAGAGGTTTCTCAAATTGACATTTGGTTTAGTTGATGTGTTGGTCTGCAGAATCCATTTCATTTTATTCAGAAGTTCTAACAATGAAAAGGCATGCATTTTTGTTTCTCTGGGTATTTATTTCACAGCTTGTATGTCCTCTTATCATGCAAACATCTCCTCTAAACCCTCTTGGGAGGACGGTTACAGCTCCATGGCTTTTTGTTTCGAGTCCCACGCCACCTGACTAATCTAGCAGCTAGTGATGGCTGAAGATTGAGACACTGATAATTCCTCTGCACTCCAGAGAGAGGCAAAGGAGATAATTTTGCATTGATTGTCTATCAGTTGAGGAAATCCCCAAATGAGAAGTTGTAGGTGTATTTCACTTTCTTTGCACTACTTAAATGATGTACTGGGAAAAAACGAGGACAAAACAATTAAATTCAGCCCTAATTATTCATACTGAACTGTCCTTCTTAGAATATTCTCAATCCAGGGAGCAAACCCACAGCTGAGTGAGGCTTCTTCCAGGCTTGTTTTAAGACTGTACCATTGGAGTTTGTTCTTGCTAAAGTGTCTGCTGAAAACCTCTTGAGTCTCTTTAAGGAGCAGTCCGGCATGGAGGTTCTTTCCCAGTGATGTGCTAGTGTTTTTCCCTTCCTATTACAAGGCTATCGGAAAATCTTGGACCTTTTCCATACTTAAACTCCAAGCATCTTTTTTCTCTATCTGACCTTGCAATGTAATAGGCTAGAAAGTTGGCTTGGCTGACTTTTTGTAAGGCTTGTTTCACAATCTGGATAATGTAGATTTCTCTACTTCCAATTTCCACTTCTGTAATGTTTATTATATTCAATTGTATGTCTGCTTTGGTGTTCATTTATGCAGCTCCTGCCTATGTTTCATGCACTTCATCTTATCCGCAGTTGCTATCTGCACTTTCAAACAGCTCATCTCCTTTTATTAGTAATAGATCCAGTGGGTTCATATTCTTGCATAGACTCTAGAATAGTAATGTCTTGTCTTGCTAGCAAACAGAGATTTTAAGATTGTGATAACCTGTATGTTTGTCTGAGGGATGTGAAAATAATGTTATGAATATTGTATATGAAAAATGGGGTTTGCACAGTTTCAGTAGTTTTCACGTACTGTAGTTGACTGTCCTCAACAAGGTGACAAGTAGAACCAACAGCATTGCAAGCCCAAAGTTTATATCAGATCAGAACTAATTGAACATAAAAATTGTCAGTAATTTCCCTTGGTTGCTTCTGTGTAGATACTACTGTGAGGATAGTTTTCTTTAAATTATCCTACATTGTCTTTATTTCATGTTAACCTCAGATTATACCTTGTTTCCTCTTCCTATTTGTTCTACTGACCTTGCACTACATATAAACATTCTTCATAAGGAAATCAGTGAGATATTTGTAGTTCATTTTTTATGTCTTAGATTTTGTACTCAGTACATAATGATCCAGTTACATCTCAACTTGTTTGCTGTAACCCTGGCTTTCCACTTCTCCTCTCTACTGCCAACAATGCAAGTTTATTTTCTGATAACTTGAAGTACCTTCTTTTTTCCTTAACCCTCTACAAATGCTTCCCTTCTTCTTCCTTGTTAATTCAAGTCTCTCTGCTTCCAAGGATTGCCCAGGATTGTGCCTGTCTCCTTTTGTGCCATTTTCTGCTCTGAGATGGAAGGCGACAATTATCTGCTTCTGTCCCCCTCCTACTCCTGAGCATCACAGTAGAAAGACGCCAGCTTGCCTAAAACGGGCTCTTGGCTGTGCTTGTAACCAGTTTTCGAATGAGTGTTTTTAAAACTAGTTAGGCAGTTTTCCCAGTGTAGACAGGCTCATAGAAGGACCATTAATTACTCAGCACAGGCTTAACTGTGGGCAGAAAAAGGGGGCTTTTGTGCAATTGTCAAATCCTCACCGTTATTTGTACATGCTGGTTTTGTATTTAACAGGATTACATGACTTCTATATGCCAAAATGGATGGTTCCTTTCAGTAATAAAACAAAGCCAACAACCTGAAAGGAACCACAGCTCAAAAGCATAAACTTGACCTCTGATTGACCTTGACATTTACAGACTAAAAAGAACTTTTCTTTGAACAGACAGAAGAAGTCAGGGAGCCAGCAAGAACCAGGAGAAAATGGTTTTGTTGCTTTCTGATTACATTGTTTAAACCAACATACTACATGGTTTACAATACTTCATTACAATGTATTAGGGCCTGGAGGTGATTTAGTGTCTGTTTATAACTGAGACTAATCTTGAAATAAACAAACGAATGTTTGGAAAATGGATGAAGCTGTTCTGCTGGAGACAGCATTAAATGCATCTCTGAAGAGTAAATCATGGCTGTACAGAACTTAAATGGTTTTTATTTCTACCTTTGGTTGTGTTTCAGTAGTTTTATCTAACAAAATTAATCATGGTGCAGTAAAAAATGTCTAATTGGTTAGGACTGTCTAGCAGCCATACATTGTATAGCAAATTCACTATTTAAAAACTGTTTAGCCCTTTAAAATCAAGGAAAAAGATAAACCAGAAAATGCTGTAGCATTACGTGAGGCACCATGGTGATCTAAATTAAATCTGTTACAACCTGTTCTAATTTAAAATTGCTCTGTTGTGCGAATGAAGGGGAAAAGAAGAGTTAGTTCACTTGTTCAAAGCATTTTCATATTCCCAGATAAATCTTTCATCCACTCTGCCTTTGGTTGTGGGCTGTAGATTCCCATTTCCTCTGTGCATTCCCTGCATAATTGCACATAAACGTGGTTTCAGATGGAGGCAAAAACTCTTCCTCCAGTGGTTCAGTATCAGTTCTCATCTCTATCAGCTGAGAACATGCAATGTCATTGAGTGTTGCCATTGCAGTGTCCAGCTGTTCATGACATGCAGAAGCACCTCTGTGGTGCCGTAGGCAGGGACCTTGCTAGAGGAGATCACTCCAGTTTTTTCTGTCAAAAGATGACTGCAGCTAGGCTTGTCTTGACATCCACCTCTGTAGGTGACTTCTCAGCCAATCCTGCTTCTCTCCCTCTCCTGGCTCTCCTACCACCCAAGGCCCTATCCATGGCCACCAGGCTTTTCACAGGACATTTCTTGTCTTCTAACACCTGACTCATTCAAAAAATGTCTTGAATTTTAACTAAGTACCTTTAACTAACAAAGTAGTTAAAGCCTTATAGGAGACAAATTCAAATGGCTTCTCCAGTTCCACTGCCCACACCCTTCCTGGTGCAGACTGGAGCAAGTGGTAGCTAGTGAGAGCTTGGAATGGGAGCAGCAGCAGAGCATTTCTGCACTGCTATGCCTGTGCAGCGTATTGCCACCTAGTGCTACGAATATGGAAAAGCAAGATCTTTTCTTCTGCTGAAGACCCAAGACTCCTGCAAAGAGGGCTACAAAAGTGGTCGTGACTCAGAAGGTCCTCTTGTAGCATACTTGCTTAACCTGCTTACTTCACCATATCCTACACCATTATAACAGGTTTAGGTCTTTGAATTTTAAAAATGCACTTTCTTGTGCTGCAGTTAGTGTTAATGCCATGACTGCTCTTTCTTAGTGCAGGGGTTTTAGAAGTTTATGCTTCATAAGGGTGACTACCTATCTGTATAACCTCCTTCCTATCACTTTGTTTGCCATACAAGCAGGAGTGGCAGAATTCTCAAGGATAATTAAGTTCGCTCAAGCTTGAAAAAATAGTCAACTACACAGAAGAAAGGCCTACTAAGGGGAAGGCTGCAACATAAGCCTGTATGTTCACTGGCATCAGTGAATCAATGGGGGTGAAAGGCGTTAGCTGCAGCAAAAATTTCAAGTGGTGCTTGCACCTTCCTAGGTGTCAAAACTGACCACTCATGCAACACAGACATAGGCTTTCCTGGTACCAACTCACAGACCTCTTTGTATTAACTGCTATGTCTAAATACACACTAGTGGTGTTCTGAATTTATGGTGAAAATCAATTAAATGCAGCACAATTTTGTGTGTGTGGTTTTTTCCCTTTTCTCCCGTGTTAATTTTTTTCCCTCTGTACTACTCATTACTATTATCTTAGTTCTTGTTAAATGTCTTTTAGAGGTCAGTATTTTAATTTGCTTGAGCTCTAGACTGTTAACATGTTACACTGCAGAAAGCAGTGAAATTATTATGGACTGAGTTTGCACTCTATTTTTTTCTAAGACACTGCATGATGAGAATAAATCATGTAGTCACACTGACATGATCCACTAATGAAGATGCACACCCACTTGGCCTTCCTTTCTTACTGGATGTTGAGTACGAACACTTTTGTCCTTTTTCTTCATTTCTACTGCGGAAGAAGCTTTCTAATTCTGCACATTGGTTTGCTTAGCAATATTGCTGTTGCCTAATGTAATAAAAATCTGTTATGTAACTGCCTTTGCTAGACTTGCAGAAAGCATTCATCAGATGGGAAGATGGCCACAGTATCTTTATGCTTTCCATTATACCTCCTGTGTTCACTGTTATTATGCAATATGCTCTGCCTTTATTATCTTTTTTTAATCATTTTTCTTGACATCATGTTTAGAGTACTATACGCCTGTAATCTAAGATTGTGCAAAGACAAAACAGAGAAAAGAAATAAGCTTATTCTGATTTATTGATAGAAGCGCTGATATTATAGCACTAATGCCTCCAAGGAACAAAGAATCACCTACAGTTTGTCAGATAGCATTTTTAATACTCTAATTCTGAGTGAAATTCCTAAAATAACCTGTATTTGCAGATTACTGTGTGCTCTTTTTTTCTGAGTAATGTCTTGCTTAGAGAACTAAGTCTTATCAATCTGTGAAGTACTGGGTGTCATTGTTCACCTCATTCACAATTCATCTTTTAATTAACATTATCACAGGCAAAATTCTATTTTGGTCAGCATAATTTGTCATTGGAGTTGGCAGTACAGAAATAAAAGAATTACCATCTGAATTTATCTGAAGATGATGTAGGATATAGTGACTATATACCTATCTCATCCGGCACTGAAATGGAAGGGAAGGAAACAATGTAAATGATAATGGCTTTAAAAATTACATTTGCAATGTAAAAATCACTACTTTGGTCATTCAAGATCTGCTAAGCAAACTGTTTTATCAAAATTACTGTTGTTGGAAATGTAAACCTGAATCCTACACTTAGACACATGCTTCATTTGGTGGGAAGAGTTGCTGACTTAGGGAAGATTAAAAAGAGTAACAAATGTCTGCAAGGTAATACTCTTAGACATAGGTACATAATATCAATTTAATGCAGCAAAATGCTGATAATTTGCTTTAACAGTTACACTTTGAATTTAAGTTACAACCACTGCATTGTTTTAGAGAGCAGATAAGGTAATAAATGCTTTAAAAATGTTTTTAACTATACCAGGAGATGAACTTTTCACAGAGAGTAGAAGCATTTCTGAATCCTTCTTACAACACTTGCCTTTCATAATGATTGCTAGAAAACTCTATCAATGTGGGGAAAATTAAATAACAAATTTTCTGAGTTTGTAAAGAAGAGATCCATCCCTGCAGTCTAAATATGTAATATTTTTCTATTTACATTCATACAGTGATACTGACTATACTTAAAATGCAGCAAACAAACCAGCAAACCAGACACTTATTCCCTCCAACATCTCTTTATCTTATGATTTCATTCATTCCTAGCTGCAAATACAAAAGGCCCCGAGGATGATGACTTTCAAGCAGTACTCAGCCAAGATGACAATAATTTCTGTAAGCAGAGCACCTCTTTGGAGCATACTGGAAGCTCTTTCTTTTTCATTTTGGCTTGGGCTTCAGCTTGGCTGTCACTGATGACTTCTGTTGGAGTTGCATTGAGAGGCAGCCTTCATGTGTGAAAGTTCCTGTTTCAACAGTAGCTTCTAAAACAACTTTTAGAAAGGAAACATCAGTCTCTACTGCCATAATGACGCATATTTACATTGTGGTTTAAATGGGTGTAGCATTTATTAAAATTACTGGAATGTAACAATATTAATTGACCACCAGTCATTACTATTTATTGTGTTGGGTTTGGGTTTTTTTTTGCTTGGGTATTTGGGTTTTTTTTTGTTTGGTTGTTTTTTTTTTAATGGCAGTGGCAAACAGTGCTTATACAGAGAGCTCAGGAGGTAAAAGAGATATAGATTATATCTGTATCCTTCATAAACATAGTCTGTAGCATTCTGTGGGCTATCTTGTGTGTTGACAGAAAGGTGGAACCCAGAAATATATCAGCTAGAGCAGGGAAAAACTATGAAAGTTTACTATTAACTCTGTTGAAACATGAAATTCTCTAGATGTCTTTTCTTTAATTTCTACCTGATAATAGACCTCGGAATACTTAGGCTTTTTGGCAGAAGATAAAGGCTGTCTCCTCAACCTTAATTATTGTTTCTGAATTTGAATACCTTTGCTTATGAAGTTTATGGCATAGGCTGAAAGTTATGGAAAACTCTATGCAAAGTTATAAAAAACAATGCCAAGAAAGTTTTTATGTTCAGATTGAAATAATGGCTTAGCAATCTAACTTTTGTTTGGGTTGCCCACCTTTCTAGGTAAAACGAGATGCCTTTCACATTACTAAACACAAGGGTTCTTCTAACTTTTTCTTTATGCAGCCCAGAAGAAGAGATAATGAAATCATATAGCTTTTTTTCACCCTCTGCCTTCTTCCAAAGGAGTGTCATGTTCTGTATTCCTTAGGCATCAACAGTACACGAATGAGAAACAGTGTGGGTTTCACTGATCTTCTAAGGAATGTATAATAATGTATTATTTTCAGTGTTCTAAGAATGATTACTCAAGAAGTGGCAAATGATATAAAAATAAATACAGTAAAAAGATGTACCCTGCATATAGTAAGGGTACACTCAGAAAAAAAGAAATTATGATTATTCTTAGAATATTAGGAGATGAAATTAATGTTTTAAAGGATTCTTTTACCATTCTATGATTCCTTCACAGCACTGGCTAAACCCATCTTCTTCAGTTCTTGCAAACAGTCTTTCCAGACATGTATGTTCCCTCCATCTCAAAATTCCCCTGAACTTCCAAATACAGTATGTAAGTAAAGATGACAATTTATAAACCCTTGATGTTTCAGAAACAAGTGCTTATACAGGCTGACTAACACGTGAGCGTGTGCTGCTGCCCCCTGATGCAGGGAATGTTAAATCTCTTCAAGAGTAGCCAGGCAATAGAGCATAGCCCATCTTCTTTCTTACATTAATATAGCCCATAGATGTATTTGTTACTGCTCAGACAAATATAAGATAATGTATCTCCCTTAGGTAAGTCAGTATTTAAATTATTAGTTGAGGGGAGAATGAGAAGAAGGAAGAAGAAAGGAGACAAAAAAGGGAAAACCCAACTATGGATACTCACTATGAGAACATTTAAAAATTATTAAGAATATAAGCTGTGAACTGGTACCAGTTTTATTTTAAGTTAGTACTGTTTGGCAAAGGAAACATTTATAGCCACCTTCATCTAGCACTTCAGGCTCAGTGAGTCTTTCCTGTCATTTTATTCCCCTCCCATGCGTTCTCTAGATTTGGGAGTGTAAATTGTCTGGAGCAGAGACTTTGTCAGCAGGATTTTCTGGAGTAGACTCCTACAGAGAGTGCAAGGTGGAAATAATGTGTTTAGTTTGTGCATGACAGTGAGGTCCACACAGAAAATTCCTAGCAAGGAAAGGAAGGTGTGGTGTCAAGGCCTCAGCATAGCTCACACAGCCGTACACACACAGTTAAACACATCTGCTTGGTTTTTTGGCCAGCTGTACTTAAGGTGCAGCACTGACAGACAGACAAGCCTGCAGGTACCACAGTGGTACAGCAGGTTTTCAGAACGACCTCATGAGAGGCAGAGCCTGCACTAACTAAAGTGACAACAGAAATATGGAGGATGATTATTTCCTGGTTTTGTTGCTGACAACATTTTTTTTTCTATGTTGCAGACTAAGAGCTCTACCTGAATGTGCAAGTCTGAGCTACAATGCTATAGATTGGGTGGTGTGTGACCTCTGAAGGGGCTAGGGATGGAGAATGGCTGAGCAGCAGGATTTATAGCTTCTGCCATTTAGTGACATTTGTCTTGACGTATTTGACAGATTCAGGTAATTTACTGCCATTTTTTTCCTTTCCACCCATGCCGAGAGTGACGGGGGCGGGGGGCTCTCGGTAAGCCCTCGCCACCCTCTCGCCCGCGAGCCGCTCTGACAGACCGGGCCCGAGAGGATGAGAGGGGGCGACCCAGCTTTGCCAGCAAGGCTGAAGCTGCCCTCCGCCCCGACCATCACTTCGCGTTGGAGGAGAGAAGAAAGGCACAACACCGCATGTAAGCGCCCGTGGCTTTGAGCAATGAGTACCGCCCCCTGCGGGTAGTGGGAGCAGGCGCCAGAAGGAGACTACAACTCCCAGAGCGCCAGGCGGGTGGGGTTGCGCCGAATGGAGGCGGGGCGGAAGTAGGTTCCTCAAGCAGAGCGGCCGGCAGGGCCCGGTTCCGGGTGTTCCTGCTTCGGTGACGCGCAGGGGGGCTAGAAGATGGCGGCAGACTTGGAGACGGAGGTGCAGGCCATTGATAAGAGCCTGCTGGAGTGCTCTGCTGAGGAGATCGCTGTGGTGAGGCGGTGGGACCGCGGCAGAAACGCGAGGAGTGTTTGGGGCGGGGAAGGACCGGAGACTGCGAGAACAGCGGGCGGCCCCGGCCTGCCTGGCGGGCCGGTCGGCGGTGGAGCCGTAACGGCCAGAGGCCGTTCCTGCGGCCGAGGCGAGACTGTACCCGGGGATGAGGGGCGAGTAGCCTCTCCGTGAGGGGGTGTCGTTGCCTGGGCTGGTTACGAGAGCACCTCTGACTGGCCTTAGCCTGCTGTTGTCGCCAGCGCCACAGTTGCAGCAGCCGAAATCAATCGCAGCAAGCAGCCAGCTTTTCCTGTTGTTCTGGCTGGCGCAGGTGGATCCCCAGCAATGCTCCTAGACGCAGTCAGCCCCTACCGGGGGCAGCTTTGATTCGCCGCCGCTCGTGGAGCTTGGCACGCGCAAACGCCGGCTATGGGAGCGGGGCCATTTCCCAGCATCTCGCTCCTTTTCCAAGCAGATAAGAAGTTTAGTTCTCTTACTTAGTTTTCTGCCTTTTCACATCTTTCTGCCTGCAGGCATGCCTCAAAGTGAGAAGATCCCCCTCTACTCATTAATTTAGGTGGATGTCTGACTCCAAATATGCTTTGTAGTTGTGAAGTTTCATTACAGGGTTCTTCCTTTCTTTCCAGTATTTAAGATTCAGTACTGGCAAAACCTCGCACTCGTTAAACTTAGAGCAATTAGAATGGGATGCTTGTAGAGGAAATATTAGTAAAGTCAATGTAATGTTTGAAATAATCTACTTTTGTTTATATTTTTTCCCTGCTTTTATGAGGTGTAGTTGAAAGGGAAGAGAAGTGAAGTCTTGAGGGTAAAGTTTTTAGACAAATTTTTCTTTCTGGCATAGGTGCCAGATTTTATAGACACTTACGCATTTGAGGAACTGGGTATGTATGTTAAAATATTGGAGATCACTTGTGCACATCTGTAGAATAAGACCTAGAAGAGCTGTCTATCTCAATGAGAATTACATTAGCTGCTTTCCAAGAAAATAAAAAAACGATATTATCATTCAGATTGTGCAGGTATGTCTACAGTGCAGACAAAGATATGATTAGATGGGCAAATGTGCATAGTTTGCTACATATTATCTAGTTTAACTGCAGCATTAGCCTTCCTTCCCCTCAGCAAACCCAATAATTTCATCAAACACTTCATAAAGTAGCCCAAACTGCCTTGTCTGTGTGAGTAGCAATTGGTTTTTTGGGTCATACCATAGATAAACCTGAGACAGACATGCACCATGTGGAATACATTTGGTAATTCGTTATAGGTACAAGTGCTGTACTAGATGTAGTCAGTTGTTTTTTATTTTTATTCTCTGTCATCACCAGCCCAAGCTACAATTCTGAGGTCTGTCACTCTCAAATCTACAATGTGCCTGCAACTAAATGCTGCTGGTGCTGCCTGATTGCATAGGAAAATAACATACTTGCGTTTTAGCATTGTTTTTCTATCTCCTTTGCTGATAATGTTACTTTGCTGATAGCCCAGTATTAATAAAACAAATGCTAGCTCAAAGCAGTAGTTCTAGTACTTTATGCTTCAGTTTCTCATTGCAACAGCTTAAGGATGAATTTCCAAAGAACAACAATAAAAAAATTATCTGCAACAGAACATGAGGCTACATTGGAAATGTGTTTGTATAGTTAAGAAAAACATAAATTATACCTTTTAGCTTTTTAAACATTGAACTAAGTTGTTTTATGACTTATTTGTATTGTATGTTCTCCTGGTATCTCTCACATGACTGTGGATTTAGTAGAGACCCTGATAGATCGTTAGGTGTTTACTTACATAAAATGTTATTTGATCAATGCTTTTTGGGTGTTTTGGTTTTGTGTTGTTTTTTTTTTTCAAGGCAGTCAGAAATTGCTGCAGGAGAGTAAGTTTGAGGGAGGAGGAAGTGAACAGGAATGCGCTTCCCTTTTTAATAAAAACCTCTCTTGGGAGAGTAGAACATTAGCTTTTCTTACATGTGACTTCAAGTTAGGAGAGAGACAAATACTAATTGAAAACTTCCCTAAATACAAAATGCTTCTGTTAAAGAAAAAATTCTGAAATTCTGAGTAGTTTTGCTGGAGTTCATTGCCTCCTAGGTTGTGAGTTAGAAAGGCAGTGCAACATAGGTATGCATTTGTGTACACTTCTAGAAACAGTTCTACATGCACAACAGTACTTCGAGTTGCCTTCTTGGTAGCTGTTTACTTGTCCTAGTAGCTGGTCCTTCCTTCTGATAATTCGTTTAGCAGGTTCTGATTTTCAAAACTGTATACATAGTTACATGTATTGAACTGGCTCCACAAAGCGATTTAGGTGTGATGATGTTCAGTGTTGCCACACCTACCTTGCAGGCAACTATTCCCAGAATTTTTGGGATGGGAAAGCTTTTTACTTGAGGAACAAGAATTTTCTCTGGCTAGGTATTTGTCTGAGCTTGTAGTGTAGCTAATATGCACTGAGTGTTTTCTAGATAGAAATTAGTCATGTGCTGCTGAATTAAAAGGCTGAAATTAAAAGTATTTTGTTGAGAAGCATGCAGATAAAATAACTAATATATGTCCTAGAAAAAAAATCTGAAAATTATCTCATTAGATGGAAATTGTGGAAGAGACTAAGTCAGTTTCACTATGATTGGGTCAGTTCTTGGTGGTAGTAGATACTTGGCACAAATGATGAAAGGAGAGGAGAAGATTCATAAGCTAGGAAAAACCCCATATCAGATGCCTGTTAATGAAAACTTCACTTTTTTTTCATTTTTATGTGGTATTTTCTGAATCCTGGTGGGTATGGGGACGTTACCTGTAAACACTGAGATTGTTGGATATGGCTTCTTGGCAACCTTTTCCCATAGAATTCCATAGAAAGCTAGATCAATACAGGAAGATTTAGTAGACTGATAATACTACAATATATTAAAAAAAGGGGGCAGAAATGCTCTGCTGACTCTGTGTGTTTATCCTGAAGATCTTACTACATAAGTTCTTTAGGGTAAGTCATAAATAATTCAGAGTAACATTTGGTTACCAAACCCATTTAATGCTGGTATAATTAATTCTTCATTTTCATGTACAGTTTTAGGTCGATTCTGAAATCTTTCTGAAGTTGCCAGGGGGTATCTGGTTGTCAATTTACAATGAGAAATGGCATACTAAGGCTGTTTATGTAACACAGGATTTAATCAGTGAACCCTTGCAGTATATGCTTGCTCCCATTTGTTTATTATAAAAACCTTGCAGCCTTAATTTATAGTAAAAACCTTTAGAAATTGTAATCCATGAGGCAGAAATAAAACAAATGTCATAGAGGAATTTTTTTTACTCTTTATGTATATACAAGGAGAGAAAAAAATATAAAGATCTGTGAGTTTTCAGTGACTTTATAGCAGGTACAGTAGTTTGATGGCTTTTAAAAACTCTTGTCAACATTGTTTTTTACAATTGATTAAGAATTTGTGGTGGGTTGACCCTGCCTGGACACCACAGGCCCACAAAGCAGCTCTGACTCCTCAGCTGGACAGAGGAGAGAAAATAGGATGAAAGACTTGTGGGTTAAGATGAGGACAGGGAGAGATCATTCAGCAATTACTGTCATGGGCAAAACAGACTCAACTTGTGGAAAAATTAATTCATTACCAATTAAATCAGAGTAGGATAATGAGAAAAAAAACCCCAAATCTTAAAACTCCTTTGCTCCAACCCTCCCTTCTTCCTGGTCTTAGTTTCTCTACCTCTTACCCCTGAGTGGTACAGGGGGATAGGGAACGGGGGTTGTGGTCAGTTCATCACATGTTCTTTCTGCTGCCCCTTCCTTCTTGGAGGGAGTGCTCCTCACACTCTTGCCCTGCTCCAGTGTGGGGTTCCTCCCATGGGAGACATTCTTCTGTGAACTTCTTCAACATGAATCATTCCCACATGCTAAAGTTTTTCATTGACAGCTCCAACATGGGTCCCTTCCATGGGGTCACAAATCCTGCCAGCAAACCTCCTCCAGCATGGCCCCTTCTCTCTCCATGGGAGTCATCGTTGTAGCCCCACCACTACCAAAACTTTCCCATGTAAACCCAATACAAGAATTCACAAATCTGACATCACACTTGAAATCAACAGTAATTCAGTTAAGTTATTTTGGTGGTACCAAATGAACCCCCTTTATTTTCATGTTGAAATTAAATGAGAGACTGTTACCTAATGCTGTGTTTGCCATTCTCCTTATACTTTCTGCCTTTGCCTGTTCCTTGCCACCTCCAGGCTTCTGCTCCTCCGCTGTGTCCCTAGCTGGCAGCATCAGTCTGCTCCTCAAAGAAATGCAACCAGCATAGTCTAGGCCTTATCCTAAAAGTCACTGGTAGAGCTGGGATGTTGTACTGGTAATGCATCCTGGAGGAAAATTTTTAAGAATTTGTTTTTGTGGTTTTGAAAAGAATTTTGTATGCCAAAAGCATAGAGTGTGCAAGCAGGAAAACAAATTACTCTTTGCCTCACGTCTGTCTTCTGTGATCATCCTTTAACACTTAGAAGGAAGCATGACTTTGTAGTTTTGCAATGCTGTTTTAGACTTTTGATTTAGAAATTTAAGTCATCTTGATAGATAGAACCATGTTTTTTATTTTTATTAATGAACGTTTTGTGTTCTCCTTCCTTTTGCTTTAAAAGAAATGGCTGCAAGCAAATGACCTTCAGAAAGAAGTATATCAACATCTGGCCTATTATGTGCCAAAAATTTACTGCAGGGGTCCTAACCCTGCCCCACAAAGAGAAGACATGCTGGCACAACACGTTTTGCTGGGACCAATGGAATGGTATCTTTGTGGTGAAGATCCTGCATTTGGTTTTCCAAAGCTTGAGCAAGCGAACAAACCTTCCCATCTCTGTGGCCGTGTGTTTAAAGTGGGAGAGCCAACATATTCTTGCAGGTAGTTCTACGTAACATTGTGAAGTATTTATAATTTAAGTCATGGAACATTCTTCAGCAAGAATATACTGACCCCAAATGTATTTTTAAAGTAACCTTGCAGTGTTTTGTGATTGGTGGGACCATTGGAAAAATTAACACAGTACAGATTTGTAAATGGAAAAATATTATTATAATATAGAGTGTTTTCTGTTCAAAAGAAATGCAAGATTAAGAGAGTGGTGTGAACTGTCCATGGGATTTAAGGGCTTTAATCAGAAGTAAGAAGGCAGGTATATATACATGTTTAATTTAGGTGTTTAATATCAGCTGCTAGTGTTGATACTGTATTTTAGACCTCTTTCCATGATCTGTTAAACCAATCTATTGGATGCTAAAACAGGTGTACCAGCTTCTTGTTCCTTCCCTGCCTCTATCTCTGGATCTCTCTAAAAAGACCATTTTCCTTGAAAGAGGACAGGAAGTTACTAACCAATTGCAAGTATTTAAAAAATCTTCGAATTTAAGCCTGTGTATTACTAGCTGTATATTCATTATCATCTTCTCTTTCCTGAAGCATCTGTACTTTAAGTTTGTATGCCCTCTGTCACAGATCCTTCTTGATTTGTATGGTTTTATCCACTCTCTTGGACACTTGTAATGCTTGGTGGGTTGATGAGGGGAGGAAGTATCTTATTTCAAGTGTTTATTTTTCTGGGTATCCAACCCATTCATTTACGAGGAGAGAATGATTGTAGAAGGATTTCACTCTCTAGTGCTCTTCTAGAAATAATGATACCTTACTGACTTTATTTGTTGAAGTTCTGATTCAGGGTGGACATGAGATAACTCAGCAAGCTGCCTCTTCTGCATTTCTATTTCAACAATAAGTTACAATAGGTAGTTTTGGAGATGCTTTGAGACCTCTTATCTTGAGATGGGTGAGATTAAAGTGATAGGTACTTTAGATACTGTTAGTCACTAAGAAAACTCCCATCTCCTCTCAGAGGTTCTTCTGTCACAGCTGTGAAACATGGAGAGATGCGAGTAGAAAGGCTGAAGACTATCAGAGGCTGTAAAAAGAATTTCCACAGTTTCTTTAGTACCTTTTCATGAAATTTGTTCCTAAAGAACTAAAAAAATAAACCTCAGAACTAGTGTTATAATTCAAGTCAAATTGCATTGCCACCTAGAAGTAATATAGTTGAATACTGTTCATATGGACTAATGAAAACTGTGAGAGTGCTGTTAGTTTCTTCAAAACGCTTCCTTTTTCAAGACCAACAACACTATGTAAAATACATCTTTGAAAATACTCTCAGGTAAGATGAAAATGTAGACTATAATGCAATTCATTGGTGTAGAAATTAGAGAATGAGTGAATGTACTGTTCGTACACAGGGTCTTTATTTCAGTAGAGAAATTATTTAAATACAGCAATATAATCATAATGTCATTCAGGTTAGAAAGGATGTCTTGGTAGTCCATCTTGTCCAATCTTCTACTGATGTCAGGGCCAGCAGTGAATACAGGATATTTTTTTGCTGTTGCTGCTATCAAGATGGGAGTATCATCTTCTTTCGATTAAGTATTAAACATAGATGTGGAACTGTTAAGGTTTTGTGTTGTGTGCTAATAATTTTCTCTGATGTATGGATGGCAATGAAGAATAATGAGTTTGACATTTTTGTGGGATACAGAAGATAATTGTTTTCTGATCCCATGAAATACAGTAAAAGCAGTGGCTTCTCTGTTGAGTTGTGAAGCTTAGAGGTCTGCCTGTGCTTTAGGTATAAACACCCTTTTTTGTTCAAGAAATTATTTGGCAAATGGTATCAAGTTTAAGTACGTTGCCACAAGTTTAGGGCTTTGAAGAATCTGTACCCACTATTGTAGAACTGATCTACTCAATCCTGTAGGCATATTGTTGCAATGAGTGATTTTCTTTTGTTTTGTTTTTTTTTTTAAATAAAAAAAAAATTGTCATTAACAGAAGGCCTTTCTATGATTTTACTTTTATATTTTTGTCTTTAGTGACTTCTGGAGAAAAAAGTGTGAAAATAATACTTTATGCATAGTGAGTCATGGTTGCCTTATCTTTCAGTGATTACGTGGTTAAGAGAATTCTTGATAGTAACATTTTATAGGATCTCTGGTGTTTTCAACAAAATAAGTTGTTTCTCTGAATTTCTGTCTTGATAACCATCATAAGACATTAATTTTCTTAGTAGTTATTTTTACGAAACTTGATTCCCTTGATCTTGAGATGCCTTGAAGTCAGTTGCATTACGTATTTTTTACTTCTACTGTAAATAGCTCATGCATTTTCAGTGTTTCTCAAGGAGACAGTTAAATAGTGCATAATTGCCTTATTTTTTGTTTAGCCTCTTTTGCTAGAAATATTGATTATATCTAATTTATCACTGTTAGTAGACAGGTCATTGTTGTCTCCTCATTGAGGAAATTGCATTGTCAGACCTCTTCAGTGAGCTTGTAGGGCTAAATTTAGAAGGTTTGATCTAATCTGTGTGCTATATTTCTTTCCTGTGTTCAGTGAAAAAATGTCTTCTCTGCTGGAGATTGTTAATATTTGTACTCTGTACTTGAGAGCACTTGCTTGGGTTTATATTGTTTACTTTTCTGTACTGTGTTCTGTAATTAATCTCTTTTCTTGCTTATATACTTGTCTCACCACATGAAGGCAATGGCCACATTGCCCAAATATACGTGCTATCCAGACAGAATTTTAAACCCTCTTCTGTTAGGAGAACATTTTTTGTGTATATTCCTTCATTTGTTTCCCCCTTCTTGGAAGACATCCTTTCCCTCTTTCAGAATAACATATACATTAATCAGGAGGTTCATATTGGTGATAATTGAAAATTACCTGTTACAAAAGCTGTAATTAAAGGCAAAAATGTTTAATGCTTTTTTAAATTGATTTATTTCCATTTTATTGCTGTCTTCAGAGACTGTGCAGTTGACCCAACTTGTGTGTTATGCATGGAGTGCTTTCTTGGAAGTATTCACAGAGAGCACCGATACAGGGTTAGTAATATTGTTGGAATATATAATGTAATCGTTAATAATACTCTGTTTGTATGAAACTCCTTGTTTAGAGTTTAAGAGTGTACACATAATTTCAAAACATTGGATGAACACAAAGTTTGGAATTACTTCTGTAATAATCTCACGGGAGCTTGAGTATTTTGATTTGAATGTAAATTCTGAAAGTTAACACTAAAATACTGAGCAATTAAATTTTATGCACAACAGTTAAGCTTACAAATATTAGTATTTTATTTTTAACAAGTGCTATCTAGTTAATTTTACAGCATAGGAGCTGTTTTTTTACATGTTTTGACCTTGATGTTTGACTGTTTCTAAAAGATACTGAAAAACCTTTAAGAAACCACTTTTATTTAAAACTTACTTCCTTTAAACATCTGAACTGCTATCAGATTCTGCACAATAGCGTGATTTTTGTTTGGGGTGTTTTTTTAATGTAAAGCTAAAATAGAATCCTAGAACTGTAGATACTGTTTATTTTAGTAATATACTGCTATTAGTAGTATAGAACAGTTCAAGAAAACCTACAAACAAGAAGGCCTTGGTATATTTTTAAATTAAGAAGCTAAGTGAAAACTACCAATTCAGCCTTTCTGCACATTTGGTTTTGACAATACTGCACTGCTGTATTATATACTGCAGTGCTGTAACCACTGAATTGATGGCTAATTTCCTAGAAAACAGACACGCAGCACAAAACTTAAATGGAGAAAGATAGAGTTATCTTTATTGGAAGCTTCCACCATCTGGATTCCGTACGTACGCCCCGTCCCCAGGGAATACATCTTTTTATATGTTTTATTAGTAATTAACATATAGATATCTATAGCCAACCCTGGCACTGGATTTTCCAATAGCCCACCCCCCTGTGGTCTTCAGCTCTGCCCTTTGGAGAGGGCCCATGTGGGCTTTGGTCCTCTTCTTGTGTTTTGTCTTCAAGCTATCTGCAGGTGGTTCCTTCAAAACATCATGTCCTTGGCAAAGCATGAGAAAGTCCGAGATAGTGCCTTAAGAATGTGGCTACTAATATACGAACAATCCAGGAAGTGTCATATAATCCTAAAAGTTCTAAAAATCTACAAAATTCACTTAAATCTTTAGGCATCAGAATAGTTACACTAAGCACTAGGATTTAGGAAAACAAAAAACAAAAAACCGAATGCAACAGTTTGTCCCTAGAAACCCCGCCCACTTTTCAGCATTACCACTTCTATGTAGTTTTCCATTTTGAAAGCTTAGTGAAGTCTAGGTGACATGCAAAGTGTAAGCAAGTGTTCTTTCAAGTGTCCATCTGGTTATGCTGATATGTAGGATGTACCCGTACATACAGAATGTACCTGTATGCCAAAAATAGGGGAAAGAAGAGCTCTTCTATGAATCAGTTAATAGTTGTGGTTCAAAAAGAGTTGTATTACGCTTGCTGATTTGAGGTGGTCTTAGCATTAAAATACATTTTATTAAAACAGTGTAAGTATACGTTTATAGTTTTCATATGATTTTTTTCTGTGCTTATTAAGACATGCTAACCATTTGTTTTGTCTGTAAGCTCCTTTTACTGTAAATAGTATATCTTTTATTTGTGTAATAGTGCTGTATGAAACAATTTAGCTTTGCTCAGTTTAAAAATGTGAGAAACTGAAAAGATACAGATGCTATGGCAAGTAGTAGATTCAGAAAAACTGGAAAACAACCTTCAGGTGGAGTAAAATTGTGGTGTTTGAAGGGAGAGTTTTTTCTTTTTTTTTTCCTTTTCTTTTGACATAGGCAGACTAATGAAGTAGATAAACTCTCAGCTTTTCAGCTGTCATAGAAGCAAGCGTGGTTTCACTGTGCTGTTTTAAGGGGTACTGGCTAAAGCTATAAGGTGTTGTGATCATGCTTTTGTAGTTTAGCTATGGCTACTCATTTCTTAATATGCACATACATACAAGAATATTTACATGAACTGTTTTGTTTTTAAATAATTTTAGATGACAACATCAGGTGGAGGAGGCTTCTGTGACTGTGGTGATACTGAAGCTTGGAAAGAAGGTCCTTACTGTCAAAAGCATGAACTTAACACTTCAGAGACTGCAGAAGAAGAGGTAATAACAATTAAGGCATCATATTTCAAAACACTGTTAACTGTGTGTATATATATAGATAATTCATATGAGGTTATTTTTAGTCTTATACAGTATGCATGAGATGGGAGGAAATTTAATGGTAATATTTGAACCACACTGTCAGGCAAAACTTGTGTTATGTCTAACCTAAGGAGTTTAGAATGTTTTCTACTTAAGGCCTCATTTTGTATGTTCTTGGTCACCTCTGCAGCTTTAGTTCTATTTCTTTGTTTTTCTATCTTACTCTGAAAGGTGGAAGGAGTATGGCATGTGAAAAAAAAAATCTATATGTAGTCATGTGGATGAAAAAGCCAAAAGTAGCTATCTGTGCAACATATGGCTGGATGGCTGTTCCCAGAGAGTTATGATTAATGGGGTGAAATCTAGGTGGCCGCCAGTCACCAGTGGTGTCCCTCAGGGCTCAGTTTTGGGGCCAGTCTTGTTTGGCATCTTTATTGATGACCTGGACATGGGGATTGAGAGCATCCTTAGTAAGTTTGTAGACGACACGAAATTGTGTGGGAGTGTTGATCTGCTGGAGGGCAGGGAGGCTCTGCAGAAGGACTTGGACAGGTTGGATCGATGAGCCGAGGCCAATTGTATGAGGTTCAATAAGGCCAAGTGCCGTGTCCTGCATTTTGGGCACAACAATCCCAGGCAATGCTACAGGCTTGGGAATGAGTGGCTGGAAAGCTGCCCAGCAGAGAAGGACCTGGGGGTGCTGGTGGACAGCCAGCTGAATATGAGCCAGCAGTGTGCCCAGGTGGCCAAGAGGGCCAACAGGATCCTGGCTTGTATCAGGAATAGCATGGTCAGCAGGAGAAGGAAGGTTATCGTGCCCATGTATTCAGCACTTGTGAGGCCTCATCTGGAGCACTGTGTTCAGTTCTGGGCCCCTCATTATAGGAGAGACATTGAGATGCTGGAGCATGTCTAGAGGAGAGCTACCAAGCATGTGAGGGGTTTAGAGGACAAGTCATATGAGGAGAGGCTGAGGGAGCTGGGCATGTTTAGTTTGGAGAAGAGGAGGCTGAGGGGGATCCTCATCTCCCTATATAACTACCTGAAAGGAGGTTGTAGAGAGGTGGTTGTTGGCCTCTTCTCCTTATTAACTAATGACAGAACCAGAGGGGATGGTATGAAGTTGCAACAGTGGGGAGTTAGATTGGATATTAGGAAGAAATTCTTTACAGAAAGAGTGGTGGGGCACTGGAACAGCCTTCCCAGGGAGGTGGTTGAGTCACCATCCTTGGAGGTGTTTAAGAAACATGTAGATGTGGTGCTCCAGGACATACTCTAATGAGGGCAGGTGTTGTGTGGTGTTGGTTTTGTCGTTGTGTGTTTTGGGGTTTTTTTGTGGGTTTTTTTGGGTTGGACTTGGTGATCTGAGATGTCATTTCCAGCCATGAATATTCTGTGATTCTGTGAATACCAGGGGAAATGTAGGCCCACTGCTGAATGGAACAGGAGCACTTGCTATGGTGTGGTTGCAGAGAAGGCTGAGATACTGAATGCCGCCTTTGCTTCAGTCTTCACTGCTAATACCAGCGTTTGGGAATCCCTGACCCAGGAGACCAGGGAGAAGGTCTGGAGAAACTAAGATTTTCCTTGGTTGAGGAGGATTGGATTAGAGGCCATTGAGTCAAGCTTGACATCCACAAGCCGAAGGGCCCTGATGGGATGCGCACATAAGTGCTGAGGGAACTGAAGGACAGTATTGATAGGCCACTTTCAGTCATCTTTGAGAGGTCGTGGCAGTCAGGGGATGTACCTGAAGACTGGAAGAAAGCAATTGTCACCTCAGTCTTCAAAAAGGGCAAGAAGGAGGACCCTAGATAATTAAAGCCCCATCAGCCTTACCTCAGTTCCTGGAAAGGTGATAGAACCGCTTCTCCAGGAGGCCACCTGTAAGCATGTGGAAGATAAGAATGTGATCAGGTGTAGTCAGCATGGATTCCTCAATGGGAAATCATGCTTAATGAGCCTGATCACCTTCTTTGTTGTGACAACTGGATGGGTAAACAAGGGGAGAGCAGCATATATTGTTTACTTAGACCACAACAAGTCTTTTGACACTGTCTCCCACGATATCCTCATAGGCAAGCTCACGAAGTGTGGGCTGGATGAGTGGACGGTGAGGTAGATTGAGAACTGGGTGAGTGGCTAATCTCAGAGGGTTGTAATCAGTTGCATGGAGTCTGTCTGGAGGACTGTAACTAGTAGTGTCCCCCAAGGGTCAATACTGGGGCCAGTATTGTTCAACATATTCATCAGTGATCTAGATGAAGGAATAGAGTGCCTCCTCAGCAAGCTTGCTGATGATACAAAACTGGGAGAAGTGGCTGATACTCCCGAGTGTTGTGCTGCCATTCAGAGGGATCTCGATAGGCTGGAGCCACGGACAGAGAGAAACCTTCTGAAATTCAACAAAGG
>VWZO01002132.1:0-23173 GCA_013396975.1 Bucco capensis
GCTGTGCCACTTGCCCGGACAGGTCTGCTCCGCTGTGTGAGGACTCCTCACTGCCAAAGGTGGGGGTGGGGGTGCTGTGCCACTTGCCCAGACCAATGAAAGAAAACTATAAGGGGGTGGATTTTTGTTTAGGTGATTGAGACAGCTTTTGCTGTGTATTGTTAGAAAATGAATTTCCTGCACAGTAGCAATTAGATTTCTTGAATTATCATTCTATTCAGTTTAATATTATGGTTGTCACTTAAATAATGAGCCTTCTGTATGCAACTCTGATACACTGAGACTTGCTATTTCACACTGGGAACATGAAAGAAATAAGTATCTACATCTGGATTTCCCTGCATGTCCAGTAGTTTGCACAGTAAGTTTTCAGATACAAATGATGAAACTGGCATGACCGCTAAATGGTAAAAGACGTTCTTTCTGCTGACTACCAGTGAGTAACACCAGCTCTCAGGAGATATGCTTTAATTTTTCTGTTTTGTTTCTACTTAGAAATTCCCACATCCACTCTGAGTCATACTGGGAAATGCTGCTAGTTTTATGGGTTTGTTTGCTTAGATATGTTTGTGCATTAGTGTTAAATTTTTTTACTTGTACACAAAATATGAAAATGTATTTCTCTAGCATGAACACATATAGTCAGAACAGGAGAAGAAGGGCCATGAGACAGGTTATTACAAGGTAAATGATATTGGAGGTTTACCAGGTGTTTAGTTGGTGCTGTGCTACCCATGCCTTCTCTTAAAAATGTGTTTAACTACCTTTCCTTTAGGGGAGGCCTCAGATTTCTGCCAGTTGTGAGTTTTATAGCTTCTCAGCCATGTCATGTCTCTGAAGGGAAATAGGTCAGTTCCCAAGGAGCTAAAGGGAAGAGGAACTGGTGCAGGCAGGTTGCCCATAGTTTCCAGATCAAAGCCAGGCAGAGCTGTGTGCTGCAACACACGAGTTTCAAGGACAACTAGGAACAGGGAACTGAAACTACAGGAGTGGTAATGGAAATATTTTGGAATGTGCTTTCCTAGAACAGAATATGTCCAATGCAGATGAAGTGTGCCAAAGCCACTTGGAAAGTTATGAAGAAAAGGTCTGTTTAATTTGACCTGTAGATTGAACCAACCCAAGTCCAGTACCATTCATAAATTGTAGATGAGTATGCAAACTGACAGTAAAATGATCCCCAGTTCCATTCTCTGGACTTAAAACAAACAAACAAACAAAAAATCCCCACAAATGTCAAAGCAAATTTGTAGTCTTTTTGCAATGTGGTAGTTTAACAGAAGGCCATATAAAGTGAAAATGAACATAAGAGTGTACTTCATGCAAATTAAGTTACAACACCTTCAGCAAGATATGCATATCCCCAGTAAGATTTAAAATGTGCATCTAGAGAGATATGTGTTTGTATGTTTATTATTATTTGTAAATGAAGCCATCCTTTAACTTGAGTTGTTACTATTTCTGTCCAACTCAGTGGAACAATGGTATATTGTGGGATGTGCATATTTAGGATCTGGACAGTTTCTGAGCTGCTTCCCTTGATATAAGCAAACCACTCTCCTTGTTTATTTGTTTTTTGCCAATGTGCCATGCTTGCTCAAGGTATTCAGTAATATCAGAGCATCTGAAACACTGGGTCCCTGACAATAGCTCACTTCCCAGCCAACTTCAATTTAGTCAGGAACCTGGTGTGTTTCCTGTTATGGCGGTGCCTGGTTATTTCCTTTTTGTGCTAATTAGGTCTTGCATCCTTAATGAATTTATGCTTGTTAGAGACTAAAATGCACATCAGTCTCTATCTGGTATTGTTTTGGATGATGCATGGAGTTTCTTTAGTTTATATTCAAATGTAATTGTGCTAATTTCTGCATGTCTACAGTTGTGCAAGGCCGAGTTGCCCTGTGGGATGAGAGCACCCAAAAGAGAGAGCACCAAAAAAAGAGAGACTGCTATGTCCCCTTCCGTGACAGGGGCTTTATGGCGAAAACAGAGGAAAGGAGACCTGATGGATGAGGGGATTTTATTTTCTGGTAAATGCCCAGGGGTCTCTCCTTCCTCTTTGAACACCTAAACCTCTGAAGAGGAGCCACAGCTGTGAGCCGAAGAGGCTGTGCACAGCCAATGGCATGTCCCCTGCCAGGCAAGGTTGGTCTCTCAGGGAGTGATACTTTTCCCCTTGCCTGTGTCAGAGGTCTGGTGGTGCTTTGCAAACACCTGCTTCAGGTACCCACTTCCCTTCTACAATCTTTCTCCGGCTGGCTGACTCCTCATGCATCGGCTTGATGGCTGATGCTCAGAGGGTGAAGACAACAGATGGATTCAGCTGCAGCATGAGTGGTTTCAGGAAAATTAGGCACTTAGTTTGAGGCTTGGCTTGGACATTAAAAGTAACAGTGTTTGTGCTTGAGGAAATAGGCTTCTTGGCTTCAAACACAGCTACTTAGTCACATTAGCTGCAAAATGTTTTCTTTGTTTGCATGAAGAGCACGTGACTATTTGGAAAGTGGGAAATAGTGATATTTATAATAGAGAGGGCTAGTATATAAGTAAAAGGAATAATTTGAAAGTCCATGGCTTCCCTGTCAAAACAGATTTGTTTCAGCTGTTGTCTAAGAATTACTGGTCCATGTGCTATGTCTGATAGAGCAATGCTGTCCTCATGGATGTGAGGACTAGTGATCACAGATCAAAACAAGAGCAAAATGTCCTTCTATAAGTGTGGTGCAGAAATGGTTTTCAAATTAAAGGACCATTCTGTTAAACCAGCTAATCTGGACTTCATGTTCCATAACAACTCCTTGCTTAGTAGCAAATGCTTTTTATGTTAAAATCATTGTTTCATCCATGACTCTAGCCTTAAACGAATAAACTCTTTCCATTTCACCTCCTCACCTTGCAGCAAAATCTCTTTGTTTTAGGCTTTTTAAATAAGTGTGGGTTGGAGTGAGTCTTCAAGTGGATAATAAGGACCTCTGTTGCTCAACTGTTAAAGATCAAGATCCATTTGGCTGCAAAAACTTTTCAGACATTGCTTGGAAAAACATACCTTACTTTATAAAGGCTTCTGATATTTCTGGACACAACATTCTCTGCTAACTCTTAAATGCTAGTTTCTTTCAGTGGTGTTTTTATTTTTCTCAATACTTATTAAGCTGTGGCCTTGTCTTGATTTATGCCAGTAGTGAAAACCAGTGTTTTGGAACAAGGTGTAATCAGTTTTTCATGCATCTCATGACTAGTCATTGTCTGTCTTAACTTATTCCCATCATATAGTTCTGAAGACATAAGTCTGCCCAAGGAATTCTTTTTAAGTAGTGTTGCTTTTTTAATTTTATCCTTGTTCACAATTAATCCTTTTTCACAGTTCTTTCTATAGGCAACAATAGGGTGCATGTTTCTCTCCCTCACAGTTTTGTGTGTGTATGTCCAAGGGAAGAAAAAGGACATACTTCAATTTTTAAATGTGTTATGTGTTCTGCTTTAGCTCATTGTAAACAAGGAGTAATATCTGCTCCTTACGCAAGGAACAATGAAAACAAAAAGATTGAAATCACTTATTCTGTAGGATGGTACTTAGTGATAGATTTTTGCAAGCAGAAGCATATTTCTTTTGGTACTAAGACTGGAATCTTTTTTCCTTTGATGTTCATAAAAATTTAAGAGTGCAATGATGAATCAGTGTTGCATAAATGAAATTATATGGTGGAAAGTAACATTAAGCAAATTATATTTCAATGTTTTTTCTACATGCTTGTGAAAATTAGACTCTAGCTCAGGTTCTCTGTAATTATTTTAGATGTCTATAACATTTATATCTGGAAAGTGTAGAAGTCTCTTAAGACTTATATGTTTGTTTAGTTGCCTACACATGAAACATTGCCAGCTCCTGCCATTTGGAGTACATAATTCAGGCTTTAAAACCACAGGGTTGGCTTAAAACTGTACATTTTAAGAAGCATTTTTTGGAAGCATTTTTTTGTCATAACCCTCATAAAGCACCTCTTGGGAGATGTATGCTAGATCAGTACATTCCTGGGTCTCTCCTATGTTTCTAGGCTTCCCAAGGCTGCTCTTGCTCATTTTCCTATGTTTGAGGAGCAGTCTTTCAAAGGAACTTTCTGAATCCTTCTCTACTCCATCACTCCTAATGGGAGTGGATCTTCATGGTCTGGCTGCAAGTTACAAGATCACCCAGCACCTTCCTTGGTTCCATGCCTCCTTGTGCCCTTTGTCTCTCAGAAGTTCTGCCTCCCCGTGCAGCCCTCTTGGGAATATGTGTTGGCTAAAACACTTAGCATGGAGCTTGAAACATACACAAACCCTGTTTTCTCCAGTTATTGCAAGAAACCATGATAGATAGAAGTACTCTCATTCAGTTCTCTGTATCAGTATTCAGCACTCTTGAGCTTTCTCAGGGCTAAGGTCAGAGTCTGCTCCTATGACTTGGATTCTTTTTTTTTCCTCTGAGAGTGCAATCTTAGTCATGAAGCAAGCCTATGGATCTACCTACCTACTTTTTTGTTTAAACTTCCTTTAAATTAGCCTACGAGACTAGTAGAGTAAAGTTCATGTGATTGCCATATGCCCAGCATGCTTATTAAATGGCTGACATACTTCATCAGGACACTGTCTGCTTAACTATTGCTTACCTGTAATTCACACTAGAAAACTTGACAGGCCCTGGATGTTGGTGGACTTACTAACAGATAATCTTTTTCAACAGAATGGCAAATCTTTGGGTTACTTTGTATAATAAACAGCTTCACTTTGATTCAAGCCTGTATAGTGCCTTATGTGTCATGCCTCTATACACATCCACTACTCCTTCACACTGTGAGTTAGACATCATTTGCAGGTAAGGAAATAAATTAATTTAAACAGATACTAAAGAGACTGTAATCACTTTTCTGACTTGTCATTGGAAGCACAAAGAAGAATTTTCTTGGTATAATGACAGTGGAGAAGTAGTTTGGGAAGCTGATGGGCTGCCAGCTGAGACCAGGGAGGTTGGACTGCACAAATTTGGTGCTCATCATTAAATGTAGTGGAAGGCACATTGAGAATAACTGGGAAGTGAGAGCAAAATCACCCAACAGTAAAGCTGCATCTTAGTGCTGTCTAGTACCAACAGGAAAAAGTTCTCTTACTAAGACTGTATGTTACATGTTATTGGCTACAAAAGCACGCTTGAAAATGAGGTTAAAAATAAAAAGTATCAGAACAATTTTAATTACCTTCCTAAAGACTTTACTTTCTTCTATGTAATTCTTTTCATTCAAACTTGCTGAAGTTCATGGGTTTATTCTTGGATTTTGGTTTGCTGGTTTTTCCTTTGTATAGCTGAAAACTGTCTTCAAAATACTTTCTTTTTTGCTGAAGTATTTTATCTTGAGAGTATGTGCAAACTCACAATCTGCAGATTGCCAGGACTTTTAATCAAGGACAGAAACTCCCACCAGCCAGCCTTTTCTGATAAAGAACTATATCTGTACTTTAGCTTTCTCTCTTCCTGCTTAGATGACTCACTGCTCAGTTGAGTCATCTTCCAGAACCAAGCTTCATCTTGTGTAGGACTATATCCTTAAATGTCTTCAACTGCCACTTGTTGGCTTAGCAGGGCCTGGAATTGCTTTGGTTACAAACTTTCAGTTTCTTTCTCTGAAATTGCATTTTGTGTATGTTTTGTCACTTGAAACCTCATTCAGAGTTAAAAGTATTTTAATTTTTACATAAACATAGAAAAGCTGACTTTTTAAATACCTGAATCTGGAAACCAAGCCAAGTAGGAAGAAAGCAACATTTTCTCACAATTCCCATTTACTCTTCCCTCCAATTGCAGGAATAAAGGCATGGGTGGGGAGAGGCAAATAAAACTCAGAAATTATTGTCCTGGATCTAGTCCTCTGGGAGAGGGTAGCTGTTTTACCATTAGTTTTATTGAAAACGTAGTGTTATTAATTGATATTGTAGGGAGATTTCATCAATTGGTGGACTAGGACAATACAGTGCTTCTGTTAAGGCTATCTTTTTGCTCTCCACTAACGCTGTTCGTAAACTTTCAGTGCCGCACTGGGAAATAATATTCAAGCAAACATGGGCCAGATAACTTGTTTGATGTTGACATTCAGCATAACCTTGAGATAATTAGCGGGAGGATGCACAGCACTTTGCCCACAGCACAGCCTGTTTCACAAACTGTTGCTCCTATCTTTTCAGTAGAGATGAGTGGTAAGTGGCCTTATTTTAAAATATTTAAGGTTTTAAAATCAAAGTAACAGTTGAGAGAGTGATAAGCAGTGACCTAAATCTTTAAACTGAAGTTTGAACTTACATTCTTTTGAAACTTTCACCCTTCTACCTCCTGCTTTTTTGTTCTTCAAGGACTGGCAGGGACAGAGAGAAAGCAGCACATCCTTGAGGTGACTTTTATCAACTCAGTCAAACTTTGGAGAATTGTTTTTGCTGGTGTTGCTGTTTGTTTTTATTATCTGAGCACACTGAGAACCGTCACAAAGATCAGATGTGGTTTTAAACCCTCCCATAGTTTTACACTAGGAAGACAGATACTTGGAACTGGGAGAGCTGTCTCTGGCCAAGTCTACACAGCCCACTCTTCACCAGTCAGGGTAGCTGCTGGATTTTTTTTAAAATCTAAGGACTTACGGGCATGGTATACCACCACTCCAACATCCTCCTCAGCCCCAAGCAACCAGGGAGCCTGCAGTGCCCACTGCTGTGGCACTTCTTCCCCATCTGCACTATGTGCGTGACAGTACCAGCACTGGAATGGCTGAAAAGACTTGGTAGGAGGCAGCAGGGCAACTCCCTGCTTCCCAGCTTTCCAAGCAAATCTATGCTGTAATTCTCCTCACCTGCCTTGCATCCCTCCCATGCATTAGCTGGCCATGCTTATGCCAGCCAAACTAAGTTTTTGTATTTCGTGTTTGATTTAGTTGCCTTTATCTTATTGTTATTTAAATAATACTTTGTTAATGAGTTAACAAAAATGGAGAGAAATCTAGAGACCTCTGATGGCTGAGCGCAATGAAGATGTGTGATAGCATGTGTTACTAATTGTGTAAGTCCTTATTTCTTACACTTTAACTTACTTATATATACACAGTTTCCTTGCAAAAATGATACTGCTTGGCTGCTACTTGTGAGAGATGGCTGTGACAGTTTGATGCCGGAGAGGAAGGGAAAAGTTCACTTGTGATAGATACCTTTATATATCCAATAGACATAGCAAAGGAGATGTTTCTGTTAAATTTTGGCATTGTGAACAGACTGGATGGTGCAAGGCCAGAATTCACACTAGGAATAAAGAGGTGATCAGGAAGATCAATCAACTTTCCCACTTTCCTTTGCAGCAAATGTTGAGGTGTCAAGATTTGTGATTAGGATAAAGTGGCAAGCTGAAGAAATAGTGGAGAGTGTAACTGAATTTATTCATTCGTGTATGTCCAACTTGAGCTCAGCGGCTCATGCTGTAATTCTCAGAACAGGAGCTTTATGAAGAACAATCTGCCTAAGGCAAAATCAATCAAACATAGCACTTTTGAAACCAGTGAGACTAGATGACTTTGTATTACCCAGGGAATACAAGACCTATTCACCAACACCAGGTGTGCACAAGTCACTCTTGCTTGGTGATATTGGGGAGGGATCCAGAAAGATTCTAGTATTTGGCAGAACAAGTTGGTTGCAAATTCTGTGGACATCCAACATCTGGTACATGGACTGCACATTTGCAATAGTCCCCAAACTCCTTGCCCAGGTCTGTGTGATCCTGGCAAAGAAGTACAAGGATGTGCATCCAGTGCTGTATGCCTTCTGCCAGATAAACAGCATGCCGCATATGAGTGGTTGTTTGACTTTAAAACACTTGTGTGTAACATATGGCAGCAGTCTTTTCACTGCAACTACAAAATGGGTGTCACGAATCCCATAAAGGAATGCTTCCCAGAAGTAGCGCTAAAAGGCTGATTCTTCCACTTGGTTCAGAATGTAAGGAAGCAATATTGTCAATAGGTGCCATTCAGTAATTCAACATGAACGTGGAGTTTGCCCTTAAAGCCAAAACAGTTGTGGCCTTAGCATTTGTGACTTGGGGGTTTATGTTGCTACTCTGCCTGAAGAGCTTCAGCCTCTCCTCAGCTGGTTCAAGGACACCTTGTTCAAGGACAAGGTCATCCATGCAGGAGAGGACATGGTAGAAAAGCTCCTCTGTTTCTGCCATCCATGTGGAATCTATTCATGGAGCACCAAGGGTTGTACTAACAACCTTTCTGAAGCTGCTCATCATCACTTCTGAGCTGAATTAGGAATATGCCACCTAATAACCTGGAAGTTCATTGATGGCCTCCAAAAGGTGCAGAAGGGCAGAGATGCCTATTACAAACAACTTGTTTCAGGCCACAGTCCTCCAATCAAATTGAAGAAATACTGTGGAGCAGACGAGAGTATTTCAAGGGTTGTGTCTGATTACAGAAACAGAAGCCCCATAGGATACTTTTGTGCCATAGCTCACAATTTTCAATTAATTTAATAAAATGTTTTTTGATGGTTTACTATTGCATTTTTTAAACGTTTCCAAATTTCACATCATATATGCAAGCAGAAACAGATTTCGGAAATTCCAGCTCAGCGTGTTGGATTTACTGCAATGAGTTGTCCCAGACCCATCCATGGCGCCACCTTTAAGTGCAGCGTGTTACCTACTTCATCTTTCTTCTATGCGCCACCTTGCAAGCTGTTTCTTTCACTGGCCTCAGTGCTTTAGGAAGTAGTTGTTGTACTAAAAAGTTTGTTAGCTTTAAAACAATCTCAGCAAAAAGAAAACATAAATACACAACAGTGGTGCTCCCAAAATATTGACATATATAGTACTCTGAAATTGGTTTTCTCAGTCAGTCTGTCTGATGTATGCTTGCCAGCTATGGATTTAATTTGTATTCTGCAATGAATCCCTTCATTTCAAAAGACTGCTGATGATCCAGGCCGGCTGTTCACCTTGGGACAAGCCATTGATGACTCTGAGAAAGGAAAACCCATAGCTAGCTGAAAAGGAGAAGCTTGTTAACATACAAAGAAATGAGCGTTGACTCTGAATGCTGCATAGCTGAAATCTAATGTAGGAAAGTAGTAGATTTTCATCAAAATGTGCACATCTGGGAAAAAGACTTTCTCTTACGTGCTCTTCTTTTGGCTGGGCACCATTTCAGTGTTGTGACATTGTAAATGAACATGAAGTGTATGATACTAGAGTGACATAAATTAACTTTTTTATATAATAAGGATGAGGTGTGTAATTTTATTTTTCCCCCCCCTATACTGGACACAGAAGATACAGCTAGTTTTAAGAAACCAAGGTCGTGAATCCTTGCAATCAGTGGTAAAAATCTTGCTTTACTTACGGGGGATTAAGGTGTTACTTCTTGATTGAGAATATGCCCAAGGAAAGACCAGTACTTGACTCTCTCACCCACTTCTCATATTTCATTATGGTATGCATGTCATGGAAGGTCTACATGCAACTGAACCCCCTCTTGTTTCTCGCAGCAGTGCATCATCCTTGCAACAAAGCTTAGGTCTTGGTTTGATGTGTCTGTGAATTCTTACTAGTGGTATATGCCAACATACACAACAGGATAGAAAACANTGTAACATAACAAGATGGATTTTGTGGGTTCAATACCATGGAGTCCTGTAGAGTCACAGCTTAGAAAAGTGTCTTAGCCTTCTTAATCAAATAACTTTCTTGTAGAGCGCCTTGTTTCTGCGTTTTCTAAGTTCCAGGGGCATATGTATGTGGCAATGACGAGTTAAATGTGATTTACTGGTGCCTTAATTTGCTTTGAAATATTTTGAAACAGTGTGTGGATAGTATTTCCTATTGATGCAATTAATAGGATCACACTTATACATGTAACTCACACAATGATACTGTATCTAGTATTTCAGAAGGCAGAAATCTTATTTCTCTCTATAACTGTTTGGTGTGTTGTTTTGTTTTCAGTTTTTCTTTTATTTATAGCATAACCTCCCACTGAAGGTGGGAGACTCAGAAAGAGCTCAGAAAGACTGCTGAGCTCAAATCCTTCTGTAAAAACAGAAGTTGACTTTCTGTTTTAGAGAAATAGTCACACAAAGTTTTTTCAGTTGCTGGAAGTAAATGATGGTTTAATTATTCATCCATACAGTCTTTTGTCACTCAAGATCCTGTGTCTCGTAGCAACTATGAGAAAACATATACAGCTCATTAAAGGATATGTATATTTTCTTAACTAAGGCTGTGCAGTGTTGAAAACAGATACTGGAAAGTCATAGAGAAAGATTAAGCTGTGCTGGTTCCTGGGATGCAAATACCTTTGTATGTGGCCTCATCCCTGGGAACTGCATGCGTCACTGAACAATTCTCAGATGTCTTTTGCTAGTATCTCTCACAACCTTGCAGTGGAAAATCCTGCTGTCAGTTAACAGTTCTTCTGAGCCTGGGATGCTGCATGATTTCATACTCTCAACTTGCTACTGAATCAGGTTGTACACAGAACATTCAACTAGACATTGATGGTTTGTGAGCAACTCCGTGTAGTGCTGGATTTCACAGTGGCTTTGGGGCTTGTATGGGTCTCCTGGACCTGAGCCTTTCTCATCTGGCTGCTCCTAAACACTTAGTGTTACTCTCTGTGGAGCTGCCCTTTAAGTGCCACAACAAAAGCCCCTGGGTGAAAATGGGCAGTATTGCAATGTCATCAAGCTAAGCCACAAAATCCAAGTGCACAAGTATGTTATTAACAAAATAGATTCTAATGTCTCTAAAGCACCAAACCATCTTTGGGCAACTGGTCCTTCTTTAGTGCAGGGATTTTTGATATGATAAATCCTGACAGCTCTTGCAGAGCCGTTATAGCCTAGCACAAAACCAAATGCTTTTATTACAAAGACTCATGGCACCAAAAGTCTTGTGATGGCTTTCTATTAAATATGGTTGTGGCACACGTAGTTAAAAAGATGACATTTCCTTTGAAACTGCTCTAGCACATATATATTAATCACTGTCCTGAATATGATATGCAATCAAGATACTTTTCCCCTTTAGAAGTGCAGTCTGCAAACTATGAAAATTACAGTTGGTACTTGGAGCCTGTCTTTTCAAAGTCTCTTTCAATTTTGGAACTTTTAAAGTATTCTGAGATGTTTTAGCATGCATTATACCTGTTCTACAGTAAAGAAATCTGAAGTACAAACTGAATGATTTGTCTGAGATCACAGAGTATGTCAGTGGTAAATCTAGGAAAAGAGTAGCAGTGTTAAAACCTGTTGTTTCATGCTCTCTGTTGCTAAGTGTAGATGTTAAAGTGCAACCAATGCTTGTTCAGTTCAGAGGTGCGGGAATACAGAAGCATAATTTAAAACTAGCATGTATTTCAGTTATTCTGATTTGGTTCTGTACTTATGTCAGCTGAATTGCTTGGTTTCTTTTTTTGGGAGGAGGGAAGCAGGGGTAGTCTTGAGAAAAATTTTGTCAGTCAAAAGAGACACGATTGAGGCTGTTTGGAAATAGGAAAACAGAAAAGTTGAAACAACTAATCCTTTTGTGAAGCCTTGGGAATAGAGGCCTCATGAGCTGAGAAAGGATTGTGGGGGTGGGGGAAGGGAGGAGAGCAGCATTTCACAAAGCAGTTAGTACAGCAGTGTTTCAGCAGAAGATGATTTGGAGGAGTAACTGCTTGCTAAAGTGCTGGTTTACTAGCACCATAAAAAAACTTCCCCACACCTGCAAACTAGATGTGTCCACCTGTGTTGTCCCAGCTCCATTTGCAGATCACTGTTGTCTGTACTATACACCAGCAGCTTTCAGTGCAGCACTTGCCAGGAGCTATATTAATTAGAAAGAATCAGTCTCCTACAATAACCAAAATAGTTTGACTCCCTATGCTTTTTCTTTTCTTTCTTCTTCTTGTTTTCTTTTTGGAGATCTTTTACTTACTTTCAAATGTAGGTCACTGGTTTTGGCAAACTTGAACACGGCTTTTGTTACTTAAAAAATCTGCAAAGCTTGCTCACCAGGCTGCACTGAGTTGACTGCCTGGAGGAGTCGGAAGGTCCAGCGGACCTGAGAAGGGGCAGGAAGGAGTCTCATGATGTGGCAGACCCGAGGGCAGCGTGGATGGTATTCCAGCTGGCTTGCTGCTGCTGAAAGCAACTTACCACAGCTGAAACATTATTCTTTGCTTTTTTACTTGTGTCACAAATTGAGAGGTTTGTTGTGTTTTGCATACCTGAAAGTATGTTATGTGTTTAGCACAGAGAGCTGCTGTGTTCAGATACCCAGGTTTGCAGCAATACATCTCCTTGTGCATGTGTAGTCCTTGATGCTGACCTTATGCCTGAGATAAGTGCTATGCATGAGAATGGGATCTGTCATTCTCTGAATTTCCTGGTCTTCATGTTATTAAATTATTGGTCATGATATTGTATTAGCTGTGGCAGGCAGGCATAGTCTTGAATACATAAGGATCTCTGGTCAGGTCACAGTATACTGTAGAGTGTGGGTCTCCACGCTATCTATGCCATCAGGATGAAGGGTTTTCTGGAGATACAGTAAAGAAATTGGGTTAGTAGTTTGGGATCATGGCACTAAGCTGGTGCTGAAAAGGCCATTTGTTGTTTTCTTCTCCATCCCCAAGAAGTTATGCTTTTCTAATTTAAATATTTTGTAATTTAAAATTGTCTAGATTATATTCCATCTTCTACACCACACTTTAGCAAAAGAATACCATGGCAGGGGAGAGGGTGTTTAGGAGAATGGTTCCATGCTCACACCACAAGAATGGGATACAAGTAGGCACGAACTGTCTACACATGTTGCTCTATAGAGCTTGTCAGGAGCCTTGTCAGTCCCCTGGGGGGTTGTTTAGCAGTAGCTGTGTCAGCTGCTATCTTAGGCTTACTTGTGAGCCAGGACTACTTCAGCAGAGATTGTGTAATTCTTGTAAAGCTCCAGAAGTCATGTTTTTGGGTTACTAACTGGCAAGTAGCTTTTTGCCAGAAACCATGACTACTAATGAGTAGCTTTGTGATACAACTTCAGAAAATATCTCTGTCCTGGTTTGAAAGGACAGATTTGGGAAAAGGCCCCTTTAAGAACCTCCCCCTTCCCCAAAAAGGAAGGAAATCACCACACACTGGGAGTGAGTTATAAAGAATAACTTTTTAACATAGAAAAATATATAACCATAAAAATACAGAATGATACAAACCCTCCCGGTTCCCCCCTCACACCANTCCCAGTTCCCCCCTCACACCACTGGCCGCCCCCCCCACTCGCAGTAAAACCTGCTTGGGTGCAGTCCGATTAAGGTGAGGTGGCAGATGAGATGAAGGGTGAAGGAAACTCAGGTGGTGGATGGTGATGGTGGGTAGAGGAATGGATGAGAGATGAAAGGATGGTCTGGCCGCTGAGCGTGTTGCCGCAAGATGGAGGAAAGCATGCTTTCTCCCTCTCGCTGTCTCCTTTTTCTTCTTCCCAGAAACACCTGGGGCTCCTGGCAGTCCTTGCCGTGGAAGTCCCTCCCCCTGGCGTGCTGTCCACACTTCTGCCTTCCACACCCTGGCTACATCGCAGCTACGTGGTCACTTCTTCTACTGTTGCTTGCAGCAGCTCCTGGATGCAGGCTGTCACTGTTCGCTGCTCTGGGGGGGCTTGCAGGCGCGGGCTGCCACTGCTCACTGCTCACCGGGGATTGCCGCTACCTGGTGCGTGGTGGGGTGCGCCTCTCTTCCAGCACTGAGGCTGGCCCTACCACTTCTGCTGGCACATGTCCCGCGGAGGCAGCACCACCAGCGCGACTCCAGGCTGGGCGGGCACTGCCGGGCAGGGGTGCAGGTCGCCGTGGTGACCTGCCACAGCTGGCTCAGCTCCTCTCCTACCCACATGGCTTGGCCGGTGAAAAGGGCTACCCCATCCCCCACTGAGGGTTTACAAACAAACACGTTAATGTTTGGGGGGTGAAGGGGGGAAAAGACGGATACCTTGGTCATTTACATACCCTATAACAATCTCCTTCTGAAAGACTCTTTGAAAACTCACTTCTTGAAAGCTCATCCGAAAGTTTGTGTGTTGCAGAAGAATTTTATTACCTATTCCAACATTATCAAACATGTTGGGCTCTAGGAGATAGTTTCTGTTCTTCACTTCAACTGCACTTCTGGCTGTAATACTCTTTTACGTTCTGACATGAAAGGTGGGTTTGTGCTTTAGAGAGCATACATAATATGTGAAGGCACAGCCATGGTAGGGATAGCCTTTGGCTGTTAAAAAACAAAATATACTTGGAACATTTGTTTGGCTTTCCTTGTATGCTATATACAAGAGCTTTCTCAGTGTATGTAACCTGAAGGGGCTTTCCGACATCGTGCTGGCTACTGTTTTGATTTGGAAGGAATAGAAACATCAACATGCCTACTAATTTCCTCTGCTCTGTGGTTTGGGTTTTTTTGTGTTGTTTTTTTTTTTTTAAATATAATTAGCTCACTTAAGCAGTAAAAGGCAGTCAAGGTCATTAACAGAAAGTCCTTTCTTTGTCTTGACATGTTAGCTACCCACTTCTCCTTCAAACTTCTCCTTAAAAATCCAGTTCATTTTTAAATTTTAGTGACTATAGAAACACATTCATAATTGTATTTTTCTTCTTGATTTCTGCATTTTGCTCCTTCTGAGTCCAGAGATGCTCAGGTGGCGATGACTTCTGTGCAAGATATTACTGTTTCAGAGACTCATGATACTGTTCCTTGTGTGTAGAAAGGAAAACACAGGGTAGGCTTTTAAAAGAGCTCAGAGGTATGGGAGCAATCGGCTCCAACTGCTAGAGCCTCAATGCATGAGGTGAATGAATAATTAGATAATGGCAATATATGAGAAGCACCTAGAAATGAAGAGGTATGCGATTTGACCTTGTGTTATATCCAACAATTTGTCAAACACTGGTGAGATTTGTTCATAATGTACATGAAAGTAATCATCACTAGGTCCAGTCTTAGCCCCATGATGATATGATTACAGAAGTAAGCAGATTTTTTTTTCTGCCTGATTTCCCTTACTGATCCCTGCAACTGCACACGACTTTTTGGGGCAAGGAGTTTGTTTCCAAGCAGGCTTCTCTTTCTGCGTATACTTTTCATGCTTTTACTTTCACAAGCAAGAAGCATCTGAAAGATTAGAGAAAAAGTACTAGTTAGGGCTTGTCAAATACCTCTTCCATTCTGTCAGATGTTTTACGAACAGAGTCATCTACGTAACTGAATTAATTTTCATTATTAACACAGCAGTCATGTTTATCTGGGAAATACTGTGGTTAAAAATGACTCATGTCATACCTTACAGAACTATTCAACAATAAACGTTTATTTTGCATATAAGAGGAATCTTAAAGATGAAGTTTTTCAGCTCCACTCCAGTGTCTGGCTAGAATTTCAGACAGGTAGCCTATTTCAACATCAAAACAAACCATCTGAGACTCTACATTTTTAGAATACTTATTTCTTGATAACAACCACCTTGTAATGGAATCTCTGGACTCTTTAGCGTCATCTATTATGTGTAAGGTAGAAATCAACATCTCAAAGTTGATTTATTTCATTTTTTCACACTAAGTAGTAGTAGAAACATTTGTATCTTTGAACTATACTACAAACATTTGCTGACAAAAGCCATATTTATGTAATTAAACTGAAATGTTCCTTGGTGGTGTATATTAGGGGACTAAAGAATATACTTAGGCACAGTCTGAAAATTACTTGGGGTCTTCTGTGGCCTCTGGTGCGATAACCGTGCTGACAGCAGAGGGAGCATTAAACTCATTGCCCACGGTAAAGTGTGGGGAGTGATACCCATGTCCCTAGAATCCTTGTATGGGTAGGATGAGCTCATTAGCCTTCTGGCAGTCATCCTAGGAGAAGGACAACTCTAATTCCAAACCCGGGCAGATGGAGCTCGTTTAGCCCTGTAAGGCCTTCCATCTAAGAGAAGGACACTCTAATAAAACCTCTGTCCTAAGGACTTCGCTGCCAGCATCCAAGCTTGCTAGGCCCTGGCAGATGAACCTTAGGACTAAAGGGTGGGTCCAGCTCTGCGCATGCTGTGTCTCACCTAAAAAAAATCCATTGTGCAGGCTCGAGGGTGCTATCCGCTATCCTCTTTATCGGCGTGCTTGGAAAAGGCGCTGATGAGGAGCGGGGATGGAGCCCTCCCTGGATCTTTCTTCGCGAAGCCTAGCCATACATACAAAGAATATACTATATGTCTTTTATTATTTTAACGTACTCTGCATAGTGCTGTGTGTATGCTGTAAACAAAAGGAAGCCTACTTGTTTCTTTTATAGAAGTTAAGTTCACATACGTTATGCACTTCCTCAGGAAAAAAATATGTTAGTCTAAACTGGAAGCTTGGAGTGTGGTGCTTTTGAAACTGATATCAATTGATGCATATGAGTACTATAGTTGTTACAAGTAAGGTCTGAACCTGCTTCATTACCCTTCATCGAGAAGTCTACAATCCCTATAGCTATATATATGGATGCTTTTTTGGGGGAGGGAGTTATTAACCTATAATAGGTTTTATTCTGTATTATGAAAGCATAGATTGTCTTGCATTAGAAACTGTGGTGACTTGTTAATTTTCTGCTCTTATCTATGCAAAACACTGACTTTGCAAGTAGTGGTCATTTTGTACATGCAGGAAACATAGCCAGACTCTTGGTAACTATCTTTTTTTTGTTTGTTTTCCCCTCATGACAAATACAGTGCAGATTTTCAGTACTGTTTTACTGACTGATAAAAGTAAATGTTTTCCTAGAACTGTATCTTTTCTTGTCCTTGCAGCTGCTGACCTTGTTCTTTAATCCCTTTTGACAAAATAAGGTGACATTTGATCTTCATTAGACAAATGCTCTAATCTGCAAAGCTCCAGAGTTAGAACAACATGAAACTACCCTGAACTTCTGCAGTATCTTTCACCTAAAACAAGGTTTGGGCTAGGATTTCTGCAAGAGCTTTAACATGATGCTTAAGAAGGCTTTTCCAAAAACCATGATGGGAATCTCCCTAGGAACAGCAATTTGAGTGAGGAAGAAGCAGGCTGGAAATAATGTAAGGAGGTGTCTGTATATATGCTTATGTAGCTAATGGTTAAAGGAAATTGATAATGAGTGATTTAGAAAGAAAGCATATAGATGTAATTTGCTATTGATATTTAAGGCAAAAATGCAGAGTAGTGGCAGTGTAATAGAAATATGATGGTCCTTTGACCATGTTTCCTTTAGTTTAAGTTATCTCCTTGTCTTGCAAAAGGTGAGAAGAGCACTGCTGTTCTGAAGGAACTGCTGATGAAGCTGAAGGATGATTTTTCATGATCAGTGGAGAGGGCAGTCGTCTACCCTTGGCTTGGTCACTGTCTGGTTGATCTCTGCAGAGCTGCATTACACACTAGAAGTGCAGTCCTCCTGCAGATCTAGTGGAGATGTTGGTGAATCTCTTGCAAGATTGACTGACTATTTACCTCTTCCTAATGTATGTTGTGTGCAGCAGTTAATGTGAACTCCTAGCCCATAACATGGACTCTTGCAATGCCTTCTTGCTGTTACAGGTGATTTTCCCCTGTGAATTATACAGGCAGGTGTAACTGGGATTTTTCCATCTGCCATACATATTTTTTTTAATTAGAACAGTTTTCATTTTTTAACTTGTTCCAACAAAAAATAAATACTTTACTGGAACTTCTGGATAAAACTGCTTTTCAGATGCCCCAGACATCCTCTAATTTTATTCCAGCAGTAGCTTCTTCTTCAGAGATTTGCAGAATGCAGATATCAGGCACATATATGATAATGAGTTTCAGTAGTCTGACTCCAACATCTCTGATAGTTTGGTACAATTAAGTCAGGTCTAATCTTAAAATAGGCCTAAATCCTGAATAAATACAGTGTTAGAGTTGCAATGAGTAATTCCTGCTTTTTTGGAACCAGTAAATGAATGCACAAATATTAAAGGCAAACCACATGGGGCCCAGTACATAACATTTCTAATCTACTTAACAGGATCATTTTATATGACTAGATTCAATTAAAAAGATAAATATGTTCAGTTTTCCCAGTGGAGAACCTGTACATACTTTGTATTCAATCTAACTCATAATATAATCTTAAGCATTCACTGTGGCAGTTACTTGATTTTTTTTTAACCCTCCCGAAAACAAATTTATTGCATTAATAGGGCTCTGGAAGAACTGGCAAATCTTGCTGAGGCAGTTTGCCATTTCTTTCTCTAGGTGTCTGCCCTTGTCTTTCTTTCCATTCTGTGGCAGAGTACAAGGGGAATGTATACTTCTGCCTCCCCTTAGTCCCCTGGCTGTCGCCCTTGCTTAAGGTGTGGGTGAGGGGCTGGGAAGGTGGGATTAATGATGTTCTACAGAGCAGCTGCTGCATGGCTCTCTGGAGCTCATCTGTCAACATCCAGAAATTCATAGGAAATACTTGCTTGTAATGACCTGTCTCTAAGAAGCAGCACTTCAGTTACATTTGAGTAAAGGAGATGGTAAGAAGATCCCCAAAATGTCTCATACAGAATTAGACTGTAGGCTTTTTGTCTAATCTGGGTTGTCCTCTGCCCTAAACTCGAAACTTGATTGCAAAGTTTCCATATGTTTACCCATTCAGCTATAATGTATGAGTATAGTGAGACCACGCTATTAAGTCATCCAGGACTGCAAATACTAAGGCACTGAGGAACTATTTAACATGATGGTATTACTAGACTGTTTATTAGGACTGGACCAAGTGATACTATATTGCTAAAGCCAGAAGCTAGATGATTGAGCAAAATTTCATAAGAAGGTTCTACCTTATGCAAGAAATTAACTGTATCCTCTGGTTTATTACCTCATTTTCTATCCGTATAGAGAAAAAAATACCAGAAAAGTTTGCTGTAAATCTTAGCTTAAATGTTGTGCATGGTTTATAAAGGTCATTGTGCCCAAGGCTTCTTATTTTCCACTTAATCAACTACCACTTCCATGGCCCAGTTGCATTTCAGCAAACATCCCTTCAGTGTAATGTGACACACCCAGTGAATTTGCACAATGTGGGCTTGAAGGAAGCCCTGATCTTTTTACATCTGAGGACAATGATTCAAGTGTTTAAAATTATCTGAATGTTCTGCATATCAATTCAGCATTTTTGTAATGCTTGGGTCTTTCTAAATGTGGAATTAGTAGATTTAAGACCCAGAGCTCCCCTGGAGTGTCCCCATAGAGAGATTGTAGGTCACAATAACATGAGACAACCTAATTACCATAGCCATTGAAGGGAGTGAATGCACAGTAGGCCCTGGATTATGAATGCTCAGTTCCAAGGAATCCATTCCCTAAATGGTTGCTGCTGGGTTGTTTGCAGGCATGTAGGGTTTTTATCTGTTTAGTGGAAAATTTGTTCTACAACCATTGTGACAATATTATTACTTTAAAGTATCTGCAAAGCTGTGGAAGTTTCATCAGCAAACACAAAATGTATTTATGCAAATGCCTAATTCTTCTTTCCTTTTCATGCTGAAATTGAGGAGAGGGAAGCTGCTGATTGTAGTTTGAATTGCCATGCATATGATCCCTGTGTCCCTTTTTGCTTGTTTTTAGTTTTCCATGTGACATTGCAGATGTGGGGATGGTCCCAATTAGAAGCCCAGCAGCACCTGAGGAGCTCTGGTAATGGTAGCAGCCACAATGCTGTCTCCATTGCTAAGAAAACTGAGATCCTGCTTCAAGATGGGTGACAGTTACCTTTCTGCATTCAAAATGGGTACCCAGGTTCAATTAGAGGACTGGAGTTCAATATAGTTGCTATCTAGAAATGTTGCTGTGTTCTCTATTTATGGTCTACATTAATCATTTCTAAAACTGGACGTAGCAACTATCTTACTCTCCAATGGTAACTGATGTTGCAGTGCTCATGTTTCTCTTTATTTTAAAGTTCAGAAATTTAGAAACTCATGGGCAATTTCCGCATGGCAGTGCCCAGATCAGCTAGTTCACATCCATTCTCCAGTAGGGTCCAGGCTTTGTTCTTGTCATAACATGAGTTTGAATGCGAGTTGAATGTGAGCATTTACATCTCACTTTCAGAAGGATCAATTTAGCTTATGTCATTTGGGAAGGGATTTAAGCAGAAGGAAAATAAAGCAGGTTTTGTGTGTCGCTATATTGCGTGTTTATCACTAGAAAATCTTTTACCATGTAGATGTTGCCCAAATGAGTGACACTGTAAATAAGTCTCCATCCTCACTCGCTCCTCATAACTCCTGGGACTGAGCTAGGTAGGGCTGGTGGTAAACTATTAAAAACTTGTTACCTTCGAATCTTTAATCTTAAATTGATGACTGAAGTGACAAAGACAAGAAGCTGGAAACACTAATTTTGTTTTGTTTTCTGCTGCTTTGTCCCTTTCAAATACTGTGGTGAAATAATTACACAGATTGGTACAAGCACCTGCATTTTCATGGGTTACAAAATAGCAACAGCTGTGAATGACAGAATTTGAATCTGGATACCAGAGTTCAGGGTTGTGTCTGATTTCATTTCTAGGGCAGGGCAAGGGCAGTCTAGCTACAGTTACCAAATGGAAACTGTTTCCACTTTGTATTTAGCGCACAGTTCAGGAGTATAAATTACATCCTCAAGTGAAGTGAATTGGGAGTGTTATACTTCTGCTAGCTCCCAAAATACTTTTCATGGCAAAGCTCAGAGAATTTTAAAGGATGGCTTCCATCAACTGTGCAGAAATTGACCTAGGAAGAATATATGTGGACCATTTTGTTCATTTTGGTTTTGCTTGGTTTTTTGGGTTTGTTTTGGTACTTTTTTCCTGGGGGAAGTGGAGGTGTTTTTAAAAGAAACTGATTTTGCTTTTAGAAAATCACATCCTATGTATGGCTAGGCTTCGTGAACGAAGATCCAGGGAGGGCTCCATCCAAGCTCCTCATCAGCGCCTTTTACAAGCGGGCTGAGAAAAAGAGGATAGCAGATAGGTCCCTCGAGCCTGCGCTATGGATTTTTTTTAGGTGAGACACAGCATGCGCAGAGCTGGATCCACCCTTTAGTCCTAAGGTTCATCTGCCAGGGCCTAGCAAGCTTGGACACTGGCAGTGAAGTCCTTAGGATGTAGGTTTTATTAGAGTGTCCTTCTCTTAGATGGAAGGCCTTACAGGGCTAAACGAGCTCCATCTGCCTGGGTTTGGAATTAGAGTTGTCCCTCTCCTAGGATGACTGCCAGAAGGCTAATGAGCTCATCCTACCCATACAAGGATTATAGGAACATGGGTATCACTCCCCACACTTTACCGTGGGCAATGAGTTTAACGCTCCCTCTGCTGTCAGCACAGTTATTGCACCAGGGGCCACAGAAGACCCCAAGTGATTTTCAGACTGTGCCTTAAATCACATCCTAATACATTGAAGAATCTACTCTTCAAGCAGATTCTTTTCAGTGCTGTTTTAAAAATTATCTGATGTATTAGTAGTATTTGAACTTCTAGTATTAATCTTCATTTTGATGAGGATGCAGTCTTCAGATCTGTGATTTTGCTACATTAAGAATTTATTTAAGAATACAGCCCATAGGTATAGTCTAGTAACACTGTAGTGATGATATATCTTCAATATATACAGAAGCTTAAATATGCAGACAGATAAAAAGTATAATTTTAGAAGTGCCTAAGTATTTGAGCATCTAAATTTGATTTTAAATTTAGCTTGTTTTCAGTGGAAGTTAAGCTCTTTCCCTGTTTCAGTCCCAAGGAGTATTTCCAAATAATGTATCTGTCTATTTAAACACATAAGTGTCCTTGAAAATACAATTTTTTCTAAGGGCCCATCTTCACAAGGAAGCAGAGTGGTTGCTGATGGTATTTAATCATGAGTCTCCTTGAGCTGATTTTTAACTGTACCTTCACTGGTTGTGGCAAGAGTACTAGAAAGAGTTTTCTTCCATTACAAAAAGTTTCCCACACCAACTACACTGAATGTCTCACATCTGTGTGATAAAAATGCCAATCCCTCAAACCAAGCCTTAAAAAAAAAACACTAAAAAAATATGTATTTTAGGACTTCAAGGAGGATTTGTTTCTGAGGCTGCTGAACTGGAGTAACTGTATCTAGTCTGTAAGGCCAGGAGGATATCGGGGCAGGGAATGGAGCAGAAATATTTTCATCTTGAAGTCACCACCTCAGGTCCTGTCTGGGACAGGCAGTGGTGCCCCTGCATCAGGGGGTCAGGGCCTGAGCTAAGTTTCCACAGGCTCTGCAAAATGAGATGGACTACCCCCTACCCAGCCCCAGCCTCTGGGACAAAGCTGTCATTATTTGATGGAGATTTAATGGCACATTATGAAATTAAAGATGTGGAGGACTGCATGGCTATAGTCTTTGCTTTCACTGCGTGTTAACCAAGGGGTGAGTAATCGAATGCTCATCCATGTGTGATCATCTGTGCGGCCACAAGCTCATTATCAACATTAGCGTGCTGAACTCATCTGAGCCTCTGTAATGGTGCTGTATGTGGCCACCATGAGAAGTGCTGCTGTCTTTGTCATTATCCCAGGAAGTGAGCCACCAGTGCCTGGTGGCTGTTGGAAAAATCTCAATTTATAGAATTATTACAATTCCTTTCTGTGCTAGTAAAGTTGTACACTAGAATTCAAGCTCTGCCAAGAAATTTGCATGCTAGCATGGCCAAGTGGCTGCCTGCTGGTCAGATTCTGTGGCTCTATTTTATTTTAGTATGAGGGATGGGTACAGCTGGGTAAGCATTGCATACAGTGAGACTACAGAGAAAGAGCAGAGGAGTGAAAAGCAGAGTACTTAGATGAGATCTCAAGTCTGAGGAAAAGTGGCACCTGAGGGCTTCATGGTTTATCTTGACATCAGTAGGTACCTGGTTACTCCATTTTCTTCAGGGTTTTGCCTGAAGCTCCAAGGGCTCTATCTGCCTCAGTACTGGGGCCACTCCTGTTCAACATCTTCATTAATGACCTGGACCAGGGGGTAGAGTGCACCCTTAGTAAGTTTGCAGATGACACCAAGCTGGGTGGCAATGTCGATCTGCTTGAGGGTAGGGAAGCTCTGCA
>VWZO01002132.1:23477-38427 GCA_013396975.1 Bucco capensis
GGACAAAGGCTGGACTCGATGATCTTCAAGGTCTCTTCCAGCTGTAGCTGTAGCTGTTCTGTATTTAGCTGTTCTGCCTTGCCACATGGTACTAGCAAAGAATCATAGAATGGTTTGGGTTGGAAGGGACCTCTGGAGGCCATCTAGTCCAACCGCCCTGCAGTGGGCAGGGACATCCCCAACTAGATCAGGTTGCCCAGAGCCCCATCAAGCATCTCCTTGAATACCTCCAGGGATGGGGCCTCAACCACCTCCCTGGGCAAGCTGTTCCAGTGTTCCACCACCCTTGTGGTGAGGAACTTCTTTCTAATATCCAGTCTAAATCTATTCATCTCTAATTTAAAACCATTGCCCCTTGTTCTTTCACTGCAGGCCTTTGCAAACAGGCCCTCTCCAGCCTTCCTGTAAGTTCCCTTTAGGTACTGGAAAATCGCTAGTAGGTCCCCCCAAAGCCTTCCCTTCTCCAGGCTGAACAATCCCAGCTCCCTCAACCTGTCCTCGTAGGAGAGGTGTTCCAGCCCCCTGATCATTTTCGTGGCCCTCCTCTGGACCCGCTCCATCAGGTCCATGTCCTTTCTGTGTTGAGGGCTCCAGAGCTGGACACAGTATTTCAGATGAGGTCTCACCAGAGCAGAGTAAAGTGGCAGAATCCCCTCTCTGGATCTGCTGGCGACGCTTCTTTTGATGCAGCTCAGGATGCCATTGGCCTTCTGGGCTGCCAGCGTGCACTGCTTGGTCATGTCCAGTTTCTTATCCACCAGCACCCCCAAGTCCTTTTCTGCAGGGCTGCTCTCCATCATCTCATCCCCCAGCCTGTATTGATAGTGGGGATTGTTCCAACCCAGGTGTAGGACCCTGCACTTGGTCTTGTTGAAGCTCATGAGGTTCACCTGGGCCCACCTCTCCAGCTTGTCCAGGTCCTTCTGGATGACATCCCACCCCTCCAACTTATCAACAGCACCCCATAGCTTGGTGTCATCTGCAAACCTGCTGATGGTGCACTCAATGCTGCTGTCAATATCGTTTATAAAAATATTAAACTGTAGAGGCCCCAGTACAGAGCTCTGAGGGACACCACTTGTCACTGATCTCCAGCTGGACTTTGAGCCATTAACCACTACCCTCTGGATGCGGTCAGCCAGCCAGTTCCTTATCCACTGAACAGTCCATCCATCAGATCCATAGCTCTCTAACTTGGCCAGTAGAATGTTGTGGAGGACCATGTCAAAGGCCTTGCAGAATTCCAGATAGATCACATCCACAGGTTGTTCCTTTTCCACTGCGGTAGTCACACTATCGTAGAAGGCCACCAGATTCATCAGACAGGACGTCAAGCCATGCTGACTGTTTCTGATCACCTCCCTATCCTCATGTGCCTTATCAGACTTTCTAGGAGAATCTGCCCCATGATTTTCCCAGGCACAGAGGTGAGGCTAAGAGGTTGGTACTTACCAGGGTCCTCCTTTACACCCTGTTTGAGAATGGGTGTAACATGCCCCTTCTTCCAATCACTAGGGACTTCACCTGACTGCCAGGACTTCTCAAATATTATTGAGAGTGGCTTGGTAACTACATCAGCCACATCAGGTGTGTAAATGGGTGAGCACACCTACAATCAACAGTGAGAACCAGTAGTGAGGACAAAATTAGGATCTGCTAAATTTGGGCTGCCATGGGGAGATGCAGTCTCTCCTTCCTCTGTGAGGATAGGTGGTGCAGAACCTGCCTTTGGGAATTAAGGAAACTTTCACTGACATTTTCCATTGTGCTTGTGATCTCTACAGAAAGCAGTCATATCTGCTAATCCACTGCTTTTGGAGATCAATATCTGAGAAGAGATCAACTGTCCTGTTTCTCTGAGCAGTTTCTCAGATGACCCTGTTGCATCAGCTCTCAATACCATGCTGGAGATCCTATGCCACGGTTCCTGCAACACACGTTTCCTGCCAGTGGCATTTGTGTCCTTGTGGCCTGAGCCGCTCCTTAAAGAGGCTATTTAACTCTCCCGGAAGGACCTGTAGACATATCCTGCTAAATGCAGTGCAGGGAGGAGGGAGCATCTTTGCAGTTGGAATGTGAATTGGAAATTCAAGACATACCCCCTTCTGCTGTCCAGGGGAGTAATGGCTGTTGAAAGTGGATTGATCAGCATAAAGGTTAATGAGAAGACAGAGAAGACAGACCGTATTTTTTCACATCTTTATTTAGAGAAGTGAGGAAAACAAAGGTTAGCCACTATTTCAGACAGGTTCTTCTGAGTAAATGACAAAGCATTTAAGTATGCAGGAAACAACTGCTTCCCCTCTAGAGTTTTTGGACACTTGGTAGGAAACAAGGCAACTCCAAACCTCTAAAGAGTGAAAAAAATAAAAAGACAGACTAATCATTTCCCTGTAAAGCTTTTTAAGATTTTTCTCTTCTGTCAGATGGAATGGTGATTCTTCTACATCCCAGTAATATCATTGTTATTGGTTTGCAAGAATTTACCTCCATGTGGCAGTGGACTGCACTGGAGTTTTATACAATTTGGATCTGCTAACAAGACATTATATGTGAAATATTCCATGTAATTCAGTACCCTAATATCTAATAACGTGGCAAAATAACAACGAATACTTATTTCACAGTTTCATGAGGAGACTTGAAACTCTGCTTATGCTGAAGAAGATGGGGAAATACTGGTTTTCAGAGTGTTTTGTGTTTTACAAACATGAAAGGTGTTTCCTCTAAATTCTTATGTTAGGGGTTTGGTTATTTGTCTGTTGTTTTAGTGCATATCTAATACGGTGTTTGTGGTTATGTGCATATTGTTGTCGGCAGAATGCCGTGTCCATGCATACCCTTCCTCATCTTAGGTTGTCTGTGCAAACTCAGGGAGGAGGTCTGGTGTTTTGTGCTTTTTAAGTCAACAGGTCAGTGACTTCTGTAATGCAGAGAGGAGGGTTGACAAGTATCAGATACAAAGTTGAATTTACTAAGTAGGACCGGAGGACACAAAGATGCAAAAAGCTAAGGAGTATGTTAGTGGGTAAGGCACTGCTGTGCAAGTGCAGTTCCTTTCGTGTGTTTCTTGATGGCTTGAACAGCAATAAAATTCGCTTTGTATATTCCTCAGTCTGCCTAATCCCACATCTTGCTGTGGCTGTGACACTGGGTTTGCTAAATCCGCAGAAATTATGTGCCTGGATGTGGGAGCTCCCGCACTGGAACTGGGAATTGGATGAATGGCCAAAACCAAGCCCATTTGGAGTCTGAGTTTGAGCTTTTAAAGAAGTTGAAGCAGAGGCATTTGGTTTCACTCTTGTATTTATAAATAGCTGGCTGGTGTTGTGTGGTCCAGGGCCAGCAGGGATTGCCTGCATGCCTTTCCCACCTGTCAGTGTGGCAGCTGGAGTGCCCAATTCCTGTGGGTTCCCTCATCCCAGCTGGCATAGCTGGGGGTGTCAGAGAGGAGCGATTCATCTGTTCAGAAGAAACTGCTGTCACCATTTAGCCACAAGCAGGGCCTCAGCAATGGGGAGAGGGAATTGAGAAATGGCAGCTCTTAATTGGCTCTAATTTTTCAGGCATCAAGTCTTCTTGGTCTTGTATGCACTGCTCTCCTTTTCCCTTATCTCCTTCTTCCCACTCTGATTTTGCAGACCATCAACTGGTGTCCCACTACTCTCCTCCTGACTCCCAGTACTTGAGGGTGCATGGCTAAGAGCCATGGCCTTGTCAGCACCAGAGTTGCCTCCCTCGTATGTGGTGCTGGGTCTAGAGCAGAGCAATGGGCATTTTGTTTTCCACATGCATTGTGCACCCTGACCCAAAGGCTCAGTGTAGGAAAGGCCAGCAATGTGCTGTTGGCATGTGCTGATGGTGCTGATGATGCCTAAAGATTTAAGTGTATTTTGTAGATTTTTAAAACTTTTAGGATTATGTGAAGTTTCCTGGATTGTTTGCATGAGCACTCAGAGAAATTTTGTTCTCCTTTAAGAGCACAGTTATCCAGGTTTGTACCTGCAGCAATGCAGAGCCAGTCCCTGCTCTCCTCCTGGATCCTGCCCACTCAGAGATGAGAGGTGTTGCACAGCTGCAGCAGGCCAGTCTGCCATCCTGGAGAGGCATAGATAAAAAGAAACCTTAAATTACAATAGTGAAAGATATGAAAAAACCCTAGTAATTACAAAGGTGAAAGATGGGAAAACCATGAGCTGAGAGTGTTCTTTGGGAAGGGGTGTTTGTACAGGAGGATGAAGAGCAGCTGCTGGGAAGAGGTTTCTCAGGTGAGATGGGACATGGATTGGTCGTGGCTGTAAATAGGAGGGGAGAAAACACCTGAAAACCTTGTTGGCTCCTCAGTTTATGGGGAGTCTCCCACTGCTTGCAATTAGAGGGTGAAGGCTGTAAATAGATGTTAAGAAGCACAAGAGGAGTGGCTATGTGTTATCTCCTTTCTCATGTCTCCATGAAGTGCCAGTGAGTGTCAAAACATTTTTTCACCAATCCTACTTGATTTATTTAATGGATTTTCTTAACCAAGCCTGGAGACTTCCTTTTTCAAGCATTCTTATGCAGAACAGGTCTGAGATGGTCTATGCTTGTTGTTTGTGGACTGGTGGGCTGTTGGTGTGTTTTGTTAAACTTATATTTGAGATTTTCAGTGTAGAGTCTAAGAATAAAGAGATCAGAAATTAGCTCCAGTGAATTAAAATTAGTTTCTGGAACGGAAAAAAGATGTATGATTTAAACAAAAAGTTGACCTAGCAAATACCTAAAACTTCCTGAGACATCCTTGTGCTGTGACTAGGAAATCTGGTCCTGCAACTCTCATATTTCTGAAATTAAAATGCAGAATATTAAAATAAATATTCCATCTGTCCTAAGGACAATTTTAAAAAGCCTTTTCATGCTGCTATTTGAGCCATTCAGTAACAAAGTCCCTATGTACTGCCTTAGGAATAGCTTATCTGCACTTCTATGCCAGAGATGATCTTTGTCAGATGCTTCCAGCCAAATTTTTTGTGCGCTCCATACCATTGTGCAGGCCAAATAAGAAATCATCCCTTTCAGCCTTGGGAATTTCAGGAAATAAGTGGCAAAGGGGAAAAAAATATCTGAAATGTTCTGTTGAAAACTATGAAAAGGGGTTTGGGTCTGGGATCATGGGTATCTCCTGGTATGTACTGCTGAGATCTGAAGGCTGTAACAAATTCCAATAAATAATTTCAGTTTACTTTTTCTTACTTTTCTAGCACAGAATAGATATGTTCTCAAACAATACTGCAGCATAACAACTTCTCATTCAAACTGAAAATTATAGGGAAAGTGGCTTGAAAATTGTACCATAATGGATTTCTTTTCAAAGTAAACTGTAGAGCTTTCAGTTTCAAATTGTGTTTCAGTGAAATTTCATTCAGGTTTGCTCTTCTATACATTTCATTTCCTTAGTTTCTTTTTAAATTAGATCACTGAGATGCCATATCCATCAAAAGAGCACTGCATGTTCTTCACTCATTTTTGTTCAAGACCTGCCACTATTCCTGTAAAACAGATGAGACTGAGCTCATAAAAATCTAAATTTTTCTTTCTGTTAATTCTTCTCATGGATTATATGATGTGGCATAGAAATGAGTTGCATTATGACAGTTCATTTGTTTCCACTCTGCATAGGAAATCCAAAACTTAAATGTCTAACAGCTAACCTGACAGGATAGAGCTATTACAGAACTTGAGCTGTGTGTATCACCCTGAAATTGGGTCTTTGGTTTCATCCTTTTGTGTAATCCAGTCCAATGTTAAATGAAGATAAAAGCAACATTAGGCTACATGTAAAGATGGTAAAACTTGCCAAATACCTGCAACTACCACCTGAAAAGCTGAGTTATTAGAATAGTGAGGAAGAAAGGAGAACAAGATACAAAAGAAAAATGTATGGAATCATAGAATAGTTAGAGCTGGAAAAGAGACCTTGAAGATCATCGAGTCCAGCCTTTGTCCTAGCCCTATCAACTCGCTAAATGATGCCCCCCAATGCAACATCTACCTGTCTCCTAAACACCTCCAGGGATGGTGACTCAACCACCTCCCTGGGCAGCCTGTTCCAATGGCTGACAACCCTTTCAGTAAAGAAATTCCTCCTAATATCTAACCTGAACCTCCCCTGGCACAATTTCCATCTATTTCCCCTTGTCCTATCACTAGGGAGGTGTTATAGCTCTCATTCTAGCTGCTGGTGAAATAATGCCCCTTAGACTAAGAGCAAGGATGAGACATAATTTCTGAAAAGGTTATTTTACAGTGGCATTGAGGGTGTTCACAGTATTCCTGTGTGTTTGGGATAGGAAAGTAAGGAGACCAAGATCATTTACTTTTCATGGTAGGAAGTTTTTTGTGCATAATGTATTACTCCCTAGTTTTGCCTTTCAAGTACAGACACTTTTAAAATTTCTTCAAATGCATTGATGTGACTTTCAAATGAAGTTGTGGAAACCAAAGGACAATTGTTCAGACACTGTTACAGAGAGATCAGTTGACAAATAAAAATGCAAAAATGTTATAGTTCTGTAAATCCAAAATCAATCCGAAAACAGAAGTCAGTAGGGTCAAATTAGAGAGGCAGAAGGATGAATTGTCAAACAACAATTAGTAGATCTCTACTGGATAAGTATAGGCAACTGCTTTAATCCTAAAATAATGTGCCGTCACTAACAGGGTAACAATGGAGGGAGTTTCATTGTAATGCCCATATGGAATGACAGTCATTATGATATAACTTCACACTGTGTTTTCAGAGGCATAAGTACCTGCAGGTGCAACTGGGCAGTGGAGAACCAGGGCCTTTTTCATCCTTAGGTGATAAGCATATATGATTCCTTTACCCTTCTGCTCTGAAAAGGAGCCTGCATAGTTCAAATATCAAAGGGCTAGTGATCTGCTCTGTTCAGAGGAGGTCATTCTGAGCCTCACTTGTGTCTAAACATAAATATACTTATGTGGGTGGGCAAACCCAAAAAGTTCCAACCATAAACCAGAGTCCCAACTGAAAAGGCCTTAAAGCCCTTATTTCTGGTTTCCTGCTCATCACCCTGGCCACAGGCTGTGTTCCACAGTTGCAGAGTGACAGTTACACAACAAGAACCACAAAGGGTGACAGCAGAGTGGCAGTGTTGTGCTGGCTGGGGTGTCCACATGTGATGACATGATCACCTGCTTTGCATGGTTTTGGACCAGATGCTTGCGTTTTGGGAAAGAGCAGTGGGGAGGGATGTGAGATGCAGCCATATGTTTTCTGTGTTAATGCATGTACCATTCAAAAGATATGATGGATGCCTAGCAGGAGTTGAGATTGTGTCCACATCATTCAGCATGTCAGACTATTTCTTCTGAAAAGGGTATTTTGTACTGTGTTGTCCAGAAGTCAATTGTCAGGCATGCATAGGCCTTGTTTAAGAGCTCTGTAGATCTCATTTTGAATGTTATTCTTTTAAATGAGAGTAAATTCCTGTATTTAGCAGCTGACTAAGCCTTCTGTTTTCAATGTCTTTGTTCATATGCCTAATTATATTCCAATGTTTACATCCTTTACAATTGTTGGAAGTACTCATGTAATAAAGTTAGTATATGTGCATCTTCGGGAGTGGGGCTTTAATATCACAAAATGGTTCATTTCTCTTCCCAACTGTTCCCTCATTGTTCAAGCTTAATAATATGAATGACTACAAAAAAAAAAGTAGCAAGGGAAATACCTACCTTGTCTCAGAAAAAGCATAGAGCCCTGCCTGTTTATGAAAAGATTTGCAATCTGTGCCGAGAACATCCTTCCATTGTGGTGACAGAGGTTGATTCATTGGAATTTTATTGCTCAACCAATCTGCAGTCATCTACACAGTTTGTAAATATGATAATATGGAACTGCCAAGAATTTTATAGCTATGAATGTGCATTCATATAAATAACACCTGAGGTTATGTCTCTCTAATGAAGGCATGTGCAGACAAGATACACAAATATTTAGGTGTTGGCTTACTGTTGTCATGCAGCTTCTTTAACATGAAAGAGACATGTTTCTTTTAATAAAATATTTTAAAAGTGCTTTTCTTCTGAGGTGCTATTTGAATTACAAGTGTTCAGGGGTAGCCTAAAATCTTATCATAAAATAGGAGATGAGAAGAAAGTAGTGCTGAAAAACTATGGTCAATTTGGAAAATTGGTGTTGCTTGAAAAATGATGGCATTGCTGCAAGATGAGCAGGGACCCAAGGAAATTAAAGGGATTTTCATGGATTACTGCATTGTAAGAGGATTTTTATGTTTCCAGTTGAATTGTAACAATGAGGCAGTTGCTACCAGCAACGTCCTTCAAAAGAGTAGGTCCATTTGGCATTATTTCTACTAGGGAGACTTAGAAGCTTGGCTGGTAATTTGGAGGGTGAGAGAAGGAGGAGATACTTTTAAACTTCTAGAAGGCCAGACATGCCTTGTGGGGTCATAATACTTCTTTAGTTCTTGAGGTCACAATTTGATGAGACTGGGGATAAAGAACAGGTAGCAGCTTGCTGTTTTTAGGCTCTGATTTGGCAATTATACGTGTTCCAACAGCACATAAGTGCATAATTGTGAGCATGGAAGTAAAGATTATGTGTATGTGTGTGTGTGTGTGGGTTCATTCTGTTTGCTTATTGCATCATCAGTATTTTCTTAATTGTGAGTTTTATATGGATTTACTATTCTTGAGATTTGAAGGAGTGTGTGTATGACATTGCTGAACTCATCCAAAATGGAGTCTTAACTGTCATTTATCAACATGGTATCAGAGGAATAAATGGGAGCACATTTGAGAACAGTTTGAAATAGGGTGCCTGGGAGAATTACAGAAACTAAGCTGACTTCTAAGCTAGAAACATGGTAAGAATTGCAATGAGAACACTATTAGCAGATACATAGAAAATACAGGGTTTGCAAAGGGGTATATCACCTCTTGGAATTCTTTCAAGCAGGCAATGAGCCTGTAGATGAAAAGATGAGTCAGTTGTCACAACGACCTTGAATTTTCAGCTTGCTTTGGGGCCTTGAGAACTTACTGGTATGCAATAAAGAGAAGATTCTTTTGTAGATTAAGAGCTGGCTGAAGAAAAGGGAGAAAATGGGAGGAATACATATTTCTCACAGAGAAAGATCCCAGAGGGATGTGTGCTGTTTGCCATGTTTAGAGACCTAAGAAGGGATGTGAGTATTAGGGAGATAGTGTTTGCCTCGATAAAATTATTTGCGGTTCAAATCTAAAGCAGGCTCTAAAGAAAAGTTTTGCTGTATAAATGACTGAGAAATAAAATAGCAAGACTAAAGTCCATACTGTACAATGCAATATGCTTGACCTAAAAAATGGACTCTGAATTCGTTTGTTCCATTCAGGATCTTGGTCTTCCTATGGTAAGTTCACTGTCATCTCGGTGTTTAGTAGCAGTTAAAAAGGAAATTGGAAAAACAGGAATTACAAATGGAATACCATATGAAACAGTGTGTATAATGATGCTACTACTAAGTCCATGCCTTTGCTGCATCTTGAATGCTGTGTTGTATTCTAACAATTCTATCTCAAAGGGCATATAGTGAAATGATAAAAGTACAAAGAATGCCCAAAGTGTTTAGAAGTGTATAATGATTTCTATTTGAGATATGAACTGGACAAGGAGTCTTCTGGGTGAAAATGGATGATTGAAGTGGAGTATGACAGAAGTTTATAAAATTGTGAATAAAATGACTAAGGACTGTTCACTTATGATCATGTAATACAATGGGCACACAGTGAAGTTATTGGGCGGAGGAGTTTGAAGCAGAAAGTCCCTTTTCACACAGTGCACAATTAAATTGCATATCTTGTTTCCATAGTTGCTGTAGAGACAGATAGTATAACTATAAATATAAATTAGAAACTGTCAATAAATACAGTATTCTGGATGAACCCATGAACAAATTAAGCCTGTAGTCTGCAGGGTACCAGCATAAAAGAGTAAGAGAAGGGGCACTCTGTTACACGCACTTTCAGGTGACTATTACTCACAACTGTTAGGCAGGATATTGAGCTATCTGAACTTTTTTTGTGAGTCAGTATGTCAGTTATTTAATAAAAGTGTACTTATAATGCTATAATTGTTGGGGAAGGGAGTTGCAGTGGGTGGAACTCTGCCAGGGGCCAACTGAGACTTTTCCTCAGCATTGATCTCTTAAGGAAAGTAAATATTTGTCCTGTCCCTTCAATAAATCACAGCTCTAACTTTGAACTTCACAGACTGCATGATTTGGAGAAGGCCAAGAGTCCATCCCTGAGCCCCGAAAACACCATGTCTCCTGTCATTTCATCTCTGGAGCTGCATTGCCAATGAAGCTATGTTGCTATTAATGAGACCTTCCAGCTGGGGCTACCTCTTGAACACTTCCATGCTGAGAAAATCCCTGCAGAGGGTGATTTGTGGTAAAGGTAAATGCAGTCTCTCTCTTTTTGGGGTTAATCAACAAACCTTCTCTAGTTTCCTTGCAGACCTTGCCCCTCCTTACTAAGTGGATCTTGATCTTTGGGACAAAAATAAAGGATGGTACAACAGAAATTGCTAACATCTTCCCTCTCTTATGAATTGAATGTGAAGGATGTGTGTTTATATGTTTTAGTCTTCATTTACTAATCACAGGAAAAAATCATACTGGAGCTTTGTTGAAACTTGTCTTGCAAGATACCAAAAGCTGCTGTTAAATTAAAAATAATGATGAAAAAAAGAAAGTAAGTTCTGCCTAGGTATTATCTTCATACTAACCAGAGTGAAACATTCCTTGTACAAAGAACTGCAAGGCTTATGTTTTTTGATTCCAGAATAATATAGAGGCTTGATAGAGACCCCTGAATTAGGGTGCCTTTAAAGTAAAAATTTATAGATGTGTTGTGAGTATTACAGTGTGGATCTATGCAAGGCCAAGGCATACCCATTCTGCAGGAATAAAGACTATTAAGATGCCCCAGAAAGGATGAGGAAGTGTTGGATAAAGAAAAACATCAGGAAATGCATCAAGAGCTGTGTCAGCCTTGTCAGAACTGCTGTTTCTCTGCAGAGCACAGTCCCATGCTGCCTAGGGCACACTAGCAACCTGTGGCTGACAGTGTGTTCCCATACCCTTAGGAAAAGGCCAGCAGAGCAAGGAAAACCTTCTGAGGGATTCACAGCAGGCAAATCTGTTGTAGAGTGGAGATACTTAACATACCTTCATGACCTACCTTGAGGTACTGGAATGCAGGCTTACTGCAGCATCTGTGATGGTGTATATTATATTGCCATGGTCAGACTGTTTTTAGGTACCCAAGTTATTTCATTATATTGTGTGATGTTATCCACAAAAGATGAAAGAACTCAGGTACTTTACAAATCAAGTATATGTTAAAATAACTCTTCCAGTGGACTGTGGCATGCTGCTTGCTTTTCTCCTTTATACCTTGAATAGCAACAAACTATGTGAAGATAGGGATTAGGACACTAGCTGAAAGGAGCAGATCCCTTTCTGATTATGTACATGCAGCAAGAATTAAAAAACAACAGAACGCATACACTGAAACTATGAAGCATTCTCTGTCTTAAACTTTAGCAAAAAGCTGTGGTTCAAATTGAAATAACAAATATATCTTCGTCGNGTATTCCAAATGTACTTAAAATTTTATTATCTACAATAGAATATTTTTGTGTTCCTACTTCACGATAATGTTTTGGCTTCTACATCTAGGGAAGCCTTCTTAATTGACTTAAATATTCATTCCAGTGCTTTATTCATACTTGTGCTTCTGCATTCAGGCTATGGTTATTGATTATGCGTATCTGCAAATTGAATACCTCCTGTAATAACTTCTTTCTCTGACACCAGATTGTTGAATGATGCGAGCTTTCCTCATAGGACTGATACCCTGGTTCTTCCCTCTCAATGCAGCTGTCATTTTGGCATCCTGAGGCTGAAATAAACTTGTTGTGAAGCTCCAGGAAGACAGGATCTGAAGGGCTTTCAGTCACTGCTGACAGGCACAGGCTTGTCCTGATCCTACTGCATGGTGATTGCCCTGCCATGTGCAGTTGGTCAGCAAGTGCTTGTAACATCTGTTTGTTGTTGTTTATTGCCTGCAGAACACTCATCTGCTCAGATTTCTTTTCTGGATCCACCTGGTGGATCTGGTAGTTGTATTTCCACAAATACAGACAAATCTGTTCCTTCTGCCAACAATAGTCAGTCAACTCCAGGGGTGACAGCAAAGGGCTTGAAAACTGGCACGTTGAAGTTTGGAGTGGAACAGAAAGAACAACTTGAGTCTTTAAATATTATGTGAAAATGAAGTGATGAAATGAAATGAAACAGAAGGAAATTTTTGACACTGAACAGTTATTCTCTGATAAATACAGCTGCAACCCACCCGCAGTGTACTACAAAAATTCCCAGATGGAGAGTCAGAAAGCATCATGAGGGACATTAGTACTTACCTACAATGAAGCATGCTTTTTACTAACAGAATGTTTTACTTAAAGGATGGTGACAACCAGCCAAATGTGCATATGTTCTGGTATCTCAGCGCAGCAGCTGATAGCTGTGCAGAAGCAGACTTGTGAATTTTAGTATTTAGACAGGGCTTTTACAGCAAGGCAGAGGAGGAGGGAGATCCAAAAACCAGATCTGGCTGTGGGTTCTGTTGCAGGTTTCCTCTGTGATGCTGGGGGACTCTCTCATCCATAAGTAGACCATCACTCTTTTCCACTTGGAAATGGAGATTATAATACATAAAGGAAGAATGAAAATGCTTTGAGATAGTCCTTTATGTTCTGCATGGAAAACACATCATCACTGTAGAATGATTGCATTTTATTTGATTAATGTTAAGAACAGATTCATAGGAAAATGAGTCAGTGTACCTTTATTTGTGCTAAAGAGGCAAACAATCATGTCTTGATCTAACTGCCAGTTAGGTTGCTGAATTGCTTAAAAGTGGACCTTGATCCTTGGAGATGCTGATTGACTTTAGAAAAAGTTAAGTAATAGGAACTGCTGCATGCATTTCACACAGCGTAGTCGGAAATTCACAGAAGTTTACTTGCTTGTATGCTGGAAAAAATATTGTTTGTCTGGTATGTACTAAAACCACACACCCACAATGGAGAAAGCAATATACATGTACATGCAAGAAATGATAGGAGAGGTACAACCCTAATGAAAATGCCTCTCTCTGACTGTGTCATCTTACCTTTTCAGTTGTTCATGTTCCCAGATGTGTGGAATGAGCTCAGATAGGTTTGGGATGTTCTATTTGAGACTGCTGGTGTACGAGACATATAAACAAACAAGGCAGAGATCTCCCAGCACACCTACACAGGGACGGTCAATTGCAGTTGAAGAAAATATACATCATGTGTATAACACATTAGAGTTTCTCTTAACACATAAAGTAAGACTGAGCTTGCTTAAATGTAAATAACGTGCAAAAGTTTAAAAGTTGATTTTTAGAACTCTCAGAAAATTTCTCCTGACAGAATTAATCTGGAGAGAATGACCAAGCAAGTGATACTCTGAAAATAAACATTAGAGTACTTACAGTGTATAGAAATGTGGAAGTGTGTTTGTGCCATAAATCTTTTACCAATTTATGGTCTTATTGGAATAATTTTTTTAAAACTCAATGCCTTAAATCTTGATTGCCTACAAGGCACAAGTCATTTTGTCTTTTCTGAGGAAGGACACTTGGAATTTTAGATGTATAGAAAGACGGGAGGGAAATAGTGAAAATACACGATGAAAATAAAATTCAAAACTGCATTTGGTGCCTTTCCAATACAATATAAACAATTTGAACTTTCATAATTAATGAATGACCTTTCCTTCCTTGCCTTGGATTTTAGTTGTTTGCAACAAATGAACAAAAGAACAAATCACTTAAAGTCGGTGAAGCCAACACAGCAGCTTCCATGCAACCATTTGCCAAACTGATTAGATTTGCAGTTCACTCACTAAGCCTGCTTGGTCATGGCAGCATGAGGCAATGAATCCTTTCATTCAATATAACTGGAATTGCAGAGGAACTCTTTTTTTTTTTTTTGTATGAATGCTTCTGTAGTGCTTGTTTAAACATGAAATTGTTCCTGATTAGCTCATGTGTGAGCAGTGTTATTCTGAATAATAATAAAAAATGTTCTTACTGTTAAGCTTGATGTCTTTGTTTAATAATTAAACAGAAGCAGTTAATTGGAAAATACTGCTTGTGTAGAAAATCTTCAGTCTTTTTCCCTTGGTGGATGTAAATGGTTAGCAGCTGGATAAGTAAGAGGTATTTAAGAAAAAAAATCTCAGATAACAGAATTTCTTAATTTGTTGATTTTTTAATTGCTTAATTTGTTGAACTAAGAAGGTGAAAGTACCTGAGAGGTTTTGCATGTAAAATAGCAGTACAGGTAGATCGGCATGCAGGTAGAAGAATCATTTGTTTCTGTATAATAATTTAGGAAGCTTCAGAAACTAAAGGTTGCATTTCTCAGCAGGGATATTATGAGAACTACAGCCTCCACATAATTGCTATTCGCATCCAGGCATAGCAGGGGGAGAGGATTTTCAACTGGCTCAAATCCTGAGTGGACTAGGCCTTTACAGACTTTATTTAGTTGTTTGGTTTTTTTTTTACAACCTTTGCATAGTTAACATTTTCATCATTGTTAGTGAGCATATTAGCCAGTGAGACTAATATAACAAAAGATTGGATTTCATAGAATCATAGAATGGTTTGGGTTGAAAGGGACCTCTGGAGGTCATCTAGTCCAACCCCCCCAACCCCCCTGCACTAGGCAGGGACATCCCCAGCTAGATCAGGTTGCCCAGAGCCCTGTCAAGCCTCGCCTTGAATGCCTCCAGGGATGGGGCCCCAACCACCTCCCTGGGCAACCTGTTGCAGTATTCTACCA
>VWZO01002132.1:42371-57980 GCA_013396975.1 Bucco capensis
GTAATGTCCAGCCTTCCTGGACTCCTATGCCCTTCAAAACTGAATCCCAAGGGATTCTGTTCAGTAACCTTCCAAACAAATCAAAGTCTGCCCTTGGGAAGTCCCAAGTGGCAGTTTTACTCTCACTCTTCCTAACGTTTCCAGTAATAGAGATCGCTGTTGCCTAGACGACCTCCAACTGCCACACCATCCACAAGACCTTCTCTGTTCACAAACAGTAGGTCAAGCAGGGCACCCTCCCTGGTTGGTTCATTTACCAGCTGTGTGAGGAAGTTATCCTCTACACATTCCAGGAACCTCCTGGATTGTTCCTTCTCTGCTGTGTTCTAGTTTCATCAGATATCTGGTAGGTTAAAGTCTCCCACAAGAACAACTGCAAGTGACCGTGGATTTCTCCCAATTGCTTGTGGAAGGTTTCATCTACCTCTCTGCTCTGGTTGGGAGGTCTGTAGTAGACCCCCACAGCAATATCATCTTTGTTGACCCTTAACCTAATCCAAACACTCTCAATCTCATCATCACTGTGCTCAAATTCAGAGCTTTCATAACATTCCTTAACATACAGGGCCACCCCACCACCTCTCCTTCCCTCTCTATCCTTCCGGAAGAGCTTGTAGCCATCGACTGTGGCACTCCAGTCATGTGAGGCATCCCACCACATTTCTGTGATGGCCACTATGTCATAGTTTTCCTGCTGTATCATGGCTTCAAGCTCCTCCTGTTTGGTGCTCATACTGCGTGCATTGGTATAGATGCACTTCAGGTGAGCCACTGATCCCAACACCTTTTTTGAGTCAGGCAAATGTATCTTACCTGCACTTAGTCCCACAAACCTTGAGGAACCAACCCGTCCCTCCTCATTATCATGTCTCATACTATTCCTTACTCCCTTCCAACCTAGTTTAAAGCCCTATCTATCAGCCCTGCCAGCTCATGAGACATTACCCTTTTACCCCTATGAGTCAGTAGTTTCCCATTAAATGCCAACAGACCAGGAGAAGAATAAATCCTTCCATGATCGAAGAATCGGAAGTTCCAACGGTGACACCAGTATTGCAGCCATAAATTAAAGAGAATGGATCCTCCTATTCCTATCAATATTTTCATCAGCAACCAAGGGAAGTGAGGAAAATGTTACCCGAGCTCCTGATCCTTCCACTAAACGACCCAGGGCCCTGAACTCTTTTTTAATGGTCCTTAAGTTACTCACCTCCACATCATCAGATCCGGCTTGGATAACTATAAGAGGATAATAATGTATGCTCCTCACCAAACTAGGAAATTTACTAGTGATATCTCTTAGCTTGGATCCAGGGAGGCAGCAGACTTGCCTATGGTTTGGGTCTGGTCAGCATATTGGGCCTTCCATTCCCCTCAGGGTAGGCTCACCAATGACAATAACTCATCTTTTCTTCCTTACAGAGGTAGTACTAGTGTGAGATGCAGACTGTCTTGCCCTGGGCAGCTTTTCTGACCCAGAAGAACCTGTGTCTCTATCTTCCTATGTTAACCTGTCTTGATCCAAGGCCTGATATCTATCATATGTAGGCACTTGGGAAGAAGAAGAGGCAGGCCGGGAGAGGGGGTGCCTGCCACACTGAGCAGTGGGGCATTCATTGGATTAGAATATAGACATACATTCAAAATGACTACAGTTTCATGCCTTAGTTATCAGTAAGTTTGAAGGAACATCCTTAGTTCCTTCCACAGCATTCCAAACTGTAGATGCTTAGTTCCCATTTATCACCAGCATTTCTCTGATCTCTGCCTAGCTACACTCATAAAGCAGCTTCAGGTATGTTTACAAAGATGTTTACTCTCCAAACAGTTCAGGCTTGTCATTCAGAAACTACTTAAGGAATGTAACCAACAACTTGAGTGGAAAAATACTCTCTTGATGTAAAAGACTTAAAGAACTGCTACATAAACAGTTTTTGCAAAAAATTCTGAGTCTGGACTGAAATATTTATTTCAGCTCATTTTTATTTGGGTAGTTTGTATAGAAACATTAAGTTAAAGCCATGACAGTAAATTTTAAAGACTCAGACTTAAAGATTTTAAACCTGGAATATCGTGACAAATTCTAAACAGTTTGTCTAGAGAGATACTGTAAGCACCTTTATCTCCTATGCTGCTGCTTACTAGTCTTAATGTCATTGTTAGCAGAGAATCAAGAACAGCTATAGAGGATATACTGGCAAAAATAGTGTGATAGGCTGGCTGCGTAAAAATTCAACTGTTTATTGTAGCTGTTGAGAAGTATCCATTCAATAAAAGTAAATAATTTGGAGAGCATGCAGGTGTAAAAATGGTAAGTGTATTGCCTTCAGGAGGCACCATCCAGAAGAATGACCCAGGCTACTAACACTTAAAACTTGTTTCTGAACTGAAACAACTCTATAGCTTTAGAACTTGCACAGTCAACCAGGTGTTTTTGACTTGTGCCATTCTTTCATCTGGAATTACATCAATTATAAAATCAAGTCCTTTTTTTATGAAATGAGAAGTAAATGTTTACATATTTTGGCTTTTGGGGACAATTTAATGTGCTGCATTAAAGCTGCACAGTTGAGTAGCCACAAGTTGCATATTTCATTGTGTGGTATGTTTTCTTCGTATAAACAATAAAAGTTCAGAAATGTAAAGCATTACATATATATATATAAAGCATACAAATGCCTGCCTTCTAGGGAAAGACTAAAATTTCTTGCCAAGCCCTAGCCTTTCCATCCCACCTCTTCTATTTTCTAGAATTCTTTCCCTTTTTCCATTTGTAATTAACTATATGGTTATATAGACGAGGAAAGTACTTCTGGCAGTAAGGCTTCCTCATTATGTCGACAGGGCAGGCAACACCTTGTAGCCCTTTGGCCAAGTATCAACACACCACTAATAAGCAGACAGCTTGAAAACTCGGCAATAGCAGAGTGTTTGTTACAAAAAAGAGAGGTTTGATCTAGCCATTACTTTTCTTAGAATCGGTCTGTTATTAATAGCAGAGGGTTCCCGTTTAGTTGGTCATCATACCTAATCTTGGTCTCCCTTTATGCAAGGGGTACAAAAGAGGAATTCCTGAAGTACATGTTAGTTGTAGATAACCCACAGTGTGTTTGTTTTGGAAGAGCAAAGGAAGGAAATTGACTTTTTAAAACTTTTTTTCCTCTCCTCATCCAGAGCAAATGAAAACAGTACACAATAATGAGACCATCCAAGTTAACTCTAAGCTGTTTGTGTGCTGTTCTGCTCCACGCTGTATATGGTCTGTTTTTGTTGTTCCTGCTGTGATGACTTGAGAGAGATTTTAATACAACTGTGTCTTGGAATGCTTGTTACTGCATCTGGAGTTGAGAAAACACTGTCTTCCCTCAGCAACCTCTGTGGATAACAACAAACAGGTACAACATGCTCAGGCAGTGCTAGTTAGAGAGAGGGAGAAGGAGAAATCAGATGAACCTAAGGTGTCAGTATCATTTAAATAGCTCTGCATGAGTCTCTCTGTGACTCCTTACACAAGTTACTGAGTACAAGCATTACTTAAAAAGTAACTATACTTACTCTATTCATAAGCATGCAAGTTTAAATGGTCCTGAAAGGCAAACTGCTAAAACTTTGGTGCAGACTTCAATGTTGTTTTAAAAGACTTGTTTTCAAATCTTTACTACTTACTGTGAAATACGTGAATTGTGAGTTAGTCCGGGACACTTCCATCTTATGGGTCCTCTAGTGAAACTGTAGGGCAGTGTTCATGCCAGTACAGTTTTCTGCTGTGGCAGTGACTGTGAAGTGACTGAACACTGGATTAAGACTTTGAATGAGTTTGGGCATGAAGAACAAGCAAGGAAGGACTCTTATTAGCAGTAAATACCTGGGAGTCTAATTTAACAAAATGTTTTGTTTCCACATTAGATGCACATTTCTTGTGTGCTTTCTCCTGTTTTGATGAAGGGTGTTTTGGACTTGAGCCAAAGACTTCTCTATACATGGAGTTATCCTAGAATAATTACTTCGGATAAAGTAGCCTGGATTAACTCCATGGAAGCAGAGTATTGTTCCAGAAAGTGTTATTTGGAGTATCAGTGTATTTGAGTGCTCTGTCTTGATTTCTGTTTTGTTACTTTTACTAGACTCTTATGTGAGAAGAGACCATTGGCTTCTTGGCTACAAGAGCACACTACTGGCTCATGGTGAACTTGTCCACCAGGACACTCAGGTCATTCTCCACAGAGCTGCTTTCAAGCAGGTCAACCCCCTAACCTGTACTGGTGCATAGGTTTGTTCCTCTCTAGGTGCAGTACACTACACTTGCCCTTGTTGAGCTTCATTAAGTTCCCACCCTGCCTCACTCTCTAGCCTGTCCAGGTCTTGCTGAATAGCAGCATAGCCTGACTGCATCAGCCACTCCTCCCAGTTTTGTATCAGCAAACTTGCTGAGGGTACATTACGCTCTGGCCCCAAGATACATGTCCCAAGATACATATGCACTGCTTTTTGTTTTTTGTTTGGTTGGTGTTTTTTTGCTTTTTTCTCATGTTTGGGAAATACAGACTGAATATGAGAAGCACTTATATGGTCATGCTGTCCCTAGCTCTGTATCAACCTTAAGAGTACTTAGAATCATAAAATCATAGTATCATTTGGGTTGGAAGGGGACCTCTGGAGGTGATCTAGTCCAACCCCCCTGCAGTGGGCAGGGACGTCCTGGTCTAGATCAGGTTTGCCCAGAGCCCTGTCAAGCCTCACCTTGAATGCCTCCAGGGATGAGGCCTCAACTACTTCCCTGGGCAAGCTGTTCCAGTATTCCACCAACCTCATGGTAAGGAACCTTTCCTTATATCCAGTCTAAATCTACTCATCTCTAATTTAAAACCATTGCCCCTTGTCCTTTCACTATAGGCCTTTGCAAACAGGCCCTCTCCAGCCTTCTTATAAGTTCCCTTTAGGTACTGGAAAGTCACTAGTAGGTCCCCCCGAAGCCTTCTCTTCTCCAGGCTGAACAATCCCAGCTCCCTCAGCCTGTCCTCATAGGAGAGGTGTTCCAGCTCCCTGATCATTTTCGTGGCCCTCCTCTAGACCTGCTCCATCAGGTCCATGTCCTTTCTATATTGAGGGCTCCAGAACTGGACACAGAATTCCAGATGAGGTCTCACTAGAGCAGAGTAAAGGGGCAGAATCACTTCTCTCGAACTGCTGGCCAGGCTTCTCTTGATGCAGCCCAGGATGCCATTGGCCTTCTGGGTTGCCAGCATGCACTGTTTGCTCATGTCCAGTTTCTGATCCATCAGTACCCCCAAGTCCTTTTCTGCAGGGCTGCTCTCTATCTTCTCATCCCCTAGCCTGTATTGATAGTGGGGATTGTTTCCNTAGTTCCCAGGGTCCTCCTTTACACCCTTTTTGAAAATGGGTATAACATGCCACTTCTTCCAATCACTAGGGACTTCACCTGACTGCCAGGATTTCTCAAATATTATTGAGAGTGGCTTGGCGACTACATCAGTCAATTCTTTTAGGACTCTGGGGTGCATCTCATCAGGTCCCATAGACTAATGTATGTTCAAGTTACTCAGGAGGTTATGAACCTGATTTTCACATACAGTGGGAGTGACTTCACTGCCCTGGTCCACACCTTGTGTTTTTTTAACTTGGGAGGTGTTGGGAGAGAGGTTACATTACTTCAGCAAAGTGTTATGCACATGGTCAGTATCCTGATTTGTCGCTGAATATCACCCAGACCGGTATCAGCTCTTTCCGTGCCCTGTGGAGGGATACTGCTTTTTAGCCCCGGCGGTGCCCGCGGGCGACTGCCCGGCCCTCACCTGCGGCCGTGAGCCGCCTCCCGGCACGGCTTTATTTTCAGTTGTAAAGAGCAAAGAGAGACGGGGTTGGGGGCGGGCTCCTCAGCGGAGAGCAGCCGCTCGGGGGCCGGGCAGCCCGCGGAGGGCGGGGCGGGCTCGGTCACGGCGCGCGGAGCCGGTGGGGCACAACGAGCCCTCTCAGAGCGGGGAGCGGTGGCGCTCGGTAGCAGGTTCCCGTGGCTGGCAAGAGCAGATGGCGGCGGCACTCCTCTTCTACCTGGTCCTCCTGCCGGGGCTCGCCGGCGCCTTCAACCTGGACACGGACAATGTGATCAGACGGCGCGGGGAGCCGGGCAGCCTCTTCGGCTTCTCCCTGGCCATGCACCGGCAGCTGCAGCCGCAGGAGAAACGGCTGTAAGTGCTCCATGGCCCCCCCGAGCACTCGGGAACCCTCCTTCCGCCGGGAAACTTCCCCTGAGGGCGGGCCGGAGCCGCCATCCCCCACCTGGTTGCCGGTCTCCTGCTGGCGGAGGGGAGCGCGGCTGGGTGGTGAGGCGCCCCGCGGGGAGGGGGCCCTTGGAAGGACGGGGCGGCACCTGCCGCGGCCCATGGGGTGCTGCGGCACCGCAGGCCGCTCGGAGGCAGCGTGCTCCCTGGTGGAGCGGCGGAGACGTGCCGGGGGACGGGGTGCCGCGGTACCGCCCCGCCCTTCCCGGTGGCCTGCGGGAAGCCGGGGCGAGAAATGAGGAAGCAAGCAACAGACCCCGCTGGGAAGCCTTTCCGCCTCAGGCGCCGCTGCGGTCTCCTGCACGGGCCCCGCCGGCAGTGTCCCGTGGCTGTGCCCGGTCGGAGTGGGATGCTGGAGCCCGGGACGGGCTGCTGGGGCAGCGTCAGTCTGTTCCGCGGGTGCCTCGGGGCTGCGGTTGTCTATCCAGGCTTTCGCATTTGTTCACCTCGTGCGTACCCGGCCTCGGGTAACGCAGGGGCTGCCGTTCAAGACGTTACCTGCCGTACAGTGCAGGTGAGACGCGGTACAAGGAAGTGGGGAAAAATAAATCAGCGTTGGTGGCGTATGGGTGAAAGCTAGGAGCTTTTTTTGGGAAATTCGGAAAGCAAAGTAAGACTCCTTTGTATATCTTGAGGATCCTTGTGTCCTCATAACTGTATCTGACCCAACCTCATCTAGTAGTGCTGAATGGAGTGTATCTTTTATAAGGTGGTGTTACTAACCCCAAATAATTAGTTTTAATTCACGGGAAGACAAGCCCATAATCCATATTGTAGTTAATAGGGGAAGGAAGCTGGAAAGAAGTGTTACGCTTTATAAAATTACCTGGTAAACTTACTTTGAAGACCTGTGGGCCCCTTTTGCTCACATTTACGTACTGTATGATTTAGTAAGAGCTAAAATGTGTAAAGGGGTGTAAATCGCAAATACGTATGGTATGTCTTCCGTCTAGTAGGCAAAATGACCCAATGATATTCTGAAGAATGAAATACAAATCGGTAAGCTCCTTTTCAGAGGTCTTTATCTTAGTTCTTGACAGGATTACTCTTGCATTTGATCTCATTTTAGTTTTACTAAGAAAGCAGTCCCTGAAGCTTGTTAGTTTCCCACTAATTTTTGTATTGCCAATACTGGTAGAATGAGTGTGTCAGAATATACAGACAGAAAGCCAGCTACTGAGAAGTCAGTAGGAACACAAGAGCAGTATGTAATATTTGGCTGAAATGCTTCACAGATCATTAGGATGAAAGTTCTTTATTGTTTCTATAGTAAGTGCTTCCTCAGGCAGCCCAAATCTGGGGACAGAGCCTTGACATTGCTTCATGAATCCTGGCTTTCACAAGAAGCAAGGGTGTCTAACAGAGACAAAACCAGTCTAGAGAAATTCTGGTTTATGTTGATGTGCATGTCTGAGTATGAGATGTCTTGGCCACTTAAAAAAAAAATCTATTAATGAGTTTTAGCATAAAGACTTTGAGTTGGTACCCTGGGTAGCTGCTGTGTAGTACTCTTGGAAGGAAACCTTTTACATCGCACGGGCATGAGTATCATTTGAGCAACATTTTGCCATCTGTAATAGTAATAGTGTATGGCTATAAGAGGACAAGACATTAAACATGCTGAACTGTAAATATTTTTCATAGGGACAGATGTGTGTTTGGCTTACTTTAAGTTCTGTTTTAGGAAAAAGATGGTACTTTTGATGGGGAAACTAGAAGCCTCCTATGTTAGGCTGCATGTTTATACTGCATAAAAATGAGTCATGTTGAACTAACACTGAATGGTTTATGTGGCCTGTTCTATGTGCACTTTCTAAATAGCCTGGCTCTTTATACGTGGGACAAATGGTGTCTGCTGCCCAGATACTTGGTGAAGGTGGAAAGTTATGGGAATGGAGGTCATACTAAGGTCTCTTACTGAGAAACAAGTATGTCTAATGCCTGTATGCTGCCTGTTATCTGTTACAGCAGGAATTTCAGTAGTTTGTCCTCAGGGGTGCAATACATTTGCATTCCCAACTACATTTTGGTCTGTCTTACCTCTACTGCAAAAGTGGGTTTATGTGCTCCCATCTCTTAGAAGTATTTATTTTACCCCTTCTTCTCAAATGGATGCTAACCTCAAAGCTCAGTTACAGTTCGAGTGTGAACACTGTTAAGTAGTTGCCAAAAGTACATAAACCTCTGTTTGGTCATTGAAATGTAATTAAAAGTGAGGCTTAGGTTTTTATTTAGCAGGACTCCTATTCTAAAAAAACCTGCCAATCTGAGCACCCACCTGCCGCATCAATTTTACAAAATTAGAAATGGTTTATACCAGATGTGCAAGATCAGTCAGTCCTTGGACAAACAAGCAAATGAGAGCAGGTGATACACGTGAATTCTCAAGGGCTGTTTCAGTGTGTGGCTTGGAGTAAGACTTAGTAAAACAAAATAAATGATGTGTAATTTTTCTCTTGCCTTGCTTAAGTGGTTCTTAAGTGAAATAGTTCAGTCATCCTCACACCAGATAATTCAGTGTTATGTATTATGAAAATTCTCTGTAAAGATGAGGGTGGGTAATGTTTATGAAGTGTGACAAAGGCACAGCTGAAATAGCCTTTCATTAAACATGGTATTTACTTTTGATCACCTTTTTCTTAGTCCCGGGATACTGTGGCTTGCATATTAGCTTTGAATAGCAATCTTTTCATTTCTTATTGTTGGCTACTAATGCTGTGTTTGCTAATGAGCGATTACTTAACTCTCAGCTGCCGCAAATTGAGACTACTGACTACTTGTCAGATTGGGGCAGGAAGTTTATTGTTCCTGTAACAGTCAGGTATCAGAGTCTGGAGTGAGATCTGAGGGTAGGTTCTTAGGGTTTCTCTAGGTTCCTTTTTACAGCAGGGTAAAACATCCCAGAGATGTCATGTGCATATGCAAGCTATCTTTTGTGTATCTTGAATTGTCCTTTTGCTGCATTTCTATAGATTGTCCGTCTCACACATCCCAAGGTTTCTTTCCAAGTAATCCAACGATATCTTGCTTTACTGTTGCATATTCTTTTTGGCTAGTTTCATCTGTTTTGCTCTCTACGCCCAGCAGTATGGGTAGATGACTATTCCACTGCTTTGATTTTAGTAGTAAGTGGTGCTGAGTATAAGGTTATGGACTAGTAACAGATTTTTGTTTTTCTTTGTGAATATCTTTGGCTGAGAAAAGTTGTAAAGTTTTTTTAGTTGGAGAGGAGAAAAACTTGTACTAGTTCACAGCGACTGAAAGTCACTGCTAATGGCACGTGGGTATAAAAGAGCCAAATGCAATCTTAATTTGCATCAAGGGAGCATGGAGCTCTAAGAGAGCTGGGCTTGTTCTCTTTTTAATCTGTCAGTATGATGAAAATAAGCGAGTTCTGGTTCTGAAAGGGGGTGGTGGCACAAGAGCAGTGTGTTTCATCTGCAGACTGGAAGGTTTGTAATTTGGGGGAACTTGAGACTTGGGAACAGTGTAGCTATAGGAGTAATGTAGCTAAAGTTCAAGTAGTCCTGTGATGGAGAACGCAAGTATATCTAGCATCTGTAAATGGAGACTACACTTGCTATATCTATCTCTCTGTATCTTAGCTACTATATATTATACATATGTTACTCTTATTAGTAGCTACTCATATGTTGTGTGTAGTCACATGTGTAGTTTTATATAGATATAATTACATATGTAAACAACGTGTGTATACATACTACATAAAAGATGTCCCAGGCACAGTCTGAAAATCACATGGGGTCTCCTGTGGCCCCTGGTGCGATAACTGTGCTGACAGCAGAGGGAGCATGAAACTCATTGCCCACGGGAAAGTGTGGGGAGTGATACCCATGTTCCTATAATCCTTGTATGGGTAGGATGAGCTCATTAGCCTTCTGGCAGTCATCCTAGGAGAGGGACAACTCTGATTCCAAACCCAGGCAGGTGGAGCTCATTTAGCCCTGTAAGGCCTTCCATCTAAGAGGTTAAACCTCCGTCCTAAGAACTTCGCTGCTAGCATCCAAGCTTGCTAGGCTGTGGCAGATGAACCTTAGGACTAAAGGGTGGGTCCAGCTCTGCACGTGCTGTGTCTCACCTAAAAAAAAGTCCATTGCACAGGCTCGAGGGTGCTATCCGCTATGCTCTTTTTATCAGCGAGCTTGTAAAAGGCACTGATGAGGAGTGTGGGTGGAGCCCTCCCTGGATTTTCATTTGTGAAGCCTAGCCACGATGAAAAGATGTCCACCAGGTCCGTTTCAGTCCCTTTTGGTTGTAATTCACAATGATTTAAGCAAAAATACCTAAATATGTGAATAACTTCACTCGCAAGTAATTCTGATGTTATTTTCAGTGTAAATATGGAGCTGAATTTGTGTAGGCTTCATGTTATTGTTTATGGCAAAAGAGGATGAGACTGTAGTAATCAACATTCAAGATCTTCTCATCAGCTGAAAGATGTGTGGTTGGAAGCTGTTGATAGGCTGATCGTGTCAAGACTGTGATTACCGTTTAGTAGCCTTAAAGTCCTAAAAATTCCAGTATCTTACTGAAACTTTTACTTGCGACAGGTTTTGCTGATACTGCATATCTCTACTGTGAGCTGTTACATCAATACATAACAAAGATGCCTTAGGTCAGCAGAGCTGCTGACATTGCTGTGCTACTGCAGTGCATCCTCGGTGACATTTAGCCAGTAGTTCTGTGTTGACCAAGGGCTTGTGCTTGTAGACGCTTTGCTCCAGCAACAAAAGGACTGGATTATGCTGGTTTGCAGTGGAAAATGACAGTTTCTGCTTGCAGAGGTGGTGTAGTGTAACTTAAGCTTCAACTGGACTGCATTGGCAACAGTGTATATTTGCATCTTCAGGATTTAAATGCTTTAATAATGCTGGTCTTTAGTGCTTCTGTCAATTACAAAAAGATTTATTTTTGTATTTCACCTCTTCTTAAATTTTATTTTTTTTAGGCTGTGTCCTCGTCTCATTGTGCTTAGTATTTTTTTTTCTTGAGTGTCTCTCTGGTTTTGTCTGTGCAAGCTATTCTTGGAGATCAGCTTAGCATACTTCATTACTTTCTTAACTTATGATAGTAGAGGAGTTTGTGTTCAAGATAGAAGTTCTGTGGCAAAGGTCAGGATCAAATGAAGTTGGGAAGGAGGAGGGAGGAGTAGTTTGAGTTTCCCTGTAACAGTAGGGGAAAGATTTTTTAAGAAGATCCATCATATTAATATCATGGCTGAAAGAAGTGAGAAGATAAATTTATGTTGTATAAAGAGGAAGAATGTAGAATTGCTATAGGTGGAGTCAAACTGCAGAGGGCATGCTTTTTCCCAGAGTTAAATTTTAGTTGCACTGTGGATTATCTGTGGCAGAGACACAGCTGACAGGTTTACAGGTCAGGTATACAAAGGATAGAAACTCTATCATATAATTGCCACTCCCAGTGACTCCCAGTCTTGCAGGTGGAAAAGAGGATGTCAGCATTTTTGGTGGTGTGGTGTTTGTGTTGGGTTTTTTTGTGTGTGTTTGTAGTTCCCCCCCCACCCCCCAAAGGAATAGGAAAGAACTTAGCACTTAGTCCTGAAGAACTCTACTAAGTCAAGAAGGATGAAATGGAGCATTGAGCTGATAGATTAGGGATTGGAAGGCACCTAGAAAGATCATCTAGTCCAACCTCCCTGCCAGAGCAGAATCCAGAGCAGGATCACCTAGATGAGGTCACACAGGAATGTGTCCAGGCAGCTCTTGAATGTCTCCAGAGAAGGAGACTCCACAGCCCTCCTGGGCAGCCTGTTCCAGTGCTCCGTCACCCTCACTGTAAAGAAGTTTTTCCTCATGTTAATACTAAACCTCCTGTGATCCAACTTATTCCCATTCCCTTTTATCCTAGCATTGGATGACAAAATGGCCTTATGTGCAAGGCTCCAAGTTTAAGAAACAGCCTAGGCTAGCCTGGCCTAGTTGTTCATGATACAACTGCTTGGTTTCTTAGCTTTTTGTTTTTACCTATGCTGAACCTAATTGATGAATCAATTTTTAATGTAAAAGGTACCACGTCTTGGATGGGGTTGCTAGAACATGAGATTTGCATTGTAGAGGTGATGACAGGTTTAGAAGTATTTTGCCTTACGCTTTTTTTGTTAAATGTCTCAATTGCTGTGAGTGGAAATTTGTGGAGGACATAGTTTTCCTTTGGTTTCTACTAAGGACAAAGGGAAAAGCATTCTCCTTGACAAGCTGTTCTATTTTTGAGCAGGAGCTGTGGGTCCTGATAACTCTGCTTAATGATGCCTGAAGGCTAGGCAGAAAACTGTTGGGAGGAGGGCTCACAGTTGGAAAGACCAGCACTATTCTCTTGCTTTTCAAGCTAAGCTGATGTAGAAGCATACGTTGTGTGTCTGGACGGGCAAAGTAGATGTATCTGTGTGCATGACTGACCTAAAGCCTTCACTGAAACTGTCCATGAGTTGCTCTTGTAAAAAAGAGTGTTTGCTCTAAATACTGGGGGAGAGGGGACGTTGTCCTATACCCTCTAAATGTGATGTGTAGTTTGGTTTGAGAACACTAGTTGTAAGCTGGATGGTCTAAAAGCTATTTGACAAGCATAAACACACCAACTAAAACCTGAGGCGGGAGTAATCTGTAGAAGCATTTTTTTTCTGTAGTTACCTTTCTGCAGTGAGAGGTGGGATGCTGACTGGGGTGTGCATGCTGTGTGCATTCTCTGCCTTGGTTCACAAATGTGCAGGCTGGAGCAGAGCAAAGAATGTGTCACTGGCATCCTGAAAGCTTCATCTGGCAGACAGCTGCTTGAAGCTTATTGCTGTCCTGATTTTAACAGACTGACTGGCAGTAGAAAATTTATGGTAGTCTTTAGACTTAAAGTGTGGCTCCATCAGCTACAGAAGGGTGGAAAGCAAGGAAGACAGAGACAATATTGATCGAGATGGAGGATTGTAGAATGAAGGATTCAAGTATCTGAAGTGTGTAGCATGCACAATACAAGGTCTGCTTTCTGCGTGCTGCTCTGTTACAAGGCAGCAGGATTTGGAAGTGATGTGCCAGGAGTCCTCCTGCAACAGGGACATTAAGGGAGCACTGTATCATTATATTATCTGTGAGATGGAATCTTCAGGACATAGTTTTTCTTTGCTTTCTGTTCCAAATTTTTCTTGAGACAGCAAAGAGCTTTCAAACCGATGTACACAGACAGATGAAGTGTACTGGTAATACTGGGCACAGAGGTACAACTTTGTCAGAATTATTACAGAAAATATGACACAGTTTCTGTATCAGTTTCACCATTGTGCTGGATACGTTGATGGTGAATAAGACTCTTTAAGGTGGCATAAACTTAAAGAATAAGCCATTAGGCAATCCTGCCATCGGGTATGGATCCATCTTCATCCAGATGTGGAATTTCATGTGCTGTATTGTCCCCTGTTAAAAATAACATTCACTTGTGTAGAGAGCCCTAATTAATACTTGTTTTTTAAAAACATAATCTAGAAAGAAAAAAATAAGTAGCCTGTGTTGTATCATCTTCAGAAGTACTGGCCAACCCCTGTTGGTCTGCACCTTGACTATATGATGGATCTGACTTCTATCTGTACAGTAGAAACATAAATCTTCATAGGTACGATGGGGGAGGGGGATAATAATATCAGCAGTCTTTCATGTGACAAGCTATGGGAGGAGACACCAGAGTTGGTGGGAGGGGGGGCTAGTAAGGATCTTCAGCTTGTTGCCCTACAACATACAGCACAGTCAAAGGCTCATGGAATTAAATCAGTGGCTCCTGAGGTTATAGCAGCCAACAGGGAAACATCAGGGAAACACCTTAAGGGAACGCAGGGATGCTTCTCTGGAAAGGTGACATGGCCAACTGTCCAGCTGAAGTGCCTCTACACGAACACACGCAGCATGGGCAACAAACAAGAGGAGCTATAAGCTACTGTGCTGCTGGAAAGCTATGACATAGTAGCTGTTACTGAAACCTGGTGGGATGAATCCTGTGACTGGAGTGTGACTATAAGTGGTTACAAACTGTTCAGAAGGGACAGGAGGGGAAGGAGGAGTGGAGGTGTTGCCCTCTATGTTAAAGAATGGATTGAATGTNGCTGGCAGATCTTTAAGGACACTTTCGTAGAGCACAAGAGTTCTCGATCCCCAGATGTAAGAAATCTGGTAGGAAAGGGAAGAAACCAACATGGTGAATCAAGACCTGGTGGTCAAATTAAAAAGCAAGAAGGAGCTACACAGGCAGTGGAAGCAGGGACAAGGATCTTGGGAGGAGTATAGGGATGCTGCCCGATGGTGTAGAGATGAAGTCAGGAAGGCTAAAACAGAGCTAGAGCTCAGCTTAGCGAAGGATGCAAAGAATAACAAAAAGGGATTCTCCAGGTACATAAAAAAGGAAGGTCAAAGAAAACATTCCCCCCCTGAAGAGCAAGAATGGAGAATTAATAACAACAGACGAGGAGAAGGCTGAGGTTCTCAACAACATTTTTTCTTCTGTCTTCACTGGCAACCTCTCTCCCAACACCTCCCAAGTTAAAAAAACACAAGGTGTGGACCAGGGCTGTGAAGAGCCATTCTGCAGTGAATTTGCCCGAGTGGAGATCTGCTAGAAAAGCTCTTAGAGGAAGCTCTGGGAAGCTTTGAGGGATTGGATTCGCCCTGAGGGAACGAGTAGCCACTTCTTTGAAGTGTCTGAGAGCGAGGAGGAGTGCTTAACAGCTATTCAGCAGCCCTCCTGCGAGCCAGAGCTGTGACTCATCGTGGGCAGGGCAGCACTGAAGGTGGCAGCTTTAAAAGCCTTCACAGAGTGCGCGCTCTGCCCCCCCCGCCCTTCATTATGGTAGCTACTCAAAGGAAAAGGGCTGTCCTTCCAGTACCCACCAAAATGGCTATTGGCATTCAGTTACAGTCTGTGAAGAATGTCACAGCCTTTCACTGGCAACAGAGGGCAATGGTGATTATGGCTGTGTGCGGTGTGAGCAGGTTATGGACCTGCTCTGCCAAGTGGCACAGCTCCAAGATGAAATGATGGAGCTCAGAGAAGAGGTGAGCAGGCTGAGAAATATCAGGGAGAGTGACAGGGAACTTGATTACTTTCACAGATTGATCTTCACTAGAACAGCCGCCCAGCCTTCTTGTGGCAATCCCCAAGAACAGGATCAATGGGAACAGGTCTCTGCCCAACGATGAAACAAACGGAGCAAGCCTGTTCCCTTGAGAAGCATACCACATACAGTACCCCTGAAGAATAGGTTGTGGTTCTGCAGGAGGAATTAACTGTGAGCAAG
>VWZO01002138.1:0-11850 GCA_013396975.1 Bucco capensis
TATATCAATAATAACAATAGGCCACTTAGAAAGTATCATTGCTGGTGATGGAAGACCTGGCTGGAGACCCCCATAGGCTTGATTATCTTATTGAGTTTTCTTAAATCCTGCAACAGTTTCCACTTCCCATTGGACTTCTGGATGGTAAAAATGAGGAAATTTCAGGGACTATCAATTGGCACAATATGTCCCTTTGCTAATTGTTCCTCCACTAGAAGGCTGGTTTGCCACAATTTCTCTCCCTTCAAAGGCCACTGGGATACCCAGATTGGCTCGTAAGAGAGCCATGTGAGGGCGGGAGACTGCGGCTAGCCAGTGGCCCTTAAACTGAATTTGATGTAGTTAGTTGGACTCCCCAGTATCCTATAATAGCTCTCCCCCAGACGGTCATTGGGATATTAAGGACATATGGCCTTGCTGAAGAAGTTTTACCTTCTGGTCCCTCAATCAGTAAGGTGAAGAGACTTTGGAGCAGTGTCTGGGCTCCTCCTATCCCTTTGATGTTGATGTACGGCTCCATAGTGCTCCATTCCCTCAACCAGTCACTTTCTGCAAAGATGTTGACATCTGCTCCTGTGTCTATAAGACCTTTTACTCAAAGAGATTGGTTAGTGTTAGGAAAAAACAAGTCAGCATTGGCCGATCAAGTAGAATAGATTGTGACCGCTGAACCAAAGGCATAGAGTCCAAGGTGCTCCCCCCAAAGCAAAAAAGGATTAAGCTGGCAATAGGTGTTTCTGTGTCTAGCTCCCCCAGTGGAAACAGAGCTTTTACAGTCATTTCCAATGCCTTTGGATTGTCCACAGTCACTGATTTGGGATAACTGTTAACCCTGTAGTGTTAGATGTAGCAGTCCCAGTTAATATGTATTTCCAAGCAGGCACTGATAGGCTATTTGTTGGCCTCAGGAGAACCATGTGATAGCTGTTGGTGCTTATTGTGAGTTGGTGGGGAGAGGCCAACTCTACCTTAGAGACACTTGCTCCGGGTCTGTGTTCAGGATTGACGGGACCAGTTGGACTGATGGGACATATTTTATCATTGTGCTGCCCTATGCGTTCGGCTCCCTGTTTCCCGAAATCAAAGCCAGCCTTTGTGCAGCTTCCAGTGAAAATGGTCTCCCTTCTCTATTGAAGAGTGATCTATAGTTACTTGCCTGATGCAATCCTTTTCTGCATCAGGGACACATGTGAGGTGGTACCGTAGGTGCTCTTCTTTTCAGCTGAGGACAATCTCTTTTAAAATGTCCTGTTTGTTGGCAGTGATGGCATGTTGAGCTGCCAGGACTTCAGCTAGTAGGGATGTGGTGTAGGTGTGGGATCCAATGTTGCAACACACCTTAACCATGTCCATTGGATTTGGATCTTTAAGCGCCCTTAGTACTTTTTGACAATCGTCATTAGATTGCTCAATTGCCAATCTTAGAAACAACATGCCTTGAGCTTCTGGATCACAGTATCACAGTATGTCAGGGGTTGGAAGGGACCTAGATAGATCATCTAGTCCAACCCCCCTGCCAGAGCAGGATCACCTAGACAAGATCACACAGGAATGTGTCCAGGCGGCTCTGGAATGTCTCCAGACAAGGAGACTCCACAGCCCTCCTGGGCAGCCTGTTCCAGTGCTCCCTCACCCTTACTGTAAAGAAGTTTCTCCTCAAATGCTTAATTTGTTTGGAAATTGCATTCTTTAATCTCTCAGGAAAGTCTATAAATGGCTCTGTTGGCTTTTGATGGACCTGGGTGTATGATGGTGTTGCCTCAGATGCCTCAGCAATAGTTTGAATTGCTTGGAAAGCCAAATTCTTTGATAGATCGAATTCATTCAATGGAATTGTGGTTTGGCTTTGGTTGGAGATGTACGGCCCAACCCCAAATAACCTATTAAAGGAATCCAGGACCGGGATACCCTTGTGGAGAGGGTGCATTCTGCGTACTGTCAAATGTGGGTTTGCCACTCATCTAGAAAAAGTGACATCTGCATGCTTGTAAAAAATGCCCTTGCTAGTGTTTTTATATCATTTTGTGTAAAGGTGTAAGCTTTGAATAGTGAGCTTAACACCCCTATCACATAGGGTGAATTCAGTCCGTATTCAGCAATAGCTTTCTTAGTGTCCTTGAGAACTAGGATTGGAACAGCATCCCAGAGGGGAGGACTGTTCGGGGTGTAGTACACAGGGAATGCCTGTAATAGATACAAATAATCTGTTGCTGTCGCTTGTTGTTTGATGTAAGCCCATTGGTTACTTCGGGCATCGGCTTCAGAAATACCAGGGGCATGGGCGCCACCACGTTGGCAGGTTCCCACTTCCAGAAGGCTGGAAGTGGGTAGGGCTTGAAGGATGGAAGTGGGCAGGGCCTGTCCACTTGATGGTGTGGCCGGAGGGGCAGCGCCACCTAGCAGCCAGAGGAATAAGTGGCGTGGCTTTGTGAGCTGACATTTTGGTGGTCTCTGCCCGTTTGTGCTGGGGGGGAAGGAGATGACCCGGCCACAAGGCAGTGGCCATTTTGGGTATGGGGTGGCAAGCTGGGTGCTCCATGCTGTGTGTGTAATGGCAGTGCCAGAGACGCAGTTTCTATCCCTAAATCTATTCCGTCTGCGACATGTGCGCTTCGGCCAAGACGCTGCTTTGTTCCTTCTTCCAAAACAACCAGTATTGTATTTTCTTTTTTATCTAGAACGCTTAGGATTAAGTGCCACACGGTAGTGGCTTGAGATGCTAGAGAGTCACTGATTTACCACCCTGAGAAGGCCCGATCTCGTCTTGTCTTGGAAGCCAAGCAGGGTTGGGCCTGGTTAGTACTTGGATGGGAGACCACCTGGGAATACCGGGTTGACGTAGGGTTTAGTTGGGGATGTCCCTGCCCACNGATGGGAGACCACCTGGGAATACCGGGTTGACGTAGGGTTTAGTTGGGGATGTCCCTGCCCACTGCAGGGGGGTTGGACTAGATGACCTACAGAGGTCCCTTCCAACCCATAACCATTTTGTGGTTCTGTGATTCTGTGATTTGAGTGGCTTTCCATAATTTCATTCCCAATGTGTCCCATTCCTCATAGGTGACAGGAGAGGGAAGTGCATAATTATTCCTGTAAATCCATTTTATCAGGGCTTTTAGGGAGGCTTTATCTATCAGGTGTCCATGGAGGTAAAGGAGGTTTTTCAAGCACTTATAGCTCTCCCACTGTGATTCAGAAAATAGCGATCCCATAATTTTCTACACGCCTGTGGGCTTACCTCCTTTCGTGGTAAGTCAGGATCCAAATGAAATCCAAATGAAGTTCAAATGCAGAGTCGTGGATGCCATCTGGGCAGGAAACTGAAAAACTTCATCACCTAAGCCCAAAGGGTATCCAGAGAAATCTATGCAATAGAGACTCTGCCATTTTTGTCCCACGTTGGGCACCAACTTGATGGGGAGTAACCGGGTCCCCACTCCAAGTTCCCCAGAGAGACATGTACTCTGAGGGTTCCAAAGTGGAATAGCTGTTTATTCAAGCTCCGTGGGGGTTCTTAAAGCCTCTGTGAGGAACAGAAGTGGCCCAACTAGCCAACTGGGGAAACCCGGGGGATCAGGAGCCAATAGCAAGCCAGGGAATGGGGAAAGACAGGGGAAACAACCAACAGGGCTACAACAGAGGAAGGGCAGGCCCAGTGGGCTGTACAACATGGTGCCGCCCATAGAAACCATGTGGTCACCACGTGGGGGGTATAAAAATGAAAGTGAAGCCATAACAACAACAATGCAAGTCCTAAACTGGAACTGTAATGTCTCCAATCTCTGGTGGTTGCTCTTGTGGCGATCTTGCTCTCAACGGCACCCTTTCCAAGCCTTGTAGTCCATGCTGTCTCCCACAACCGATGCAAATATAAAGTATACAAAGTTATAGTCAGCCCAGTGAATGTACAGTTCTCACAATGAATGGGACAGCAGTCTGCAGGAGCAGAATAAGCAAGAGCAGAAACCCAATCAGGAAGTCCCACTGTCCTCAGCAAACTTCTCACTTTGTAATAAGCATAAAATTTATGGTATGAAAGACATCTATGAGCCAGTTTAAGTCAGCTACTCTGGCTGACTCCAGACTGCTAACTGCCTGCAGACCACGCACGGCTGGCCAATAATTACTTCCCAGCAAAACCAGTACTGTATTCTACCCCTTTTCCTACACTATTTACATCATGTCTAAGAAAACTTGTGTCTCCTTTTTATTAGTTGGTAGAGACATGACTGTTGTTTTGTTAATTACATCCATCAGGATCTGGCAGTGCCCTGCTTGTCATCTAGGTCCTAAAACCCCGATTTCTTGTCCAAGTCCCTTGACCTTGCCTCTTCTGATGACAAAACCGGCCTTCAGAAGTTTAATTACTTTCTCCCTTTCTCAAAAACTTCTGCTATATTATCCCATAAAATGATGTCATCAATATATTGCAAATGTTTAGAAGCTTCACGCTTTCCTAGTGTAGACTAAGTCAGTCTGTGGCAAATGGTGGGGCTTTGTTTCCATCTCTGGGGCAGATGATTCCAGGGGTACTGGACAACCTTCCAGATAAAAGTAAACTGTGGAACAGAAAAAATGCATTAGCAATATCAGTTCTGGCATACCACTTGACCACCTTCATCTCCAATTTGTTATTGAAGCTCTAGCATGTCTAGCATAGCAGCAGTTATTGACAGTGTGACTTCCCTCAGGTCTTGATGATCTGTTGTCAATCTCCATTCTTCCATAGACTTTCACACTGGCCAAATAGGACTGTTTTGAAGGTGAGCATGTCTTGCTGATTTCTCCTTGGCTCTCCAGTTGACAGATCAACTTCTGAGTGGGGAACAGGTTATCTCAAATAGTGTGATGTTCCCACCTGTGCACCATTGTGGTAGCAACTGGCATCTTTTGGTTTTCAGCTCTCACCAGTCCCACAGTAGAAGGGTCCTCTGATAAACCAGGCAAGGTAGATAGCTATTAAATTTCCTTCGTCTACACCACTGCCACACCAAACACCCACCACCCTTTTGTACTTGGAATACCCTCTCTTGAGATAATCTACACCAAGAATGCGTGGAGCATTTGGGCCAGTCACAATATGGTGCTTTTGACACTCATGGCCAGTCAGACTAATTTCAGCATCCATTAAATTCAGTTTCTGGGATCCTCCTGTTACTCCAGAAATATACATGGATTCTATCTCCCTGTAGTCTTATGACATCAAGATGTATTCAGCACTGGTGTCCGCAAAAGACCTATATTCCCATGGTTCAGATGTGCCAGGCCATCAAACCCACAAAGTCAGGCAAGCTGTGTTGTCCTTCTCCTTCACCTGGCTGGAGACAGGGCCTCTCTAATTCTGACCAGAGTGCCTGTCATCAACATATAGGAATGAGCAACTCACATGGACTATACCTCCATTGCTGTTACTTACGTCTTGTAAATAAGGATCAGAAGCACACCTTTGCCATCTGAAGGGCTGTCCACTGGAAACTGGAGCAGCACTTTCTCCTTTTGTGACCATTTTAAATTGCAACTCATGCATGCAGGCCTGTAAGACCAAGGTAGGTTTTGCATTCTATTTTCTCATGTTTTTCCCCCATGGTTATACAGATGCCTCATGGTGTGCACCATTTCTCTTGAGCAGGACTTACAGGGGAATACTTACAGGGCCCAGTGCAGGGGTTGCAACAGCTTCACTGTATCTACTCTTATATCAACATTCAAGTGAGACTGATAACTGAAAGACATTCAAAAAGCCTAATAATGTAATTAGTGGTGGAAACATCCCAATGGTATACTAAACCCTCTTTGCCTACTACCATTCCACAAAAAACAGAAATTGGCATAACCAAAGAAGAATTTATAATACCATAATGAAGCAACAAGGAATCCAGCAGAGTTGCACCTCTAACGCTATATTCAGAAGCTATAAGCCACACAAGACTAATAACCAGCAGTGGTAAAGCCACTCATGGCTTCAAAAGCAACTCTAGAAACAAGTATCAGAGAATCGTGGCCAGTGACCATTTGGTCAAATCCATTAAAAATTCAGCACATCAAGACTCTCAAATTAAAGGCCTGTAATTCTCCCAGGTGAGCTATTTAATTCAGACTTCAAATAAAAATGGAGTGCCGAAAAAATTGTCCATATTTCATGCATGTTCAGGGCTAAATGATACCAGTTGGTCTGTCACCGTATGACCTCTCCCCAGCAGGGAAGGGGAATCAGGAAAAGTAGACCCAGGTGTTGAAATGAAAACAGATTTAATGAAAGAGATAAAATATGCCAATATAAAACATTCAAAGTTATAGTTAGTCCAGTGAATGTACAGTGCTCACAATAAATGGGAAAGCCGTTCTCAAGAGCAGGAAGAGGAAAAGGTGAAGCAGGGCCAGGAAAACCCCAAGCAGGATATTCCCCCTGTCCTCAGCAGACTTTCCCCTCTGTAATGAACATGACATTTATGTTGTGGGATACACCTGTGAGCCAGCTCCGGTCCTGTCCAAGTGAAATCAGGCCAAGTGTGAAGCATTCCTGCTGGGGGAGCAGGCATTCTAATCTAAGCAGGCCCTCTCAGAGTCACTGCTCTGTGGTGATACTCTCAGCTAGACTGAACCAAACTGTCCTGTTCAGTTTTGCACAGTCCTGTTTCACCACGTCACACAAATCTGCCTGCCTTAGTGCAGGGGTGAACTTGATACACTTTAACAGCTGGAGACTTAATTAAAGTGAAATGAATACTCTGTGGTAGGAATCCACATTCTCCTATTTCTACTAGAGGCAGTGTAGAGGGAGGGAATGTCTGATGAGACCAAACAGACAGGAGAGATTAAGGCTGTGTTATCTCATCTCTGTGGACCCGGAGTAGAGGTGCAAGGAGAATGAGGCTTTATAAGTTGATGGCATCTCAGCCACAGCAGTAGAGGAGACAGGGCATAAGTACCTTTAGAGTGACACCTTCTCTGAAGCTTGGTAAAGTGGCAGGCAACTGAGATGATAAGCTTCTGAATGCTGGACACCAGGGAAAATTATGAGATCAGGATTACAGAAACAGCACAGGCTGAGGAAAGGTAGAGGATGTGGTAGAATCATAGAACGTCTTGAGTTGGAAGGGGCCCAGGAAGACCATCAGTCCAACTCCTGTCTAAACACAGGACAACCCCAAAAATTACACCATATGCCTGAGGGTGTTGTCTAAATAATTCTTGAATTCTGTCAGTCTTGGCACTATGCCTACTTCCCTAGGCAGCCTGTTCCACTGCTTCAGCACCCTGTGGGTAAGGAAACTTTTCCTAATTTCCTAACCTGGCACAGCTTCATGCCATTCCCTCAGGTCCTGTCACTAGTCACCAGAGAGTAGATGTCAGGTCCTGCCCCTCTACTTCCCTCGTGAGAAAGTTATAGACTGCAATGAGGTATCCCCTCAGTCTCCTCCAGACTGAATAAACCAAGCAGCTTTAGCCATTCCTCATATGGCTTCCCCTCTAGACACTTCACCATCTTCATGGCTCTCCTCTAGATGGTCTCCAACAGCTTCATATCCTTCCTATATTTTGGTGCCCAGAACTGCACAGAATACTTCAGGTGAGACCACACCAACAGAGTAGAGTGGGACTATCACCTCCCTTACCAGCTAACAACGCAATGCTTGATGCACCCCCAGGACATAGTTGGCCTTCTTGGCTGCCAGGGCACATTGTTGACTCATGTTCAACTCTCTGTCAACCAGAACCCCCAGATGCCTTTCTGTGGGGCTACTCTCCAGTCTCACATTCCCTAGTCTGTATGTACATCCAGGGTTGCCCTGATGTCAGGAAACATTTCCCTGCATTTTTTTCCCATGGTCTCACTAAGCTAAGTTTCTCACATTCTAAAGCTCAGAAAGGATAGCAGGGAGTCACATGAACAGTGGATACTGAAGATGTGCATACACTTTACAATATCCTGCTGAAAAACATCAGCTTGTCAGGGAGCTGGAGCATGCCTACATGTACAAGTACCTTACAGTAGTTGTCTCCTTTCCCTCTTGTCTCCTACCTTCAGCTTCTGCCAGAAAACTAGGGTCTTTTCCTCCCTCTGTGCCTTAACAGAGATATAAATAAGGGCAATAAACAGAGTTTTCAGCTGTCAGTAGCCTTGCTCTTCTTCGATATTCTTTCTTGTTATACAGAGGTTTCCTTAGTTCAGAAAATGTTGAGGATCACCTGATTCCCAGAACTATAACGTTTCTTTACAGTGACAACTATCTTGCTCAACTGTGCATCTGTGGCCTGTTCCTTGCAGAATCATTAAGGCTGAAAGAGACCTCTAAGATCATCAAGTCTAACCATCTACGTATCATCACCATACCCACTAAATCATGTCCCACAAAAAAAAAAAAAAGAGTATGATTTCTGTCACATGTTATCCAGGAAGATTGAATAAATACAATAAAACTGGCTGCTTCTAAAAGAGTTTTGTAGAAAGAGAGAAAATAAAACATGGAAAGACATGTGCTAAATTGTGTTTCCCAACTTATGGCAGTGACAGTGGAGCTGCTGACCTCTGATGTGGGTAGCTGTGGCACTTGGTTTTTGATCCACATCATGGTGCCTGAGGACCAGGAAAAATGTTGCATGGCAGAGATGTGGTATGTCATATATAGCATTAAGAAGATGTATTTGAGCAGGTAAATATGAGTAAGATAGGGGTCCAGCAAGTGTGGGACTAGTAGGGGTCATGAACACGGAAAGATGGGGACACTAGAGCATGGAACTAGAGAGTGGAAGAAGACACAGTGTTTTAATAGCGGGCATACAGTCCATAAGCAGTCTGGATAAAGCTATTCCCACCCACAGAAAACCAACTTAAATTAAAAGATGTTGATAGCTTTACACACGCACACACATACATTTTGCAGTGTCTTTGAATGAGAAGTTTCCTGATGAATTGGAACGTGTGACAAAAGCATTTGTGAAATTACCTCAGGGCATTGTCTCTTTCACTGGCATAAATCAGCACCTCTCCATTGAGTCTGTTGGATTTACTTCCCCACAAATCCACCCAGAGGCAGGTGCCACCCTTTGCTGCCCTGTCCAGTATGCAAATTTGCATGATTGGGTACTTTGAAATTCCATCCTTTGGTTCCAATCAGAAAACAAGTCAGACTTGAACTTATTCAGTGAGTTGGAAGATGCTCAGATGTTGCCTTATAAATAGCTGGCTAGACCTAACTCCTTAATGTTTCTAATGGTGATTGCAGTGAATTGAATTGCAGTGCATAAATCTATAAAGGTCTGCAAGTCACTGCTACTGGTATATGTAGCACAAAATCCAGGATCTTCCAGGTGCTCACAGCATACATCATTTCATAAGTGCAGAGTACTGCTGGAGCTTCTGCTAAGCTAAAGGGCTTCATGTAATAGTGCAGATCATCTGTATTTGAAGTGATTGAGTAGCGTGGACTCAACTATGGCTGAGTATCACCTTCGAAGGTTGAATGCTGCTTGACACAAAGCCCTTGCATTGTGTTCTGCTTCTAGCTGGTGTGAAAACAAGAAATACTTGCTTCTTGACAAGGAGATGTCCCTGACCAGGGCTTGGCCTTGCCTTGTTGAAGTAATGCTCTGTTTTCCAAGTACCTGGAGAAGTGTTCCATGGCGTTGCATGGTCAGTTTGCTGGTGATGTCCCCATCCACTGCACCTCAACGTGCAATGACATGCTCACCTGCCAGGCTTTTGTGCTCTATCTCAAGTGCAGAGATCATGTGGAATGTCTTCATCCTCCTTTGTAAGCAATAGAAGTAAAGGGTGAGAGGAAAACTGCTTTCTGTTCCACTTACATTAATCTTTACAAGGTAGTGACAGAAGCTCAGAAAACAACCAACAGCTGCAGACCAAACCCATACCCTGCTGTCCCAGGGATACCATCTCCATGGCACTTAGGGAAGAAAAATCTATTACGTACTTCTATAATTACCTGGGTCACCAAAGTAGCAGCATATGCACAGAGGTTCCCTGCTCTGCAGCAGTTGCCTGGGAGATGGAGAAAAAATGTAGTCATTAGAACTGATGGAATAATAACAACAACAATTATAATAATAATAATAATAATAATAGGGGGTAGGTGCCACGCTCTGATTTTGCCTATGCAGTCCACATAAGACCTCAAAAATCAGCTTTTTCTACCCACCCATGCAAATAAAACTCTGCATGTCAATTAATACTAAACATTTCTCTGACATTAAAAAAGACTTTGCCTTATTCATTTCTGTTCAGACCGTTGTTGCAGTGACTGTTTAGCTATTTAACTGGCTTTGCACCTTTTCATTAGCTGCTGTTTCTCCCCAGCATCAGGCACAAGACTGTTGCATCTCCAGGCTCTGAGGTTCTGCTGAACATACCATTCAGCCCACACTCCTGCTGGGGCGCCTTGATGCCTTCTCTCAGATACTCCTTCTTGCTGCATTGCTGTCCTGGGTTCAGCTAGGATGATCAAGTTTCTCAAGAAGCTGGGAGGGACCAAAGACAGGATAGTGGAAATGAACCAGCCAATGGGATATTCAATACCATAATGACATGATGCTTACTACATATAAAGGAGGATCTGACCAGGGGAAGGATGCACAATTTGGGTGGGCGTGTGGCTGTGTGGCAGGTTGAGTGGTGAGCAGTGATTTTGTACATCACTTGTTTTATATATTATTTCATTATTATTATTGTTATTATTATAACTTATTTTATATATTATATATATTTTTATATATTATTTCATTTTTATTGTTATTGCTGTTGTTTTCCCTTTTGCTGTTTTATTAAGCTTTCCTTATCTCAACCCATGGAGTTTTACTTTTTTCCTTCAATTCTCCTCACCATCCCACCAAGGTGAGAGGAGGAATGAACAAGTGGTTTCATGGTGAACTATGAAAACTGCTTGTAAAGCTGCCCTCTCTTCTCCTCCAAATCCTTCCTTAAAACTTTTTGCCACAGAGTCCTCTAAAACCCTCTTCAGAATGCCTGGGTTTCTGTTGTGCTAAGATTACTAGCTGACCTAAGTTGACCAATGGATTTATTGTTTCTGTACTCTTCCCTATCTATATGTGTCTTTACTGTGTTGGATACCTGCACTAATGCTTTTTGCAAGAGTGGCTATCTGCAATGTAACTAGGCTTTACGTGTCTAACAGTACAACATAGTACTATTTGGAGGGCAGACTTTTGCCTCTTTGAGAGACTAGTTGAGAGAGTCCCCAAGAGACAGTCCTGAGGGCCAAAACTGTCCAGGAAGGCTGGATACTTTTCAGGAAGGAAATCTTAAATGCTTATCCCCATGTGACGTAAGACAAGCTAGCATGGAAGAAAACCAGTCTGACTGAACTGAGAGTTCATGCTTGAACTCAGGATACAAAGAGTTTACAGCCTTTGGAAGAAGTGACAGGCAACTCAGGAGAACTACAAGAATGTAACTGGGCTATGCAGGGAGAATATAAGAAAGGTGAAAGCCTAGATAGAAATTAATCTGGCCACTCCAGCACAAGATTCTTTAAGGCATTGGGGAGACTACTTGAAGACTCGGGTGCACAGGATCCCTCAAGTGATAGAGAAAAACACTGAAAGAGGGTGGAAAACACACCTCATTAACACATGGCTCAGAGACTGGTGCCACTGTTGGAATTTTGGGTTCTTTGATCGTAGGGAAGTTTATATGGCACCAGGTCTGCTGGTAACAGATGGATTACATCTGTCTCAAAACAGAAAAAGGATTCTTGCACAGGACTTGTCAGGGCTTGTTGAAAGGGCTTTAAACTAGGCTCAAAGGAGGAAGGGAATAAAACCAGGATCACTAGAGATGAGCATAAGGGCAGCCTTCAGTCTACTGTCCTACTC
>VWZO01002140.1:0-47074 GCA_013396975.1 Bucco capensis
CCTTCCAACCCCTAAAATACTGTGATACTGTGAAATTTTTTAAAGAAAGAGTGGTGAGGCACTAGAACAGCCTTTCCAGGGAGGTGGCTGAGTCACCATCCCTGGAGGTGTTTAAGAAATATGTAGCTGTGGTGCTCCAGCACATGCTCTAGTGAGGGCAGGGGTTGTGTGGTTTGTGGGGGTTTTTGTTGTTGTTGTTTTTGTTTGTTTGTTTTATGATTATTTTTTTTTTTGGTTGGACTAGGTGATCTAAGAGGTCATTTGCCGCCATGAATATTCTGTGATAGGACAAATGAGTGAAACAGATATTAGCAATTCCAGCAGCACACCCCCCCCAAAAAAGCTGGGAAGTGTGAGGACGAGGATGATTTCCAGTGACGTACCTAAACTACTTCCAGGATATTGCAGGTTTGCTAAATTAAGAGCTTAGTGAGACAGAAAATGATTTCTTAGAACACTTACCCTTCTGGACTTAATCTGGGAGACCACAGCAACACCCTGTTTCATGCACTGGGCTGAGAATCATTCTATCACAGCAGCTCTGAAAAATTTAGCTGCAACCAACTCAAAAATACTCTGCTTACTTTTAAACTAGGTGGAACGCTTGTTGTCCAGACAGAAGACCAAGGACACAATTGCTGTCTATTAAATTATTTTCTCTTGCTCAAAGAGACAAACCTCTGGTACACATCAGCAAGAAAATGAAGTCCTCAAAAAGTGAAGCCAGATGAAAAATATGCTTCTGGTCTAAGAAAATTTGAGAAACACAGGGAATGGATAGCTGATGGAAACATGAACATGCCTTAGGAATACATTACAAAACCTCCTGTTCTTTACTGGATGGAATAGCCACACAGCAGGGTCACACGGTATGAAGACACACCATGATGAAATCTGGACTCACAAGGGCAGCATAAAACAATTGGTCATGTTTAAGAAAAGAGCAACACTACAATTTAAAGGAATTTATATGAAAATAAACATAGTCTGAAGGAGAGTAGGATCAGACATTTATGAGACTAGATGATGAAAGCTATTGCGCCATCTTGAATTAGTCTCTTTTTTATCTTTACTGCCATATTTTTGCAACATGCTTGAAGTAGTAAATTGCTCTTGTAAATGCTCTTTTTGATTTTATGTTTGTGCTGTAAACTCCCACACAAATTTTTTGTTTTGAGAAAGAAGTAGTCATTTTCTGATTGATATAAACCTGTTATACTCCAACCTATTTCTGATATGTCCTGTTTTCTAGTTGTACCACTGACACAGGGGTCAAACATGGGAGCTTACTGACAGTAAGAAGACATCAAGAACCTCACGATTATCCCAAAGGCAATAACAGGTATGCAGTGGAGAGTATGGCGTAGAAACAGATGATGAACAAGATAGAAAGTGGAGGGCATTGATCAAATACCTCTCCCACTAGCAAAATGATTTTGAAAAATTAAACTGAGTGAGGAAGGAAGAATGGGGCAGAGAAAAGACAAGTATCTGAAACTGCATTTAAGTCCTGCGAGACAGGCAATAGAGGAAAGCTTCCACTCTTAACAGAACACCCTGGGCAAAATTTGTGCTTCTTCACTTGAAAACAGGAATGTTTTGAGCTGCAGAGCTTTGGACACCCTCCCACTTGCTCTGAGTCCCCACATTTCTGTGCACCAGAGGGAAAGCTGCACTGGTGTGTGTGGGGGGGTCTTTCCTGACTACAGCACATGAGGTTCCCCAGGTATGATTGCAGAGCCTGTTCAGTGAGGATTTCTGCCCTTTCTCAGGACCAGACTTACACACCAAAAAGCTGTTAACTTTCAAGCCTGCATGATGAACACCAACTGTGCCAGGACACAGGCTTCATTTAGGTACTCAAGCACACTCAGTAACTGCTGATGGCTCCCCAGCCTCTTTGGTCTACTTTACCCTTGTTTAAGCAGTGTGAATTTTTTCATCTGAGGCTGAAGCTGAGGAAACAGCCAAAAGAGTAGACAGATCATCTGGCTCAGATTACTCAGAGCTGTTTTCAAGACTGCTCCTCACATTTCGGTCTCTCACCTTGGCTTTTATCTTTTAGGGACCTAAAAGACTCCAAAAGTGCAAATGCCTTCTATTATCTTACAGAAGTTACTACAAAATGACATATGCCTGTTTGAAGTTACATTGAAGTACCTAGGCCATTAATAGGTGGCACATTATTCCCCTTTTATTCCCCTTTTCTAAAACTCACTGTTGTTATTTGGATTTATGATGCAAGTAAATATTACAGACAATAAAAGTGTCCTAGTGATGCTGTTAAAAGCTGACAGTTTGGAAGAGATTCACATAGCCTAACTATCTGAAACTAGGAAGCCAGCTCCTCTAAGCTAATCAGAAATAGACCCCCAAAGGAGCTCTGCAGGAGCCTAGCTGTGTCAGCTGTCTATAAGAAGGCTGAACTGGATGCCTGAAGTCAGGCAGTATGAATAACCTCCTCTTCTATATCTCTCTCCCTCCTCCCTCTCTTTCTTTGTCAGATGCCTTTATCTGTTCTGTTAGTATAGGGAAGCTTCTCAAAGTGCTTTTCCCCCCCTTTCTTTCTTTTTATTTGTTTGGTTTGTTTTGTTTAGTTTTCTGTGTACTCCTTTGAATAAGGAGTTCATCTTCCCCTTTGAGATGAACACTGTCTCATCTCTGAAAGAGGAGGGGGTCTAGTTCATAAGTGATCAGCATGCAGCATTCTCCTGCAAAACGTGATATTATAAGTATCACTGCTGGACCTTGCACAGCTTGCAAATATTTCCTGCTGTCTCTGTAGCTCAGGTTTCATTGTTATCTTCAGAGTTGTTCTTCACACTGAACCTAATGGAAGAACTAAATCTAGTAGGGGAAAGTAAGCATATGTACTAAATAGTAACAGATATAGAGCAAACAACAGTCTAGCTTTGACTTCTCAAGTAGGAAAAATAGGTCAAATTTTATCAGTGTTCCATATGCGAAGAACCTATCTTGAGGTGTGTATATGAGACTCTCATTGCACCGTAGGGTGGATATGGTTGACTTGATTATCTATGGCTGTTTCTTTTCTGGTGTTCAGGTTGGTTTTTGTTTTGTTTGTTTTTTTCTCTCCAACCTGTAAATTAATCTTGCTATACGGATAAACCCTGAAACTGGATTGTTGGCATCTGCAAACCCAATGCTGTGTGAACCTTAACCTCTTTATCCCACAAATAGTTCTATCTGAGAAGCAATTTGGTCAAATTTCAGTGTTAAAATATATGTATATGTATTTGTTAGTTTGTATTCACAACACTTAAAGAGGTCTGAAATTACATAGGAGTTCCCTGAGAAGCTTCACATAGTGGTAGCAAAACCACAAGAGGAGCAAGTTTAAGAGACATCTAAGTGGCTTAAAATGAATCAACTCTACAACTACCTGAAAGGAGGTTGCAACAAGGTGGGGGTCAGTGTATTCTGTCAAGTAATAAGTGATAGGAGAAGAGGAAACTTCCTCGAGTTGCATAAAGGGATGTTTAGGTTGAATATTAGGAAAAAAATTTTCACCAGAAGGGTTGTCAAGCATTGGAAAAGCCTGCCCAGGGAGGTGGTAAAGTCACCATCCCATGTATTTAAAGGACATGTAAATGTGGTGCTTAATGACATGGTTTAGTGGTGGGCTTCACAGTGCTGGGTTAATGGTTGGACTTGATCTTAAGTGTCTTTTCAAACCGGAATGATTCTATGATTTTACAGTTCTAAGAGAGCAGAGAAAATTGCTAAAAGTTTTGGCTTTCTGTGGTCTAATTGGTCAGACTAAACATCAAAAGCTAGGCAGTGTAATGATTGCAAGATATGTAATGATTGCAAGATGCTCTGGTGACCTAAAAATAGAGTGGCATGCATGATTTAGTGAAGCTGAATTTTAAATTAATGTTATTTATGTAAAAAATAAAAATTTCAACCATAACAAGACACAAAGCATTAGAAGGTGCAAATACACACAGATTAAGACTCACTCTAGAGAATTTATGAGAAAAGATAAGCAATGAGAAAATGGAAGAAAATACAGCATCAATAAAGTGCCTTGCCAGACATTTTAGGGGAAACTATTTGTCAGGTAAAACCATTTTCAGAGCTGGGAACTGATTCTCTGAGTTTAGCCTAGCACCTTCACTGCAGTGCTGTATACACAGAACTAAAGGCCATATACAGCTATGGCTTTTGGCAAAGTCCTGGTCCAGCTAAAGCCAAGAAGGATTTTACCCCTGGCAGTGACAAGATCAGTCCCTCTGACCCAAAGGAGTCTGAGGCGTCAAGATGATGTTGAAGCTTGCTGTTGGCAGCCTCCACTGCCTGCTGACAGGCTATTCACATGACTTAATTTTGAAACACTCTGTTTGAAAATAATGGTATTATAAAAACAGATGCACCTATATGCTCAAAAATCATCCTATGTTTAAAGTCTTTAAGGTTTACCATACATAGAGATAGAATCTATATTTAGACAGCTCATTATTGACAGCTGTTTTGTCCAGTATTTTACATGGACTGATAGACAACAAGATATGCATCAGTAGTCAATAGTGAAATTCTAGACAGTGGTATAATAGACAAGAAATGCAGTTATCAGACCTTACACAGATTAAATTGGTAAAATATATCTATGTATCCTATGTATCAGGGAAAGGGTAAAAATCAACAGAAATTGTGAAGGCTTTAAATCTAAATAAGGAAAAAAATATCTAGTCAGTAGTGAAAGGAAAAGCTGGAAGTACAGGGACTGGAAGAAAAGTATAGAAGCCAAAGACTAAAACAAAATCCCTCACTTCTTAAAAATAAAAAAAAAACAACAAAAAACAAACAAAAAACCCAAACATTTCTGTTAGAAAACACTTATGATCAGATTCTTAATGCTCTGAAAGATATCATCTTACATTTTCTAACACCATGTTGAAATGATGTTTCCACGCTTATTTGAGGAAAGTAATGTCACTTTTTGAATTGTTAGGCCTAATATTGAAGTACACAAACCCCCTTATATAGATATATTCATGCCAATCTGATTCAGCCTTGTTTAGCTGTGGAACTCAAAACGGTGTCATTCAATGAAACCAAAGTTTACCTTTCAACTCCCAGGAAGACTGGTTTGCTAGTAGCAAGAAGTAAAAAGAAACAAACAAACAAAAACCTAATCATTCAAGCAAAGTAAACCCTGCACCTATATTTAGTCTTAGCACTGCCCTAGATCTTACAATACTGTAAAGTCTGAAAGCTTAGTATTAGTTGTTACAAGTGCCCAAGTGGATCAAACTGGAAACAATCACTGAGTATTGAACTCCAGCTAAGTACAGCTTGACTGCCAAATCTAATGACCTTACACCAACTTGCATCTAAGATAATAAAGTTTTATTTTACCCAGTATTTTGGCCACAAAGAGTCTTCATTAGTGAAGGCATGGAAATAAAAACGTGGCTGTAAAACCTTGGAATGAAACATGAAATTTAAGTCTAAAACCAAAGATAAATGTAGCAAATGCTGCTGTAAATGATGAGAGTTTTCCTGATTACCTAATCCTGTGTACTATAGTATTAATTAATAACCAAACAACTAGAGATGAGAGATATGGGAGAAGAAAAGCAACAGAGTTAGCAGAGAAATATAAATCTCCTGTTACATATCAGGCAGAAAAGGGGTAAATATGTGCAGCTGTATGTACTTCAAAGGCATGTCAGCTGCACGCTTATTCAGGGAACAAGAGGCCCGCAAAGCCACGTTTCCATCGTTTTACAGAGACAAAATCCAGCCTAACCACGTTGCAGTTACTGATCCCTGATCCCAGTCAGAGCAGTTACAGATGGAGCTAACCTGTTTCTGGCTCTGGGTTCAATCTGCCTATGAGCAGTCCCTTACATTTTCTCTCCCATCTGCAAGGAAAAGATGAATAGGTCTGTGCCTTCAGCATTGAGGAAAAGAGGGTTATCAGAGTGGTCAGCATGAATTCACCAAGGGGAAATCACGTTTAACCGATCTGATAGCCTTCTGTGATGGTGTGACTTGCTGGGTATATGTAGAGGGAGCAATGGATGTTTTCTACCTTGACTTCAGCAAGGCTTTTGACAGTCTCCCATCCTCGTAGGTAAGCTTAAGAAGCATGATGAGTGGACAGAGATGGAGTGAGGTGGTTGGACAACTGACTGACAGAGCTCAGAGAGTTGTGCAGAGTCTAGTTGGAGGCCTGTGGCTAGCAGCGCTCCTCAGGGATCAGCACTTGCTTCAGTCTTGTTCAACATCTTCATCAATGACCTGAATGAAGGGATGGAGTGTACCCTCAGCAATTTTGTTGATTCAAAATGGGAAGGAGTGGTTGACATACCAGAAGGCTGTGTTGCCATTCAGAGACCTAGACATGCTGAAATGTTGAGCAGAGAGGAATCTGATGAAGTTCAACAAAGGTAAGTTTAGGGTCCTGCATTAGAGAGGAATAACTCCATGCACCAATACAGGTTAGGAGTTGACCTACTGGAAAGAAGCTCTGCCAGCAGTGTGATCTTGCAACCAAGAAGACCAATAGTATCTGGAGTGGTGTCCCATTCGCAGCTCCTCAGTTCAAAAGAGATAAGGAAATACTGGAGAGACCAGTGGAGGTCTGCAAAGATGATTAGGGGCCTGGAGCATCTCTCTTAAAAGGAAAGGCTGAGAGACCTTGGTCTTTTATAGCCTGGAGTAAAGAAGACTGAGAAGTAATCTTATCAATGCTTAGAAATATCTAACAGGTGACTGTCAGCTGGATAGGGCCAGACTCTTCTACGCGGTGCCCAGCAACAGGACAAGGACCAATGGGCACAAACTAGAACACAGAAAGTTTGATCTGAACATGAGGAAAAACTTCTTTGCTATGAGAGTGAGAGAGCACTAGAATAGGCTGCCCAGAGAGGTTGTGGATTCTTCTTTTCTGGAGACATTCCAAACCTACCTGGATGCAGTACTCTGCAACCTGCTCTAAGTGAACCTGCCTTAGCTGGGGGATTGGACTATATGAACTCCAGAGGTTCCTTCCAACCTCTCCCATTCTATGATTTGACATGTTTCATTGTCAGTTTCCTGTTTTGTTTAGACCAGTATCCTGCAGTCTTGTTATCTCACCCCTAACCATGGTGGTGCAAAGAAAAAGTGTAAGAGAATGCCCATGTTATCCCCTGTTCCTGTACCATGGGACCAATGGGTAGGATTCAGCTCATCTACCTTGACACAACAACAGTTCAGATACATACCTCTGACCCAGTCATACAGCTCCCTTTGTAGGCAGCAGAGAGAAGTGGCCACCACTGCAGTCTGTGCTATTTTGAATGCCAGGTTTGGGGTGACATGAACTGCTCTATGGAATGTCTATTTTTTTAATTTCCCTCTCCCCTAAACCTTCTCTTCCTTCAAAAACCCCTACAAACAGAACTAGGAACAAAGCAAAAGAAAAGAATATTATGAATAAACTTTTATGTGAAATTTTGCTTTGGTGTTACCCAACTTTAACAATGAAATATACAGCAATGTGAGAGCCTGAAACAAATTGATGAAAACCTTTTGTATATTATTTTAGGAACATTACATCATTTTTAAAAGAAGTATTTCCAAGTCAAATATTTTTAAACTTCTCATTTTAAGAAAGCTTTTTGGTAGCAAAAAACGAAAAATATTCCCATTTTCATAAGGCCCCTTCTTAATGTAATTTCAATACGTTACATTTCAAAAAGAGCAAAAGGTGGGGAAAATCAATTCCAACAGTTGTGTCAATTATTTCTTTGGGAACGGTTTGGAAAGAAAAACAAAAAGGGCTGTAATGTATCTTCTAATCACTCTTGCTTATGCTGTTTTGAGGAACCAATTTAGTACCTAAATAATGAGCCTAGTTTAGCTCATTCATAGATTTGATCATCCATGTTCTCCTTATTTGTGTATGTTCTGGACTGCCTCTGACTTTTCTGAGATAAGAGATCAGAACAGCATGCTATTATCAAGATGTGGAAACGTAATGATTTTAGACTATAATTTTTTTTACTTCAGTCTCCGCTAATTTTCGAATAATTTTTCTCTGTGCACTGCATTCTTTACCTCAACTGAGATATCTGCAGAAATAACTTCAAGTTATTCTTTCTTCAACTTTACTCTTTCTTCAAACTAGCTATTAATAGCTTGTCTAGAGTGTGACATAGCATAAGTAAAATTAGAGTTTTAGAGTTAAGTGTTAATTATTATTTGCAAGCAACCATTTTAAAGAGTTCATTTATCTTTAAAAGCAACTCCATCATTTTTTTAGCTCTCCTTGAAGAAACTGTTGCTGTAGTAGGTTTGAATGGTTTGGGTTTTTGGTTTTTTTTTTTGCTTGGTTGGTTGAGCTTTTTTTTCAATTTAGTTCTAATAAATATAGTAATTATTATGACAGTGAACTACAGTCAATGCCAGATCTGGATCATCTTGAGCTAGAGCTCATCTCTCTGTATCTGTGACAAAGATCACAGATACTAAAGCTAAAATCCTCATGCAAGAATGTCATGTAAGAGGTCACAGTTAAAGTGAATGGATCCAAGATATTCTTTCTCTCCCTGCTTAGAGAGAAATAGAGACCAGGAAAAAGAAAGACACCATCATTTTACAAAACCAGCAACCAAATGGAGCTTCAATCAGCAAATGTGTTTCTGAATTCATCAGCAGCACCTGCATATAAACCTGTTCAAAAATCAATCCTATGATCTTTAGAATTAATCTTTTCATGCAGAGTAGTTGTGATAGATGTTTTCAACCAAAAAAAAACTCCAAAACCTAAAAAAGTTGCAACCCCTTTTTCCAGGTTTTGTGGTTTGACTTACCTACCATTCCTAAAGGAAGCACAAGAACACCAATAAAAGACTAATAAAAGTGAGAGAGAGGGAAGAAAATTCACACTTGCTAGTTTATTTCTTATTAATGGAAAAGGATTTTTTTTCCTATCCCCATTTTCCCTTTGTTCAGTTGACTAACCTGCAAGACCATTAATGTAAATCTATACTTTTTGCTCTGAAAATGTGAAGAATTTCCCAAAGTTAATATCTTAAGAAATAAACTTCTTGAATACTTTGTCAAAACAAAATGAAAGAAAGAAAGTGTGTGTGTGGGGGGGGGGTTAACCGTTTTCTGCGGTTCTTAATTTCTTTCTTGAATCATTCTACTATAAGAAAAATAGGAAGGTAGGGAGCAAAGAAGGTGCATAGGTGGACAGGAAGGCAAGAAGGAATGTAGGAAAGCAAGAAGCTATGATGAAAGGAAGATTTTTTTTTTTAAGTTAAGGAATTTGAAATGTCAATATTTCAGTCTTTTTATAAAAGATGCATTATCTTTCTACGCACCTCAATTTCAATTTCATACACCTATACAGAATTTTCTTATCAGTTTTTCTGAGGGCAAGCATCTGGCCTAAATTTAATTCTTACTCACTCACTAAAGAAGGTTTTGTACATCCATAAATGTATGTGTATGTGTGTGCATGTAAAACTAACTGTAAAGTACTATTGGATTTACAGCATTTTTATAATTAAGTCCATGTTCCTGCATGCTAAGAAATCACCCTATTAATTCTTGCCATACAAGCAGTAGATAGGCTTAGAGTTTTTATATTCTTCCTTATTTAAAATGTATATATTAATGTTTGTAAATTCCCATCCAGTATACGTAGTGCATTGAGACCAACGCCAGGAGCATAGAACCACAGCCAAGAAAAACCTAATATGTAAAACAGATTCAGTTATTTCTACATCAAAGTTCTCTATTGCTTCATTAAAGAAATCTACAACAATAGTAGGAAATTGTAACAAAAATATAATGGGGGAGGGGATAGCTTGTAAACCTAATCTCATTCCTTTTTAATATATGTTGTAATAGTCCATGGGCACTTGCATATGATTACAGCTGTATATTTCAGAACAGAGCAGCCTTACTCCCAAAAACAGAAGTAAGGGAAAGCACTTAGGGCCACCCATTGGGGAAGCAAGCGGGGCAGCTCTTGGCCTAGCTTGCCCCACCTGCCTTGTTGAGTAGAAGGAGGTCACTGTGCAGCACAGGGATTTCCCAGATGACAGCAGCTTTTGGCCTATACAGGCTATGCCAAGTGATTCCCCAAAGTATTAGATTCATTGAGAAAATGTACCAAGTCTGAGACTGTTTGGGAAAACTTCGTTGTCCAGTGGTTGAGTTTCATGGTGCAAATGGTCATATCCAAGACTTCCAGATATGCATCAATCAAGGAAAAGTCCTACAATACTTTTCCCATTCATGATTCACATGTCAATACTTGTAAAGTAGCACCAGAACTTTTCATTAATACAAACTATCTTATATACCTGGAAATCTTTTGGACAAGCGATTCTGGGTGAAAAGAATCCTTGAAAGGCACTTCTCTCTTCCATTTCCACTTGTGGGATGGGAATCTCATGTTGACACGCTCTCAACTTGCAGACCTACAGGTTAGATGTTCACTAATAAATTAAATGCTTTCAGGGATCATTCCCAGGCACTGACACATAAGCATCTATACTGTTAAATTGTGAAGTATCCTTGGCATGTTTCAGCTACTTGTCAACTACTATACTCCCAAACAATGCCCAAATGTGCTACAGAAGTTAGCATTATCCAGGGACTATTCCCAGTAGGGAATGAGCACATGAACACCACTGGCTCATGTTCAACCTGCTGTCCACCAGGACCCCCAGCCCTTTACTGCAAAACCGCTTTCTATCTAATTGGCCTCCAGCCTGTATTGTCGCATGGGGCTGACTCATCGCAGATGCAAGATTTTTCACTTGCCTTGCTTGAACTTCTTGGGAGTATTTTCGGACCATTCTTCAACCTGTTGAAGTCATTCTGGCTAGCAACCCTGCCCACTAGTGTATTGGTTGCTCCTCCCAATTTGACAGACTGTAAATTTCCTGAAGATGTATTCATCCTAACGTTCAGTTCAATAATGAAGGCAGTAAAAATTTCTGGGCCCATAAATGATCCCCGCAGGACATCACTAGTTACCACCACCAGCTGGACTTTGTTCTGCTGATAAACCCCTTTAGGACATAGGTTCAACCAATCTTTCAACATTTGTATGATTTATATTTCATTGCGATGCTCTGGAATTCTGAGTCAAAGGCCTTCCTGGATTCATAGAATCGAATCATGGAACAGCAGAGGTTGGGAGGAACCTCTGGAGTTCATATAGTCCAATCCCCCAGCTAAGGCAGGTTCACTTAGAGCAGGTTGCAGAGTACTGCATCCAGGTAGGTTTGGAATGTCTCCAGAAAAGAAGAATCCACAACCTCTCTGGGCAGCCTATTCTAGTGCTCTCTCACTCTCATAGCAAAGAAGTTTTTCCTCATATTCAGATCAAACTTTCTGTGTTCTAGTTTGTGCCCATTGGTCCTTGTCCTGTTGCTGGGCACCGCGTAGAAGAGTCTGGCCCTATCCAGCTGACAGTCACCTGTTAGATATTTCTAAGCATTGATAAGATTACTTCTCAGTCTTCTTTACTCCAGGCTATAAAAGACCAAGATCTCTCAGCCTTTCCTTTTAAGAGAGATGCTCCAGGCCCCTAATCATCTTTGCAGACCTCCACTGGTCTCTCCAGTATTTCCTTATCTCTTTTGAACTGAGGAGCTGCGAATGGGACACCACTCCAGATACTATTGGTCTTCTTGGTTGCAAGATCACGTTGCTGGCTTGTAGTTAACTTGTCCACCAGGACTCCCAGGTCCTTCTCTGCAGAGCTTCTTTCCAGTAGGTCAACTTCTAACCTGTACTGGTGCATGGGGTTATTCTTTTTTTAGTGCAGGACCCTACACTTAACCTCGTTGAACATCATGAGGTTTCTCTCTGCCCAGTTCCATCTAAACAATATCCATTTTTCTGTCCTTGTCCACCAAACCACTGAAGGCAATCAGGGTGGTCAGGTAAAATTTCATCTTGAAAAATTCACACTATTGTTTTTCTTTCGTGCTCTTTGGAGCAGAATGTTACCAGTTAACGTTGTCCTTGCATTGGAGAGAGGACAGAAGTGGAGTGGTAGAGCCACATCTCCAGGCAGCAAAGAGAGTGGAAGACTGTGGAAGGAAGAGAGCAGGGGTGTCAAACTGTAGTATCACAAGAACTATCAGTGGTCCAGAAACAAGTAGAATTACAGAATCGTTTATGTTTGAAAAGACACTTAAGATCACTGAGTCTGACTGTAAAACTAACACTATCAAGTGCATCACTAAATCATGTCACCAAGCACCACATCTACATGCCTTTCAAATACCTCCTGGCATCGGGACTCCATCACTTTCCTGGGGACCCTGTTCCAGTGCTTTATAATAACCCTTTTGGTGAAGAAGTTTTTCCTAATATCCAATCTAAATCTTCCCTGGTGCAATCTGAGGCCATTTTCTATCATCCTATCAACTGCTACTTGGGAGAAGAGACTGACATCCACCTCATTACAACCTCTTTTCATGCAGTTGTAGAGATCAATAAGGTCTCTTCTGAGACTCCTTTTCTCCAGAGTAAAAAGCATCAGTTCCCTCAGCCACTCCTCATACTATTTGTGCTCTAGACACAAGGAGCTGCATTATTATTTGGTACAATATAAAATTCAAACAATTAGAACTGCAGTGGTGTGACTGTATCATCATGTTTAGAAACACAGAACATCATAGTATCTCTATTATTCATTGTAAACTGAGGCAGCTGAGGTAACGGTCCTGGTCACTGACTCAGATCGTAGTTATTGCAGCTCTAGATTTTGCAGAGAATCCTATGAATAGAAGAAATGTTACTAATAAAATCCCATTGGCTTTTGATGAAGACAAGAGACAATATGTGTATCATTTAATGCTATGTTAGGGCATGAGAGTCCTTGTGGTGTACAAGGAAAGACAAGGAAAAAGGGAACTATTAAGGTAAGAAATCCTTTATAACAGAATTTAAATGTTAGAGTAAGTGTGAAATGTTCACATGTTCAAGCATTACTTGGAGCACAAATCTGATATGTACCTCTAATGTAGACACATAAGAGTTCAAGTCTTACTGCTTTTCATTGGATGCATCGGTTAACGGACTAGCTGAAGACTGTTATATTTGTGAGGCCAGGGAGATAAATCTTTGTCTAAACTGTAGAAATTTCTCTTTCTAAACAGGTGCCAGAGAGGAAAAAGTACAGGAAGAAAAGAAGATTTTTAAGGAATTCAGAAAACAAACATTCCATTGCATCTTCATGCAGTCAAGAGAGAAGTAAAATAATCTAACAGCATACTAAAAAGGGGCTCATCTTTCCAAAAAGAAGCTGTTTTTTGTAACATGCCCTTTGAGTGACTCATAATATCCCAGTCTGTGGTCTCTATAATAAAATAAAAAGATAGGGAATTCTACATAAAGCTGTGAAATATCCCTTCTGGCTCAGAGATGCTACATTGTGCTGATTATGTTGATGCTTCCTTCACATTGCTGTACTTGGCGCAGGATCACAATAAGAGGATGAAGCACTATTTTTTGCTGGCATAGAGCCACAGCAATAGTAAGGAATATGACAGAGGAGTGCTGTGATACATCTGTATCCTTTTCAAAGAAGAAAAGAATAGAACAATGCCTAAATGTTGCAAATTCCCCACTTTCAGCCCAAGAGAACTAATCTCATTAAGACTGTAAGGTCACAAGGGCAAGTATTCTGCTTTAAGCATCAACATCACCAGCAAAATGAACACGTGAAGAGTAACTCTCTTCCCTCAACACTACTATAGCAGTATGTGCTTGCTTCTGCAAGTTTTTGTCTTTATGGCAAAGGGATGTCCCACCTATGCATGCAGCACTGTGTTTCAGCCACTATCTACAGCAAGCAAGGGTTTACAGCACAGTTTTAAAACTCTGCTCCTCCCTTGACTGGGACTTTGTGTTACTTTCTCATTTTCTTTATGCTGTGCTGCACCACTGGGACAGTAGAAGTGCCATAGCTTTGGAATTAGATCTCCCTTATAAGAGGTTTTGCTTCATGCCTCAAGACTGTGAGACCTGAGGTGAGGTAGCTCAAAGCAAGCTTTTGTAGAGTGTCTAGAGGTTGAAAGCTGCTGTTCTATAGCTGAGATATCCTATGAAGTTGTTCAACCAGACTGAAACACGATGCTTTGTTTATTAGTTTGGGTTTTTTTTAAGAAATAGAGCTAAACCTTCTACAAGGTACAAGTGTATTCGTCCCTTCATCCTCTCAGAGAAACTATTAGTACTTTACGTAAGGAAAGGATTATACATTTAGATGCCCTGTGACAATCAGAGGGAGTCCGCTGTCTTTACTCATTAGGATCTATTTGTGTATCACATTTTTTGCGATGCAAAAAGGGTTTCCACAAGTTCAAGTCCACCAATAAGAAGAGTTCTTTGTATTATTATGGCACCCACTACATTCTTCTAGCTGTACCTCAATTTAAAGTAGTTAAAAAGAGGTTAGATTTTATACTAGGGCCTTTGTGAAACTGAGGAGTGCTAATAGTGGATAGTATATTCAATACAATGAATCTGATGTGTTGAACGCATGTTACTAATTAACTTTCTCTTCAAAACACTTTTTCCTTTTTTGTTAAACCAAGATGAGCTCACAAGCACAAACATCATCTATGTCTGCACAAGGCATAGTGCAAACACATAATGACCTATATCTGTCATGTCTTTGAGGAACAATAGCGTTATAAATAGATGCCAATAATAAGGAGAAAATATAAGCAAGCATCTTCTCTCAATGTTAATAGTTACCAGTTACAAAAAACTGCACAATGGTGAACATCAGCTAGTCAGGTTATGTTTGGAAGATGATTTGAAGGTTCACAGTTTTTAGAATAGTTATGCCTGAATATGAGGAACAAATACCTGAACAGTGTGAATATTGGTTAAAATTTAATTAAAAACCATTGGTGCCCTGAGTGATTCAGTTCCTATTCAGAAAACGGTGAACTCACATCAAGTCACCGTAGGAATATTTGGCTTTCCACATCCCTGTAGTTCATATAGCTTTTTTTTATATGGGAGCTTTAGCTCTAATGCAGACTGTGGATGCTGTGGCTTAATACTATTACATAAAACATAGAATCAGCTCCCTTTCCAGAAGAATTATTATGGTAAATTTCCTTCTTTGTGTTTGCTTTATAGAAATACTCTTTCCTATGATGTTTTTGAACCGTTGTCTCGTTGAATTAGGAAGCAACAAGACAGTGATGATGGGTCATTTCTGATTACATACCTCTCCATTATTGGTGGTAAGTTCTCAAAACCTCTTCTTTCTCCTTCTTCGTTGAGTGATTAAGTACCTCAAAAATCAATGAATGGTAAGATCTTACAGAGCTCTTATTAATAGAGATTTTCTTATATATCTGCAGAGAAAGGTTTTCTATTTGGACACTCAGTTTTATAGTTTCTGTTGACTTTGGTTAGAATTGTTCTAGAGTTGGAGAGAGGCTGAACTGGGCTGTAGCTTACAACTTCCAATTTAGTGAAAAATCTTGTTTATAAGTTATGACAAAAAGATGAGAAACTACCAACTTGACAAAAGCTTTGAGTAGAGAATAATTCTGCAGCAAAATGAAAGCAAGACATCATCCCATCTCCCTGTATGGTTTGGCAGTTTATGAAACAACCAAGAGGAAGCTGAGTGTGGCCTGAGGCAGGCCATGCTAAAGAAAGCTGTATGAGCAGGCAGTTATGGTTGGTTCCAACACAAGGAGTCAAATGGCTATTCCTAGGCTTAGACCTCCCATTTGTTTTTTAATAAACAAAAACCAAATGAAAATATCCCGGTTATTACCATCGGAAGAGTTGGCTACTGTGCACATACAATATATTTCCATTACATTTTGAAATCAATTCATAAAGCAGCAGGCCAACATTCCATAGACATACTGCTGGCCATGAATGACATTCTTATTGTGAAATGGGATGGAAAATGCACTCCTAAATGCACAGTGGACACATTTTGCTAAATGCTAACAACTGGGACATTTTCATTTGTTTTTGCTTATTGCAAAAATAAACAAAGTAAACAAAAGGCATGAGTGCAAAGCAAGGGAGTTATTAAAAAGAGCCTTTCACTTAAGTCCTTCTAGCTTAAACATCTTATGTACAATATAATTTCTAGTGGGTATTCTCTCAGCTGGTTCCATTTAGTTTTGACTACCAGATGTGAGTATGGTTCCATTCCTTGGCTTAAAGAGACAGGAGTGTAGACAATTAGAGCACTCTCGAATCTTCAAAGTATTGTTTTGCCATTGTAATAAACCTCTTTTTTTTCCTCCTTTTTTTCTTTTATTTTAGTTAAGGCTGTTTTGAGAACATTCTGCCTAGTGAAGATTCATGACTAGAGTAGTCATCTCTTATAGGTGTGAGACAGGCATTTCCCTTCAAAAACACTCATCTCAGGCTCACAACTTAAAGGCAGTAGCCTGCATGGTTTAGCTATGCAAGAGCTGTTAGCTCTGTGGGGACAGAACATTCTGGGGGTTGGAGCAGAGAGGAAATTCATAAAGTATGCTCTGTCCTATAGGGAATACTAGAGGAAGGAGAAGCTTCATCTCATCATTTATAATTACACAAAGCAGTCTGGCCATCAGATTGAACAGGGCCTGTACATTTCAGAGGTTTAGCTAGGGGTTTCAAGTACAAAGGTATTCATTTACAAGGACATTCAGGTCTCCTGTGCAGCTGTATGGAAGAAAGGAATTTAGAATTGTAAAGGATTTTCGGATGTCACAATTTGTCCTCATGCACATTTGGAAAGAAACCTAGTTATTTCAAAGGGCTCCATGAAAGACAATGAGAATGGTTTGAGGTCAGTCAAAGCATTGTATTACAGTTTTGAGTTTTGTATTATATAATATACTATATATTAAAAGCAAATCAAGCAAAGAGTCAGTCTAAAATCAAAACAACTTGTTCTGGAAAGCTGGAGCAAAAGACTTCTGCTGTGTCCATGTAAGCAAGTTGTGCAGCCCAGGAATAGGTCCGCAGTGAGAAGCTGTTGGTGTTGAGGACCTGCTTCTGCAGTATACATGTATTTGGGGAGGTTTGCTTCACACTAGCTTTAGTCTGTTCCCATGCTTTAAATATTCATAGGTTTTTGGAGTACATTAACTGTGATTCTGGAGAACATCTTCCAGTTGAATTTAATCTGAAAGGAATCCAGTTCTCTTACTCAGAGACTGCTCTGTGGTGTGAATCAAAGTGTGGTAAGTGGGAACAAACAGGGGACTGGTTTCAAAAGTGCACTCAAGAGCTGAACAAATATGCTGAAGTAGAGTCTCCCTTTTTCTACCTTTTAAAGGCCAAATTTCAGAGAACAGGACATTTATTCCCCCAAATGTTTGACTCCAGCAGAAATACACTTTCTGACCAAAAGCTGTTGGGCATTCTTTTTGCCAGTTTTATTTAATACTTCTCCTTTCAGTGGGAAATCAAGCAAGAAGCAGGCACCCATTTCAATACTCTACCCCATTGCAAACCTATCTAGTGCAGGAAAGCTTCTTCAGGCCTTGAATCACTCTACAGAAATGTCACCAGATCCTGCTGTATCTGGCAAATGCCCAGGGGAAACATATGGCAAGCATGTGCCATGACTTGGGGCAAGGGTTATTATTTTCTTAATCACTGCCACAACTGTGCTTTATGTTGTTGGGTTGTTTTTTTCCTGAAATGCCACTGGATTCAATTTGAACACAAGTGTTACTCCTCCTTGCCCCTCTGCTTCTCATCTTGGAAACTCTTCCACACAAAGGCACTGCCTTACTCAAGTGTCATAAGAAGAAGATGAACTTGCTGAGAGTTTGCACCGTGTAGGAAGCTAAACTGTTTTGCACTATCTGTTCCTCATTTGTCTTTTTCCTTTAAAAAAATAACCAAAAAACCTTTCATCTCCCCAGTAATCTTTTAGAGCCTGTATATCATCTAATTTCAAACTCATTGACATTGTTTTTCCTGATATTTTTCTTTTTCAGGTACAGCAAATCACCAAGCATATGGCCAATATCAAAGTAGCAGGAAGGGAATTTCCAAACTTCAAAGTTTTTTTAACTGGATTTTGGGTTCAAGTCTATTCCTTTACAATCCCAACTAAAATAATTTCTTTTGGTGCAAGTGACAGCTGGATTATGACTGATTTTTTAATTATAGAAATAAAGATTTTTCTGGAGTACTTTTGTGATTAGAAGACTAAAAGGATCCTGATAGGAACTTCAGAAACACATTCCCGCTTGGTTTTGAGCAGTTTAAATTGGAATCAGTGTTTAGCTAATAAGCAGAACTTAGTGCTTACTGAAATTCCTAAGAGAATTTTAGCTAGTTTTCAACCGATCTAAAAATTTTATCCAATATGTCCATTTAGGCAATAAGATACTATTTTATTAGAATACAGACAGAGAATTCTGAAGTCAGCCCTACAGCATGATACAGATCGTGACAGAATTGCCTTGATTATATGGAAACTTGCCTATATGTGTTTTTAAATGTCTTTTATTTCCTGGTTTTCATTTCATAGTTGATTAAGTCCCCATTTTGTACTGTCTGTACAAAGTAGTTTCTGAGTACTTAAATTGTTGCCTAGAATGCCTGTAAATATTCAAACCTGGAGAAAGGGGAGTGAAGCTCCAGATCAAACCTGGAGCAACGGTTCCTGAAAACCAGGACAGCTAGATTGCAAATTTCCACAATTCAAGAAGGAGTGATGGAGAATTTGAACACAGGGAGTGTACCTGCAACTAGCTCATCCATTGTTTTGGGAAAGTGAGAGGAAAATAGCACTAGGACCAGAAGCACGATGTTCATCTGCAAAGTAATTTAGCCAAGAATATTGCAATTGTTCTTAAATATTATTGGGTCTTTCGGTCTTTTTCTTTGTTTTTTTTCCTAAATGACCTTACTGTTTAAATAAGAGCATTTCCTGGGCTAAGGTCTTGACCTGAGATAATCCTTTTGGCTGTAGATATTAAGAAATAACCATAGCAACCATAAAGAATTTCATAAAACATTTGTTTGCTTCTGTTTAGCTAGAAAAGTCCAAATAAAAAATGTCATATATATCTGGTGTGTGTTATACATTGCGCCATAAATGTCATTTGTTAGTTGTTTCTCTTTTTGTGGTTTGGGAGGAAATTCCAAATGTAGCTGAGGGAATCTGGCTTTAAACATACAGAGAGCCCTCATTCACTGTTGAAAAGCATTCTGGGAGGACTGCAAGCTGTTTTGTGCAAGTAAAATTTGCCTTCACATGATAACATGTTAGGAAAGCATAGTAGAAGCAGAATAACTCAGAAAGCATAAAGACTGAGCTTCTTAAAGGGGTGTGCATATCACAATCCACCAAAAAAAAGAAAGATGCAATTTCATCCATTCATACACAATTTGAAAAGTTCCTGGTATCTCAGAAAGGCAGAGATAGCAAAACTTTTTTCTCTAGGATAAATTCTTTACAAGCTTTGTCCCCATAAAGGCTTTGTCTAAAGAGATATTCCCCAGAGGACTTCCCAAGAGACCTATCTGTAGTATCATGTTCCAAACACTATTATATTTATGTTTTATCTTGTTTAATTTGTGACATGAAATGTAAAACAAACATATCAGCACAGAATAATCCTAGTTTGAGACTGTTTTAATTTGCCCCATACCGAAAGGGAATGTAACTGTCCAAACTGGAATTATATTCAAGCAGTGATGAGGCTGTTAAAGAACATAGCTGGTAAAAATTTGATTTTGTATCTCATCTGGAAAACAGTACTTACAGTAGCATACTGTGGCATTGTAATGCAGTGCTGGGTCAGTGGGAGAGAGATATCCCTTTAGTGAGCGAAATCTTGAGGTTTTGAAAAAACTTGTTTTTCTTAGTCTTTCGTGTAAGTTTGAGTGTTTGGTCAGTCCTGTAGGATTTGTTCAGAGGGGAACAGATTCAACACTGTAGTGAAACACAGGCCTAATTAAAGCATTCTTCCCTCAACTCATCATGCACAATCATAGAATCATGGAAAGACAGTGTTAGAAGGGAACTTTAAAGGTCATCTAGTCCAATCCCTGCAGTGAACAGGGACATCTTTAACTAGATCAGGTTGCTTAGTGCCCTATCCAGCTGGACCTTGAATGCTTCCAGGGATGAGACATCTACCACCATCTACTGCTCTCACTGTAAAAAAAAATTATTTCCCCGAATCACAGAATCACAGGATCATTAAGTTTGAATGAGACCTCTAAGATCATCAAGTCCAACCATACTATATTTCTTCTAGCCTAGTCTATTATGTTCCAGTAAGAGTCCAGGGAGACATCAAATTCATTTATTTTCAAAACAGAGCTTGACAAGCTTAATAGAACTGTATGATATGATAGCCTGGTGATCCAGGAGGTCACTTTTGTGTTATATTCTGTGCTTCTCACAGTACCTTTGTGACTGACTGGATCAGCATAAAGCTTCACTTACCTGAAAAGGATTCAGGAAGAGAAGAGGGAGAGAGAGTTCTCTAAATCAGAGACCAAAGCTGTATGGGTCAATTAGGCAGCATGTCACAGGGCAGAGCACTTGACAAAACAAGTCAAAAGGATATCTTTGACTCATTTGATATATCTGGAACTTTTTCTAAATTGCAGATATAATGTGAACTTTGATTAAGATCAAAAAATTAAAATTAATTTTTAGACTTGATCTCACTACCTATAGAAACTTATAGAAACTACCTATAAAATTCAGCTGTCCATGAAACTGATTTCCTGCTGCTTTTACTGCTTGCTATAGGTAGAAGCTGCTGTGTAAAAGTGCAGAGTTGGCTCAGGTATTGGTAATTCACAGTGCAAAATACAGTCAAAAAAAGAAGCAGGAGTTAATCTCATTCTGGAGATATGCCAAGTGCTCTTTAAGTCAGGAGCCGAGTCAAAGGAATGAAGGACATTTTGACATCTTGATCCAAGTAGGAAGAAGCCTTCAAAGGCAGCTTGAGGCAAAATTCACTGGCTGCACACATTGGAGTACTATCAAAGAAATCTTTGAGGTAACCCAGCCAGCATAGTGAAGAGGAAACCTCAAGTCTATCTGCACTTCAAGGCACACCATAAGTCATGTTTATTTTCAGCATGGCTGATTCCCCACATTATTCATGGCCCAACTGTTTCTGCCATATCTTCTATTGTTATGGAGTTATATGACAACTCAGTGACCTTTGTGAAAATGTGAATGACTGGTATTGCATGCTGCAATTTTGTATGGGATGTGAGTCCAGGCTGACCACAGGAGTAGTGGAGACAAGTTTGAATGGGTCCTGAATGTTTTCTGAGCTTCAAGTTTTGACAAACAGACCCTTTCCAGTAATGACTGGATAATATATTCTTACTAGGGAGAGGAATCATCTTTTCTTTTTCTTCCTGGGGGTCATTTCCTCTTCTGCTGGTGTCAACAGCCTGAATGGTTATACCGTATGTCTCAGAAGTAGGTATAAAATAAAAAGGAAAAAAAGAAAAAAGGAGAAAAAGTTGTATGATGAACAGTTACTGAGTTTGGGCCTTAATAAAATTAAAACAAAGCACTATGAGGCACTTTAAGAATGCTAACTGGATGAGAAGTTACATACACCAATTCAGTATAAATAAGACACAGATTGCAAAGTAGCTGGACAAGAGTGAAGCATTCACACATAGATTACAGAATACTTTCTCAGAGGGATGAACACATGGCACTTCTGCAGATATTCACAGCATTTTATCTTCAACAGAAATATTTACAGCATAAAGCACAAACCCCACCCCTCAGCACATACTGCAAAGCCAAGCCCAAGCAATAACTTTGGTTTTTAAGCTGCAAAGAGAAGCTAAGAGAACTCAACAACCATTAGACTTCCTTCAAGACCAGTAGGAACTTTTTTTTAGTCAATAGTATTAAGATAATCAAACTACTATAATCTTGCCAAAGGAGCATATATTGAGGATATTTGTTTTCAATTAAGTGTAATCAATGATATAAGAATTTGGTGCTATTAGTACCATTAGTAACATTCTTTACATGGTGTTAATAGAAGCTGCAATAGCTTTTAAGTAGATATTACCTTAGACAGAACATATTTCTGACACTTTACAAGTCAAGATCAGTAGAGTAATTAATAGCTATTACCTGTCAACTTCTGTTTCTCTGAACTGACTCTTATTAAATCCTAAGCTCACACTTGCAGAATGATGAAAGATGTGGGAAATGCTCCGTACCTCAAAGATGGGCAACCTTGAGGTAAAATTTTACTTGGATAGAGCTGTTTCATATTATCCACATATATCTGACAAGATTCCAGTGATTCAGTGAATTAGAGAAGAAATAAAGACATTTGGTGAATATTGCACTGGCCCATACAACTGTATAAAGGAAAGTGAAGTGACATTCATCTCACGCCTCTGATTTTAAAGATATGCCACTTTAAATCTGAATGTTCCATGGAAGTTTGTATGCTCAAGTGAACAGAATAATAGATGATAACTTATGAATATCAGTACCATCTTGACTATTGTAGTAGTCAGACCATACAGTTGTTCTTCTTACTAAAGGAAGACCTGTGATTTCTGCTATGCTGTAAGATAACCTGGGTCAAGTATCAAGTATCATAGGTTAAGAAATAGTTGCACTTGAAAAACCCACTGTGAGATTCAAATAAGCAAACAAATCCTTTAGCAGCTCATAGTTCTGTTTTACTATTCTTTAGAAAGGACTGAGTGTCTTAAATGCTCCATAAAGGACTGTGTTTTTCTTCAAGGGGTCACATTCACTCTACCTTAACTTCAACCATCTAAGTTATTGCTGTGAATTCTCCTAGGTGGTATCCTGTCTTCTCTTGTGACCAGACACTGAATTTACACTCATAAATTTTGGTTATTGAACTTAGGTTATACTCTTACAGTGAACATCATAGCACCTTTCTAAGTTGTTATTTTATTCCTGTTATTAACATCAGAAACCTTTTGCCTCCATCATGACACTTTCTAAAATCAGGTTGGCCTCAGTATATCTGTGTATATGCAAGATAAATATGAGTAGCTCCAGCCTCATGACATTCAGACTAAGCTCAACAGACAGCTTAAGGGCTTTCTCTGCAAATAAGGTTTCTTTGCCATTTTCCATGGCCTTGAAAAAATAGTCTAGCTGTCCAGGGACTGGATTCTTACTTAATGTTAGCTTTAATCTGTGGACTCTAACAGCTATGACAAGTTCCTCAGGCTGAAGAGAGCCCTATAGTTCATTTGAGGAGGTTAGTTTAGGGTATTTAATGTCAATTTTTAATGGATGGGAAGGACTGTGGTGCTGTAAGACTTTTTTTTAAAAAAAAAGGAAATGGTGTATAATTGCCATCTTTAAGCATGCATTTGTCTTCTCGTTCTATAAATAAAGTATTCACTCAAGTCTGAGGTCCATACTTATGGCTACTCGGTAATGCACAAAAGCAAAGGTAGATCTGGTCTAGTGGATTGTGTCCCTGCCAACAGGAGGGGGATTCGAACTAGGTGATCTTCAAGATTCCTTCCAACCCAAACTACTATATGATTCTATGTTCTCACTTGAGAAAGTTCTTTGCTCAGATGGAGGACAAGTGATGGAAGAAGAAAAGCATTCTATTATTCAAATTTTATACAGATATAATTGAATAAAGTTCAGGTTTAAGATATTAGTCACTGAATATTATTATTTATTGTTTTATGACCTTAGATTTCATATAAATACCAATTCTGTTTGAAATATTGGAAAGTATTTTCAAAGAAAACATATAATTCTATTTTCTGCCTGTCATTTTTATTAAGATGAAAGAATCACATATGAAATGTGGTTGAAAGACATAATTTCAGCATCTGAATAAAGTTTTCGGCCTGGTGAACAATTTTTTTCCAAGTTCTTACTTTCAGTATGTATTAGTTACTTTTCACTGATGGGAGAAAAGGAGTTAGCACCTATGTTGCTCTGAACTAATAAATGCGATTTTTAGTTGAAGGTTCAAGATTTTCCATCAACCTCAAAGTCAAATTGATAAGTTGTTACATTATGTTGTCATTATCAAAACTGTGCCCAGAAACAGTCATTTGAGAAAGGGTCCCAACAGTAAAATGTTTAATGGAAGGAATGACATCAAAACATGGAGTTATTTCAAGCCAAGGCAAAGAAAATCTTACTTAGAATGGCAAGAGGGGCTTAAAAGCAAGGCTGCAGAGAAGTGGGGTAGACAAGCTGCTTTGTCTTGGCAGAGGGTTTGTATAACTCTGTTGTTCTTTCAACAGTTGCACAGGTTTCCTTCTGCATTCTTAGTATGTCACAAACAAATTCCAAATCCTGTAACACGAAACATAAAGTAGATTTGTTCAAGCTTAAGACTTCACCTTGTGCGAATCTGAATATCCTTGACCCCCTCCAGTTCCTTAAATATTTAAACTATGTAATATACATTATGTCACTCCTACTACTACAAAGTTTGGTGGTGGACTGAGCTTACTTGACAATGATTAAGGTCATCAAGCAATGGAGAAGAAATATGGCACAAGAGGAAGATCCTGCACATACATACCTGGATTCCTTTTGCAAGCATGTCATCTTTGCTAAGCATCACTGACAGCGATAGACAGTGGTAACACATAGACTGGAATGGGTTGGGACAAATGAATATTAATAACATGCATTACAGGATATAAATAAGATTTATAGAGAACCTTTCCTTAGACCAATTGATACAGCTGTAAAACCACAAAAATCCTTTGGCACACTGGTCTTAGATATGGTCTAAGATATAAAATCTCAGCACTAGGCATGAATAAGCCTTTCCATGCCTGAAAACTTACTTTTCTAAATTGTTTTTCTAGTTGTTCCACAGGTTCTAGCTAAATTATTCTTTTAATTAAATGAAAAGTATGAGGCTTCCCTGAGACTCTGTTAGGTTAGCAGTTCCCAGCCCAGAGTTTGAGGACTTAGGTTGTTCTGTGGAATTAAAAAACTGGGGTCCTTGGCCTGTACTGGAGAAGTTTCAGAGGTATTGGTTTAGACCATCATGCCAAATAAAGGGTGGAGGAAACTATCTGGTATCATAAAGCTGATCGATCTGACTGGCCATCCCTTCCACCAACACCAGCTTTTTATTTGTCCAGATGAGCTCATGCAATTCATATATATCTCAGCCATCCTTCTTTCATCTAAATACAGTTGAGAGAAGATGTGCTTCTCTTACCCCAATATACTGACAGGCATGTCAGGAATTAAAAAAATCTATTAAAAATAGATTTATTTTGGGCATCATTTGAACTTTGAAAGATTTGGCATCTATGACACCTGATGTGACTGCTGTCTACTCTGTGCTGTTTCCCCTCCTTCATCACAAGGTTTTACAAGTAATATTGAGTCTTTTAAATTTAATTAGAACCTTATTTGATTCTCTTTCTGGATCTGGCTCTGCTAATCATGGTCTGAGCTTTTTCAGTTCTCCATACTCACTAAAAATATTATTAGATAGCTCTTTGTTGTGGTATTTCACAATCTAAAATGTATGCTTCTCATTTGAAAATACACACATCACTTCAGCATGGTACTTCAGAGAGAACCTTAGCTGGGCTGAGGAAATTAATGTTTCTCATGCTAAAGTGCATATTTTAAGTATATATTTTAATATAGTATTTATACATAATCAGTTTTATGGATTTCTTCTAGCTACTACCAAAATAGTAAAGTTTCCTTAGCTGGTAGTTCCATTGTCTTGGGACTTTTTAACCATGATACTACTGACAATTATTACATGGTAAAATTTTGTTCCAGTGAGTTACCTCTGTACAAGTAAACTAAGAAGAGACAGAATATTGGCTTGGGCATTTGTATACCATAATATATATTGAAAAATCCTTAGGATGCTCCCTGCCACAATTTTGGCATGTGCCAACTAGTACACTCCCATGCATTATAGATTAAGGGACAACATGGGTTAGAGACTATATCCAGAAGGTGGCAAGGATGAGCCCACTGTGCTTGTGAGGTGGGAAAGAGGAGTTTAACTATGTAGACACAAGCTATGCATGCCGGAGCAGTAGGCCTGTCCCATACTAGTAAGTCCTATAGCAACGCAGAACACAGATCCTATCTTACCAAATACAGTAGTAAGATTTTTTCCACATTTTTATTAATATATAGCCATATTCAATTTTTCTGAACTTTTAACACATTGGCGTAAGAAAACTGCATTTATTTTGGGTTATAATTGGACTTCTTAGGCTGGCTATGGAAGATGCTGCTCCCTGATGCTCACCTATAAACTTTAGTAGTCAAATGAATCTCAGCAAAGACTTAGATATAGAGTTAGTCAGAAAATGTGTTTTTCCTGTGAAAACATTTAATCAAAAACAAACCTAGCATATTTTGATTGCAATTTTAAATACTTAAGTCATAAATTGTAATATCACTACCCCACATTCCTATTTTCACATATAGGTTGGGTTCCTTCCTTCAATGTTATTGTATGGCTAGGCTTCGCAAACGAAGATCCAGAGAGGGTTCCACCCACGCTTCCCATCAGTGCCTTTTACAAGCGTGCTGATAAAAAGAGGATAGCAGATAGCACCCTCGAGCCTGCGCTATGGATTTGTTTTAGATGAGACAGAGCATGCACAGAGCTGGACCCACCCTTTAGTCCTAAGGTTCATCTGCCAGGGCCTAGCAAGCTTGGACGCTGGCAGCCAAGTCCTCAGGATGGAGGTTTTATTAGAGTGTCCTTCTCTTAGATGGAAGGCCTTACAGGACTAAATGAGCTCTGTCTGCCTGGGTTTGGAATTAGAGTTGTCCCTCTCCTAGGATGACTGCCAGAAAGCTAATGATCTGATCCTACCCATACAAGGATTATAGGAACACGGGTATCACTCCCCACACTTTCCCATGGGGAATGAGTTTAATGTTTCCTCTGCTGTGGGCACAGTTATCGCACCAAGGGGCCACAGGATACCCCAAGTGATTTTCAGACTGTGCCTGACTTCAGTGTTATGTACTGTTGTATTCTACATGACTACTCACATCACTGTGGTCTTTTGCAGCATGTGAAGGTCTATAAAGTCCCACAGAGTGGAAGATTGTGAAAAAAGCATTATAATACCCAGTATTGAAAACTATGTTTTGAAAACTGGTTGTAGTAATTTTAGCTATTATTAGGAAAAGAGATGCTTCAAAAAAAAAAAAAAAAAGGGTACAGGGAAAATCTAATTTCTTCATAAAAAGATATTTGAAAGAAAAAACTTGTGAGCAGTCCCTGCTATATTGTAATTTCCATTTCCCTTGCTTGGTGGATTCTCATTTTGCTATGAATAATTTGTTAATAAAAGTAATTTGTTTATTCCATGTTAACAGCTTCAGAATATAGTATTATACCTAGAAAAATTCAGAAACCACCAATATCAGCACTGTTTCAAAGTCCTTTCTTTAAAACAAATTCATTTATCAACTACAAGAACAGAATTTTGTATCAAACTTGAGGGATCTACAGATGTCGTGGTCTCCACTAACTTAAACAAATATATATATTCCAGCAGAGATGATCCCTACCTCAAAGTTCCAGAAATCTGAACAATTAATGAGTTGGAAAAAAAAGCACTGACATTATCATTTCACAAAATCTATTTCTGTTGCTTATGAAGTCAGAAGGAAATGCATGTAAATCCACCTAGTCCTTCTGCTTTGCTTGACAAGGATCAACCAGTAGTAACAATGAACTCACTTTTTACAAAACTAGTGTTGTTAATAGTCTACTACTGTAATACTGTTAGGACTACAGTAAGTATTACAATTTTTAAGGGATCCTGAAAGAATCTTGATGAACCAGTAGTACAGTTTTGGAAATTTTTTTTTCCCATTGAGGTTATCTCTGTAACTTCGGATCTCTGTTTGCCATCTCTGTATTAACATTACTGAGTCATGAACTCTTTAAAAAACTAGGACATAAAACTAAGGAATTCACTCATGTCATACCTGGGGCTATATCTTTGATTTTTGGCACTGCCCCAAACAATGCAGGACTTTTAGGCATGCTAATGTAGTATTTGCATAGGAGCCAAAAGACATTTTTTTCCTCTAGCTTGTCTTTATTTACCTTATAGCTTAGGCATTCTTAAAACCATTTGTGTTGACTAGCTAGCACAAAGGAGATTATTAGTGCTTTTTGAGCAATGAAAACAAGCAAGCTAAGCAAATACCACTTTTGAATATTTCTAGCTTTACGTTGTAGGTTCATGGCTCCTTCCACATTGTGCTGTCAGCTTATTTTACTAGCCTATATCATTTTTATAGATCATGAACAGTAGAGGCCTACATTTTGACCCCTGTCGGGCCCCAGTAAATCTGGTTTTCCACAATCTAACATAGCTTCTCTGTTTTCTGTTTTTCCATCAGCACTTTATCCACTCCCATGTACTTCCCTAGATCCTGGCAACTTTTAGCTTAAGCAGAGAGCAGTAGTATGGAACTTTGTCAAAAAGTTCTGAAGACACAAGTAAATTATACTCTGTTTTATCAGCTTTGTCTGCAGCCTCCTGAAGCAACAAGTTAGCCAAGACCTTTTCTTCCTAAATCACTCTTGTTATCTCTGTTAGTTTAGCACTATGTATTTACTTTTATAACATGTCCTTTACTATATTCTGTATTAAATACCATAGCGATAGGACTGCAGTTCCTTGAAAATGCCCTTTTCAACTTTATGCAGCACTGTACTGTATTATCCATTCATTTTGTTTGTGGTATGTTAACTGACTAAAAAAAGCTTTCCAGTACTCTACTGGAAAGCAACCCACAGTGTTTCACAAATCCTATTGCATTGGTTTTTTCCCCCTAGATTTCTATTTAAGGGTCCCCACTTCTTCAAAGATTTCCACTGATGCTCCATAAAGTTTAAACAGATTTATCTTTACAGATTTTTACTGAGTATTGTGATGCCAATAAAGTCTTTACAATAGAAGTTTCCCAAATGTGTTCAACAATATCTAAAACCTTTGAAAGATAGTTGAAATATTGTAGGTTATTGTTTTATTGTCACAGGTCATCTATACCATGAGTTAAATATTTTCCATTCAAACTTGGATTTCCAAACTTTGTAATCATGTTTGATCGGCCATCATTTCTAAAGGAAATTCTTTCTGGGTTAAAAATTATTTTTATAATGCTTAAAACTTACTCTTTTGTGAATCACTGAAACTTAACTTGAAACCAAGTTTTCAAATACATATGAATAATTAATTTTTCCAAGTGTATATAGGAAAATTTCTGTTCTTAAAAAAACCTTCAGAAAGGTTATTTTTAAAAGATTTGTTTTTATTTTAACCTTGAAACAGTCAGTTTCATTAGATTTGATTTTTACAGCAAAGCCAGTCAGTTCCTAAGGTAAAGAATCATTCTGATAATGATTAACAGTTCAATTACATCTCTGCTTTTTGGAATCATTTGCACTACTTTCAGATTGAGCACATTTCCTTTTCTTATGAACTCATTGCACACATGATGATCAGAATAAATCTTTAGTTTTTTAAATCAGTATTACTAATGAAACTAACATGTCAAGTCAAAGACTTAAGATACACTTCTGTTAGCTCTCAGCATCCAGCAGAGGATCCTTCATGAAGGGACTTTGGTTTTGCTTAGAAGGCTCAATTCACTTGGTAGACATAGGTTTCCATTGTCATTTCAGATGATTCAGGATACCCTAGTTGATCGTCAGAAGGATGATCCTCCACAGAAGGATGTTGTTCTCCTGTAGATACTGTTCTATGTCCACTAGCCTTTTACAGATGTCCTAGGCATTCTGCTGTATCTCAAATGCCGTGAGAAATTTTACAATGGTGTTCTAAATACTCCTGTCTTGAGATGTATGTCCTGAATACGTTTTGAGTGGTCTAGTCACCTTAGACTGTTTCTGTGATCTACTGAGAAATGGACTCTTCTAGCGTGCAATTTATCTTAGGAATCATTGAGAAGACACGAGTCATATCCAGGAGTCCTCTTTTTTCTGTTAGTTGTCTCTTGGAATCCCCATGGATCCTATAGTAAAAGTTGCTTTGGTAAAGGTGTGGGATGCCCTTGTTTGGGCAAATGAACTAAATCCATCATCAATGTAGTCAATGCTGTGTGTAAGCTAGTGTAACTCTTAACACGAATATGACAGTTCTCTAGATTCTTGTTAAATGAAACAGACTGCAAATCATTTGCTCAATTAATTTGTTTAAAATATATATCTGTCAGCATCTTGACTGCCTAAGTGTACCCAAAATACCCACATGGGGCTGGCACATATGACAGATAACCTCTGGAAGATCCATGTTTTCTGGTATGGTAGCCAAGAAAAATACACCACAAATGTCACTGTGTGCCTACATTTAGGAAACTACTCTGCTTCTGGATCTCCATGGACTAAAAGCAGAGACCACATGTAGACAACAACTACATTACACCTCTCCAAAGTTTAGCTGTCTGAAGGAAATGAAATTCCACTGTTTTTATAAGTATAGCCAAGGAGTGATTCGGTTGCTTGAAGCTGAGTATTGCAGATCCATTGTGTATAGCCCAAACTCCTATTTTAACCTATAGGAGTCTAACTACCACACCAGAGGAGCACGAATGTTTTACACTCCAGACTGCAGGTGTCTGTTAGCCACATAAGATCCTCACATTTCTCAAACTGCACTAAATACCTCTCTTTCAGCAGCTGAATTGATCTCTTAAATTTAGAGTGATTTATTTAATTTAACAAGACCTGGACTCCAGAAGAATTTAAAGCCTTGAAGAAGCATGACACTTTTCAGAGAAATCCTTGAGTTCATTGATGATACGTAAGAAACGTAAGAGGGGATAAGAAGGAGTCTGAATATTGTTCATCAACACTGTTTAGTGCATTCCCTGACTCTGTTATAGACTAGTCCATCTTATTCCTTCTGAGACCCTTCTGCTACTCGTAGACCTTGTTCTAAGAGGAGTGAATATGAGTCATTTGATGCCACTCAATCTTGAGATACATACCTGGTTTTGTTTTGCAATTAAAAGCAATCTGCCAAAAAGAATTTGGTTAAGGATCTTACACTTTACATGAACATACAAAGATTTGCAGTGCAAGAACTTTAAATACATTGAAGTCAGATAATTAAAAAATTAAGTTTACTATCTCTTCTTGTGGTTAGAGAAGTGTATTAGATTGGTGAATCTCATGTGCCAGTGGCTGATCGTATCTTTAGCTTCAGCAGACATGAATAAAGTACAAAACCAGGCATTTAGGCAGGGACAGAAGCTCAGAAAAACCTTACTCGGTCATGTATCTCCTGTAGAGGTTAGCGAGTCAGGTCTGCAGGCATGTTCCTTCTTCTCTGAGTGGATCTTTTACACTTGTTTGGAAAAGTGAAACAACTTTCAGAGGAGAGATTAAAATATGTCTGCTCCTGAGAAGCCAGTAGCCTGGCAGAAAATAAACCAAGTTTTTCCACATCCCAATGCCTGCTCTTGGAGGGAAGATTGAATCATGAAGGGGAAGGCATGACACATCTATTAGATCAACCTTCTCAAGCAATTTCTGCAAATCAGTAACTGCTTGTAAGATCTAGTGGAACTGTGATAGGAGATATTAACCATACTGTTCTGCCTCATCAGGACTGAGAGGCTGGAAATCACAACAATCAATATGTTCGTGTTAAGAAAAATTGATGGCATAGGGCAATACATTTCAAGTCTTTTCATGATTAGGCAGGAGTTGATTGGAGTAGGCTAAGAATCCATACTGTGAATTTAGAACAATTCAGTGTCAAGCAACAGAGTATGCTCTTGAACTGAGGTTTCATATGTAGAAGTGGAATAAGAACATGATCTACTTATGCTCACATTCTTCTCATCCAAGGTACTAAAGTCCACTGAAGAGGTCCATGTTAGCTCATCCAAATATGAGTATGTGAGCAAACCATGGCGAAGCAACTCTGCTAAATTCTGTGTAGTTTAAAAATTATTGTCCATACCAAAAATATTTGGAAGATAAGTCTCTTATTGACACATTCATTTCTATATAAAGAAGTGATTTGAACCCAGGGTTAGACTATTCTAATTCTTGGCCTATTTTTATTCGTGGAACAAGTATTGCAATATTATAGTCTACAAAGAAAATCTTGTAGAAATATATAAAAAGTGCATCTAGATGTTCTGCTTACTTTAAAATAAGTAATTTTATTTAAAGAAGCAGAAGCTGAGCTAGTTAAAAGCAAAATATAAAACAATCTTAATCCCTCATCAATTCACCCTGGTCTTTTACATAGTACTGTATTTCATGGCATTGGTCAGCACAACTCAAATTTTTTAAGAAAAGATCTTGACCTTTTGGCTGAACTTTTCACTGATCTACTCTGATGTGTTAACTACAACTGAGACACCATAAAAAAAAGAAAAAAAAAAGTGGTTGGGGAAGGTGCTCAAGACAAGAGTGGGAAAAAAGGAAAGAAAAGTGTCTCAGTTCAATAATCCCATATGGAAAATAGCTGTAACATTTTATTTTGGCTTTTGTGTGTGTGTGTGTGTGAGAAAGTGTAATAAGCCTGCAATTGATCTATGGACCTTATTCTTTGGGGAAATATGAGTCACAGATGCATACTTTGGAGACACTCTTAAAAATATTATCTCTCAAGTGTTGTGTGAAGCTTTGCAGCCTTCTTCCTGCAAATCTTCCATGTCACTGTTAGAACCAAGTCCAAAATATTTACATCTAAACAACTTACGGCATCTGTCAATAAAAATTCAGTCTGCTCCTAAACATTTCTAAGTGCAACGTTTAAAACTACATAAACAGGAGTGAACTAGTAGCAGTCTAAAGTTGTCATCATTGACAGTTATGATTTATCTTAACTCTCCCTAGCCATTTGGCTAAAGTTTTAAGTAAACACTTTCAGTCTTCCTCATGTTCTCTTTACTGCCACCTCCCACTAATAAGAGATGTTGCCAAGAAAAGCAGCCAGACAGTTCATTTACCTCCCAAACTTGCCTGAAAGTAGCTTGCCTGGTTTAGACAAGGGTCGAAACTACTACTGCACATTTTCAACAGATGGAACAATGCTTCACAAATTATTTACATTAAAGTTATTTGCTTTCAGGATGTGTGTTTAACGAATGGTTAGTTGAATGAAATATTGCAGCTCAGACAGAGAATGCAAGCAATTCAGGCAAGCCATTTATGGTGATAGATGTAGCTGTGATCCTTAATTTTCTACAAAGCAATGTAGTATTTTATACTCATTCTTCACTAGATCCTTGAATCTGACAAGAGTATGGTTTCTATTTTCACCCTCTTCCTCCTCCACCACTCCATCCCCTGTAGGCATAGTTCCATTATTCAACTGTGTTTTAATAGTACCTTACACTGATAAGACATTCTCTCATCAGCAGATCTTCATAGATATTCACAAGATATGATGAAGAACTCATCCCATTAAAAAAAAATAAGACATAAAGGCATTACAAAATTTAATGGGTTAATTGAAGCCAGTCAGCCAAACACAGGCATGAAATCTGAAAACTTAGCTCCTCCTCTGTTCAGTCTCATGTGCTGTGTTACTTTTCTTAAGAAAGCATTTAAAGTAATGTCACTGTAGCTAGCTACCATCACCGTAGTTCTGCAACTTGAAGCAGGAGGGTGAATTACATAGGAACTTCAATTGTAGTTGCTGCTAAAGAAGAAAAAACATATGGAGTTTCTCCCTTCATGGTCAGCTTCATGAATTGGACAGCATATCACTGCTACATGACATCACATTTCAAAACACTTACAAAAATAAGAGAACTCAGCTATCAAATATGCTTAGGTTGTTAGGTAGGCTGGCCTATTGCCAGAAAAACAGACAGCAACTTCAAATAGAAGGAGCACTCCACCTTGAAAGATTTTCAGCTCCAAATCAAGTTGGAACAAAAAAATTCTCCCAACTAAATCTTTCCGACAGAAAGGTATCTGCAACATTCTGTTTGTCTTTATTTAGTAGTAGTCTGATAAATAATTTCTCTAAAACATCATGCCACTAATCGGATTAGGAGAAGTTTGTTCTTTATCCATCAAAAACAATAGAAATGTCCCTGACATCAGTAGGCTTCTGCTTGGACCTGCAAAGAATGTCACATAAAGTAGAACCCCAAATAAATGCTTAGCATTCTGTAAAACAAACAAGTAACAAGAAAGGATTTTCCTTGAGTTGTGGACTGCCTTACTACTTTCTGTTCTTCCAAGAGGAGCAAGGGATAGCATTTGCCAGGAGGACTTTTTTCCTTTTTAATGGAACTTCATTGTTCTGTTACTTGGGCAGGGTGCATAAACTGAGAGCTAACATTCCCTAAGCTTTCCTTGGGCAGTGGTCATCAAAATGGACCTTTATTTTGTCTGAACTGATGACTCTCCTTAAAGTTTTATACTTCATGCTTTCTAAATTCTTCCCCAAAATGTTACAACCTTGATAACATTATAATAGAAATAAAGGATTCTTTTTAACCAAAGAAAAAGTTAAAGTGCTACGTGACAGACTTTGAAACATCTACAAAAGCACAGAAATAGAAAACTCTCATCCCAGAGTAAACGAAAAATTAACTTTAGCTGCTCCAGTGTATTAGCTAATTTCATATCCTGTCTACCCTTCCTTTCCAAAGGACAGTTCCTTCTTCAGCTTGACTTTCACAGTATCACAGTATGTCAGGGGTTAGAACGGACCTAGAAAGATCATCTAGTCCAACACTCCTGCCAGAGCAGGATCACCTAGACGAGGTCACACAGGAATGCATCCAGGCAGCTCTTGAATGTCTTCAGAGAAGGAGACTCCACAGCCCTCCTGGGCAGCCTGTTCCAGTGCTCCGTCACCCTCACTGTAAAGAAGTTTTTCCTGTGGACTAGACCTGTGGTCCAGTTTGCTCCCCTTCCCTCTTGTCCTAACACTGGATGACATTGAGAAGAGGCTGGTTCTCTCCTGTTGACACTCGCCCTTAATGTATTTGTAGACATTAATGAGGTCCCCTCTCAGTCTCCTCTTCTCCAGGCTGAAGAGACCCAGCTCTCTCAGCCTGTCCTCATAGGGCTCCACTCCTTTAATAATCCTGCCACTTCCCCTCAGCTATCCATCTAGTTATGCCATCATAAAAGGCTATCAGATTAGTCAAGCATAACTTCCCCTTACGGATTCCATGTTGACTACTCATGATAAGCCTCCTTTCTTTCAAATGCTTGGAGATGGTGGCAAGAACAAGCTGTTCCATTACCTTCCCAGGGATGGAGGTGAGGCTGACTGGCCTATAGTTACCCGAGTCATCTTTCTTGCCCTTTTTGAAGAGTGGGATAACATTGGCCTTCCTCCAGTCCTCAGGCACCTCTTCCGTCCTCCAGGACCTCTCAAGAATATTATTTCATGGCCTTTTATTTAGCAGGAATTCAGTTTTAACTATGAAGGATTCTTTAGTATATATGTTCTTTTTCCATTTTTTTTAGTTTGGACTAAGGTTTTTCCTCTTTCTGGGAATTTTGTTCTGAAATTATATTTCTTCAGATTCATACCACTAACTAGAATATTTTTTCATTGCTTTAGTGACCACTTTGTAGTGTACAATATTTTAAATATATTTCTTAAATTTTATAAATAATATCACAAAAGACTTCTTATTTTATCAAACCTATTGGACTAATTCACGTAAACTAGCTTTAGGCACACAGTGTTAATCCATTTAGGCTCACTGTATAATGAGTGGGAAGAGCTGGGTCCCTCTATAAAGCAATTTACTGCATGCAACTTGGTAGGGTATAAATCCATAAAACTTGTGAGTGAATGGACCTTGCTTTTCAAGAGTGCCTAATGCACCCTGGCAGTGATAAAGGCTAGAAGCATACCGGGCTGTATCAACACGAGCATAGGTTGAAAAAAGTAGTTGTTCTCTTATTATTTGGTCCTCATTAGACCTTGTCTGGAATAATGCATCTAGTTTTGTGCCCCTCAGCTTAAAAGATATCATTAAATTTGAGATACTACAGTGGAGCGCTGCCAAGATGGTATGGGCTGGAGTACTTGCCTTAGGAGGAGAAGTTGAGGAAGATGGACCTGCTCCTTTCAGAGAAGAAATGGCTTAAGGGGACCTAAGAACACTTCCTACAGGAAGATCAGGCACCTCGCTAAAGTGTGTGCGGGAGGATGAAAGGCAAAGATCATAAACTGAAACATGGGAGATTTTGACTAGCTGTAAAGAAAAGAAGATGGTCCAACACTGGAACAGTCTGCCCAAAGAGATTGTGCAGTCTCCATTCTTGTAGGTTTTGTAGATACTCCTGGGAAATCTGACCTGACCTCACATCTAGTCCTGCTCTTAGCAAGATGTCAAACTAGAAAACTCAGGAGGTCCTTTCCAATCTAAAGGATTCTATTATTCTGTGGAATTCAAAAGCAAATAAATTTCTGGTTTCGATTCATAAAAATGGGACCAAACACAGTTTTTAAGTCCAAACATCTTTTGTCTTCATCAGTGTAAGTTGAGATATAACTGAAGAGCACGGCTACACAATGCAACAAAAATGCTGTAACTAAGGTAGAAGTAGACTACTGAATTTTATGTCTGTAAAGACTATTTCAGGCTAACATCAAAGTGAATACCTTCTTTTTGTGCTGTTCTTTCCCTCCCTGCCATATGAGAGGATATTGTACCTGTTTCCTAGCTTATGTGCTGGGGCATTTTTTGTCTGTTTCCCATAAAACACTGGGATCAGAAGTGAATAATACTAATAAAAAACCCACATTTAACGAGTGATGTATATGGTACGGAGTATGAAGCATTGGAAGCTACTAAAATAAAGGAAAAAAATAAGCAGAGAGGTAGTGCAAGAGTAAAAATAAAATAATTTAAACACTTAAATGTATCAAGTTCTCTGCCCAAGAATGTTCTGAGTGTTAAGATGTGAATGTGAAGGATGGAAATGAAAAACAATGAAAAATGTATTTTACATTTATCTGAGCTGACTGACAGCTCTGCTTCTGGATAACAGGTTTGCATGATCCCAAGAGGTATCAGAGAGACCCTAAAGAGTAGTTCAAGGATCTCTTATGAGAAAAAGACTACTCAGAAAAAAGTATAAAAAGACTAGAAATCTTAGTAATTGAGAAGGGATGGCAGGAAATTCTGTTTGGACGCTCATCCAAAGGAAGGACAACTTGATCACCATCAGCCAACATTGCTAGTTAGGAAGAGATACTTCGGATCAACTGAAGCAACTATAGTGATTAGAAGAAGGCTAAGGACGGAGGATGCAGGAAACACAAGGGTAAGAATGAAACAATTTGATTCACACTTGAAAAAAAATTGCTGTGACTGCCAAAACATCTAGCTAAAGAATTGTGTAGACTATAGACTAAAACAGTAGCACCATTCTGCCTTTTCAGTGGACATTTCATGAGAGAGAGCTAAAATTAAACTGAATAATGGAAAAAAGTGTCTGGCTTGGAGCGGCTGGTGTTTATAGTCAGCAATATTGTCTCCAGCAATGAAAAAATTGCCACCAGCAGGCAATGATGTCTGAATTATGTCTTCCTTCTGAATAGCTCATTTTCCAAACCTGGGGGTACTAATCAGATCATATATATGAGATGTTAATACAGCATAGTGTATCATTTGTAACTTAATAGCATCTAGAGTGTGCTGAATAAAATGCAATGAAAAGTAATAATTTTGTATTGTTCAACATTTAATATATTGCAGTTCTTCTTACTGTGAAGAAACTTATCAAAAATTTCTTTGCAGCTTATTCAGAGAATTCAGAGGTTATAAGTCTGTGTTTGCTATCATGGCAAAATATTAAAAAGTGAGTGTGATTTTGAGTGACACGTTTAGTTACAAAGTGAGTATTTACCTATCTTCAAAGGCATTTTAGTTCTTACAGAAAATGGAAGGACTTGAACTCAAACTCAATACTTACTTGACAAATCATAGCTACATGAACCTCTGCCAGTCCTATTAGTGAGGTTTTTTCATCAGGAAACATGCTCAAACATGTTTAAGAGTAATAAGGCAGATAATTCAGTTGTGGTTGTGGATCTCATTGCAGAGTCCTTTAATTTAATTAGCTGGTTTTGCAAAGGAGAATACCTTCCCACCTGAATGCAGACATATCACTTGCAATCAGTGTCACTACTGAGTTACACCAGTGAAAACCAGCTAAACAAAACCATGCAAATACCATGCAACAGGAGCAGCATCTTAACAAAACTGGAAAGGAATGAAAGCAAACTCCGCACTGGGTGCCTGCCTTGAAACCTCACCAAATAGATAAAGAACTATTCGCTAAAATTAAGTAAAATCAGGTGGAAGAGGAATTTGGTATGATTCGAGTTGCCATGTGAAATCAAAACAGATGCCAGTAATATACTGATAATTTTTTTAAATTAATGATATTCAATAATTAATCAATTGATAAATGATTAAACATACTTGCAATGACACCATATCTAAATATTGATCCCATTCTGGCAAAGTTTGTAACTATGGCATAATCTTAAAAGCAAATTACACACATCTGACACTTTTTGGTGGGGTCTAGATCTGATAGACTGTGGTCACTGCTACTGAAGTGTTTTGCCATAGATCACAAATTTCAAATAATATGTGCTGACTTGCAATTGCTACATCTTGTAGACCATTTCCCCCTCTTTGTATTTTTTCTTGCATTTTGCATGGTGATGTGCTTGGATGACACAGTAAGCTAATAGTTAATTTACTCATTTGTTTTGTGCTCGTGGACAATGAAAACAGTTGAAACAATGGAGAATCTCAGTTTGGATAAGAATACTGTACTTTAAGCCCAGATTTTATATTTTATCTTTGACTCACAATAACATTATAAACCACATTGTTTTGCAGCTTCTTGTGTCACTGTTGTTATTTATACAGTATCATAAATGTACATCAAGTTTCAAAACAATGATCCATAAAACTGTTGCTGAATGAAAATGGGACAGAAATGAATCCCTGCATCTGAGCTGCTCTGAGCTTTGGAGGAGTGCTGTTAGAAATGTAATGTTAATGAAGAGCTTGTATTTTGGACAAGCTGGATGAAACCCACATACCTTCGCTTTAGTTAAGGTTGGATCCAGACCTCAACTTTTGAGATCTAGTCCTCACTGCAATTAATTCTGCAATACTTGTTTACCAGAGATAGTGTCAGAAAATCTCCTTTACTTTTCAGCTGCGTGCATTCTGCACAAAGCATTAATCTTCTGGTAAGTTCTATTATTATGGTCTTTCAGGAACAAGTGCTGAAATCACTGGCTGATGACACAATGTGTTGAAATAAACATGTATTAAATCATTAATAACTAAGCATAACAGTATCATCTTGGCTGCCTCTAGAGGCTTCAGCGTGGTGTGGGATACAAGTGTTGTCCCTTGGTTTACTCCTCTGTTAACTCTAAATCTGGCTACTCTGAGGCAATCTGGGCAGCTGCAACACCCACACAGCAATTCTGGAATTAAATTTTCCAACAGTTAGAAAATGAGCTGGCACATTTGTTTGGCTGGTTCTAATAAACTCATTTCTTGGCCAGGTCTAGAACAACCTGCGGGACTGTTTCACGGCCAGGCTGCTGGTGGGCTATTTTATTTTAACATATCCATTATATTATGAAAGAATTTGCCTGTCTCTTATACGTCAAAGGTTGAAGACAGGTAAAAAAGCAAAATTAATCGAATGTTAAAAAAATTTTATGGCTTTAAGGGAAAATAGGCACAGATATTTTTAATCTATTTCTCTGCAATACATTTTAAGTGAAGACATTTTATACTCTATAAGACAAATACTTCCCTAATGAAATGACCTTGTAGCATTTAAAAGAACCAGAATCAAGTTTACCACAGAAATATATTAAGTTTCTGTAAAAATTACTTGAAGAAGAAATTTCTGTATAATCAGATTATTAAAATATATCTTAGTTAGGTCCTGGAGGTATTCTATGTGATGGTTACTTTGATAAAAACACTATTGACAAGATACTGTCTAATACAATGTTTTCAATTGAAGTCTATCAATGATCCTTAAATTTCTAACAGGAAGGGAAATGCAAGTGCATTTCCCCCAACCCCTCGGGACAACCAAAACTTTCACCCAGTAAGAAGGAAAGGGATCCATGCATTAGAAACCAGTCACTTTTGGGGTTTCATACAGTCAATGGGAGAATTGCCAAAGTGAAGTCAATAAGAATAATGTACTTTCACTAACTGGTAAAATCCTGGCTCAAATTAAGATAATGGCAAAAGTAGTGGAAACAGCATTCTTAAGAATGCTCTTGTATTATGATTAGGATGTTTGTGCCATAGACTGTCTCAATCTATGATGTTTAAAAGTCTTCCTACAGACCAGATACAAGCATTTTGTATAAATATTTTAAAATATTTACTAAAGAACAAAACCATATTGAAGTCATATTTTAAAACTTACTTTAAACTGACTTCAGACTTTGCATAGCCACTGATGTTTATTCTTTGATCTGACAGAGAAAAACTAAATCTTAAGCATTTTCCATCACCAGAGGTCATTTGAGCCATCCATACAGTAAACTTCAGCTTTTGCCAGATCTCCAGTTGAATTGCTTAGTGGTGATAAAAGCAACAGACAGGGTAGGAAGGCCCAAGAAATTCTGAGATTTCCCTGGTGGCCTTATTGATGTTCATTGTTTCAGAGCTGCAGAGGGGCAAAGGACAGATTCCAAAGCAGCCTGAAACTGGAGATGCACGAGGAATAAAATCCTGCCCTGCAGAAGAGCATTCATGTGATTATCTTGTTAGGTGTTCTCCTCACTTGCTGAGAAGATGACTGTATTGTTCTCATAAGACTGCCTAGACCTTGGCTCTTTGTTGTCCTTGAGGTCCAACTCCTGGAGCTGTGAAAAGATGATTTAAAAGGGGGAGAGAAGGAAGGACATTTCTAATTCCAAAAATTGTGAAGCAATGATAAAAAATGTGACACCGGTCTGACCTAATGGCTAAAAACCAGATGGCTCCATATTTTTATTCTCTTTTTTGGACAAAAAAAATATGATTTCATTTGTGGCATGACTGAATGATTGAGGCCAGATGCAGGTGCTGTATTGCCCCTCTAAATTTCATTCATCCATCTGCATTGTATTTCTCAGTCTAGGCTTAGAGGCATAGCTTTGATCCTGCAAGAACCTTCTTGTTAATATCTATTGGATTTATCTACTATGGAACAGGATCTCAAAGGCTCTGTGAATACTCTTCTGTGTCTTCTACTCAGCCCTTATGATACACATATGCCAGGGAGTTCTAACCTCAAAAAATCAGAAAGTCAAACCTGTAGGAAGTCCCAATTTTTTCAGTGTTTCTTTTTCACCTAAATTTGGTGAATACTACAAAATATTTCTTTCATACAAATTTTTACTAAATAAAATCATATAGACGTGTCAAAGTTTCTGAAATCAGTTTAACTTTAAACAACACCCACTTGAGTGAGTGAAGTGTCTCAAAAGAGACATAATTTCAGTCATTCATAGTCGTATTCTTATTTGTATTTCAGCCTACCTGTCTAATTGTATGGCTAGGCTTCATGAACGAAGATCNTAATTATAATTTTGACAATGCACATCCTCTGGCATTTTTGTACCTCTTTCCTAAGTTATTCTTCTCTGGACAAACAACTGGAGAATTAAGTTTTGGTCTTAAACCATCGTTTAGCTAAGCTGTGATACACAATTCTAGGGATAAGCAGGGGTTTGTCTTCTTGTAAGAAAAGCCTTATCCTTCTCAATCTTTGCATAAGATCTGTTGCTACTTATTCATTCTATCAAAGTTATATGTGGTAAATCCTAAACAGCATTAGAGTCTTCACATACAAGGTACGATTATATCCATAATGTTGGTGTGTCACCAGAAGCAGGTTTTAAGAACAGAAAAAGCAACAATAGACAGACTGAAAATATGGATAAGAATTTCTTCCCAAGCATGAAGGGAAGTGGAAGAGGGTGCAGAGGCGTCTGTGAGATGATGATAAGAACTGGCACCATTAGTGGAGTGATGGTGGAAGTTGACTGAAGAATTCGACGTTAGATTTGATAGTGGGTATACCAAGGATAAGCCCAAGACCAAGTGTTTGTGAAGAGAGTGGGAAATGGTTCAGGCTGGAGCTATGTAGTCTTTCTAGTTAAAGTTACATTTGTTAAGCATTTACTGAAAATAGCAATTTCTATCACACACAGGCAGTACAGATACATGGAAGAGTGAAGGTGTCAAAGGACAATAAAGTGTCACCTTTTTATCAAGAACGTTAGAGGCAAGAGATTTTGGCTTGGTCACAAAATGCCTTGTTTCAGTTCCCTGCATCTGGACATTTTATATTCTATCGTACCAGCTAAGGCATTCGCAAAACGACAGTATACTGGATACTGTAAGATATATTCCTTTTGCAAGAAGACAGTTCTAGCTGACAAAGAACAATTAAACAAGTCCCAGAGCACACATCAAAACTTTCTGGGTACCTGGCTAATTTCGGGGCCACTCAGTCACTTTCATGCTCCTGTTCTCTGTCTTCATGAGCATTTAAATACACATAGTGATCTAGCTCCATCATGAGTGATTTCAGCCTCAGTGAAGTTTACTTGGTAACAAAGATACCCAGCTGCTTGCTGGTGACTTCAGTTAAATCCACCCATCTCCAGTTTCAAAACAGCATGCCTTCCTCCAACCACTGTAGCCTGTAGTTGTATAAGATAATGTATTTTTCTGGAAGTAGTAAGAGATGGCTTCCGATGCCTTGAAAGAAATTAGAGATTTGCAGCAGGATCAGATATCTTGACTGTGTTCTTGGCTACTGGGTAGGAGAGGATAATACCACATCTTCCAATGGAGTTTGATGAATTTAGCCCTCACTTTCTTTTGTCTTTTGGAAACAGAAAAAGTGGTTCATTTCAGTCTGAAATAAAACCACCACACTGAAGTTATTTTTATGCTATTTTCTCAATAGGTCAAGATATGTAAATCCAGTCATATTTGCTTTAATCCCAGTTAGGTCAGAAGCAGGTTGACCAGAGAGATTATGTAGACTCCACCTTTGGAGGCTTTCAAGACCTGACTGGGCAAGCCCTGAACTGTCTGATCTCAAAGCTGAAACTGCTGTGAGCTAGTGACATGACCTCCTGAGGTCCCTTCCAGCCTGCATTATCTTATGATTCTATCATTTTTGTTCAGTCAAATGCACTGATTTTACCAAGTTAATCAAACTACAAAATTCTAATACATAAATATACAATTCTAATACGTAGAACACACATTCTAATATAGACTAAACACTGATATGACTGTGTGAGTTCATTAAAATTTAGTGTCTTATGAGGTAATTCAGCTGCTAGTAGGAAGTTTATTTGTTTTAATTTCATTTATTTATTTAGTGATTTACTTTCTTCAATGCCAAACTAGATCAGATGGCAGCAAAAAAGATCTATGTACTGAAGTAGAATTGATGAGTCTCTACATGATACAAATTAAATCACCAGCATCACAAAATATCATGGATACAATCTACCAATCATTGGTCTTTGAGCAAAAAACAATAAAACTAAAATTAATCTATGCAGAGTCTGGCAGACTATGAAATTTCACATAATGTTCCTACAAACATAAAAACACAAGTCTAATGAGGTTTTAAAAGTGATTTAAGTATCAAAAAAATTTAAATTTAATTCAATATTTTAAAAAAGTTATCAAAGTATCCATCCATTCTTAGCATCTTTAGACAAAGCCTTAGAACATTTTCATGGAAAGCTGTAGGAAAATATCTGAATGCCATTCCCATGTGATATGAAGTCATACAAGTTTATTGCCTCTGACTTCAGCTACTATTACGTTACACTTCCAAAGTGTTCTGAGATGAATATGACAAAAATTAAGAAAAAATCCTGTAAAGTTTTCTTCCTTTTCTGCAATGCTATTTCTAGTTTGGAGAGCTTTAGGGCAGAGGAACTATTATATCAACTAATCTAATCTTGCTATATAACTGAATTATAACTTTAATTTATATATCCGTACCTTATGTATGTTTATCCAATGCATTCTTTCAAGAAATACATGATCTGGAGATGCTAGGAGATGGAGCACTCACTGATCATATGAATCTACAAAAACTGGTTTATGATTCTGCTCTAATGCAACCTAAATTTCTTTCCCAGTTGGTTTCCACAAGCAGTGCAATTCCTTTGTTTAACATCTTCCTTCTATATAAGGCTTACAAATCTTGACTTCCCTATTTGTTCAATGTAAGTTTCTCAAATTCATCTGTAAGTAATTCTGAAATCATATAATAGTCTTCTTGAACCTGGTAATGGATAGGACTCAGGAAAAACTGCTCTTAAAAGAGAATTACAATGTAACTATAGGATGAAATAATGAATCGATTGGAGACAGTTCTACAATGCCTGTTAACATGAAGAGATTAGCTTGAACAGGATCTTGAGTAACCTCAGGAAAAAAACAAATGTTGATATAATAAATACTGTCTGGTCTCTATCTAATTCTATTTGTCAATTCATCTCTGAAAAAGCACTGTATATTTCTGAACCTCTGTGTGCTAGTTCTGTTTTTGTGCTTGGCTGTGGCGACAATGGCATTTGATGCTTTTATCAAGAACATAGAGGAAAGCTGTTTGGTCTCTACCTCGTTCTCTGCATAAAGTTTTGTTGCTACTGTTGTTTGGGATGTTTAAAAATCTCTTCCCACTGTGTCATTTCACAAAGCCCATGTTCTGCTGGGACCCATAGGACTCCCATTTGTTCCCAGAACCAGTGTGCCACAGCTTGGCTTCATGGTGACACAAAACAGGCTGTTCTGCTGGAAAGGCATGTTCAACGAGCTGCCACGTTTTCTTCTGATAGTCTGTGTTCAGTGTTGATGAAAAATACTGATAAATATCCCCTTCTTTGGAAACTGTGGAGACAGACCAAAATGCCACTCATAAAGACTAGGACAATGGTTTGAATAACTGATAGGGAAATTCCCCTGTGGGTAGAATTCTTTTTCATCTGACAGTTTCCAAGCTGTATTAGGAATTTTATTTTGATTTTCCATAACCTGATATTGCTATGTCGGTATCTGCATTTAAGTTTTCAAGCCACTAGACAGAGGCAGTTGAACAACTTTGCAACTAGTCATACAGTAAGGATCAGAGGAAGTAGATCGTTAAGTAGATTGCAAAGTCAGGCACATAGTTACATTTTTCACTAATAGAAAAAAAAGTACTGTGAGGAACAATTGTGACTCATTTGAGAATAAAATTGTTAGCTTTTCATATTAAAAAGACAAAATGCAATGAGAGAGAGATAGCTGTTTCAAGCAAATATTCCATTTGATCTGAAGTGAAAAAAAAAGTCATTTAATTTCCAGGGAAATTTTAATTGATTTCCTTTTTGAATGGTTTTCATTTAATATAAGCAATTTTTAAAATTAAATAGATGACTAATGGAACAGATTTCCTGCTTCTTTCTGACTAAAGAATTTCAGCAAAATCAAGGAAAACTCATGAAAAGTTTTGGATGTGAGGGATCTGTATTGCAGTAAATAAACTACCCGAAAGGAAAAGAAATGCTTATACCTACTAAAGAGGTCTTTTTTTTTCTCTAGAGCAAACAAAACAATTTACTATGATAATTTCTGATTCTTTCTAAAAGAAGCAGAAACACACATTTTTATAGACTTTTCCAACTAACTGGGAGGATTTTCTTATGAGAGATAAAACATACAATGCTGTCTAGAACTTAAGAAAGGAAAATAATATGAAATTTGAGATAAGCTTGACTCTACAGCCCTGTGCAAAACTTGAAAAGTACAATGACACTTGCTAAAAAAAACCACTAAGATAGATAAAGACCCCTAACTCCTTGAAAATCATGGTTATTTAACTTCAGTAACAAAATGCATATTTTAACCTCATAGTTTCTTTGTGGAACATTGTTAAAACGCAGCAAGCTCACTTACTTATTAAGAAGGCAATGCAATCAAGATAGAAAACAATAGGTGGCAATATCTCCTAGCAAGCCTAATATGTAAAGTTCAATGCCATGTGCAATCTACTGCCATATCCACTATCAATACTTTCCTTCTGACTCACATCTAAGTACTGAGAACACAGATTAGTGCGTCCACGGAACACAATGTACATCCAACAGAATGGCATGCATCCAGCCTTTTGGAAGGACATACGTCACCAAGCTCCGCTGAAAGCCATTGGTGCCTGATTCAAGTAGGGACAAACCCTGAGCATTCAGGAACTAATTGCAGGCAAGAATTTGACATTTGTTTGTTTTAAATGGGTGTTGCTCTATTTCATGCCACTCTCTCAGCTGCAGAACCACAACATGGTCTCTAGCTTGCTCACTTCAATTAAATAGTAAATGAAATAATTTTATATAAAGAGCTAATTTATCCCGGAGCTGTTTCTAGGCTACTTTCTTTCTGGCCTTCATGCTTTTTTCAGCTGACTGACTCATATGGGAATGGATAGACCAGAGCAATTCACTCAGTGCTAGTAGCAGCAAAGACGTTGCTAGGAGCCAACAAACCCAGATCTTATTCCTAGTTTTGTGACAGAACTGTGGGAGGCCTCCCACACATTTTCTCGTCTATTTAGAACGTGAGTCCTCTGGGATTGGGGTTTGCTCTTTCTTTACTACATGCCCGCATAAGGCCTCCTGTAGAAGGGTCCTGATTTTGGCAGAAGTGTTTAACTCCTGGGAAGCAGCTTAGGAAAACCTCACTGCTCTTGTGCTCCCAGGATACAGAATACAGAATACAGGATCTAGGGTGTCCCAGTGGCCTAACGGATAAGGCATCAGCCTCCGCAGCTGGGGATTGTGGGTTCAAGTCCCATCTGGGTTGTATGCACATGTTTTCCCCTACCCAGGGGAGTGCAATACTTGATTTACTGGTCACCAATGCAGATGAGCTCATCAGGGATCTCAAGACTGGAGGCTCCTTGGGCTGCAGTGATCATGCACTGATGGAATTCACAGTCCTGAGGGTCACTAATCAGCCAAGAAGCAAAGTCAGGACCCTGGA
>VWZO01002140.1:48163-73767 GCA_013396975.1 Bucco capensis
AGGTCCAGAGGAGGGCCACGAGAATGATCAGGGGGCTGGAACACCTCTCCTACGAAGACAGGCTGAGGGAGCTGGAATTGTTCAGCCTGGAGAAGAGAAGACTTCGGGGGGATCTGCTAGTGACCTTCCAGTACCTAAAGGGAACTTACAAGAAGGCTGGAGAGGGCCTGTTTGCAAAGTCCTGTAGGGAAAGCACAAGGGGCAATGGTTTTAAATTGGAGAAGAGTAGATTTAGACTGGATGTTAGGAAAAAGTTCCTCACCATGAGGGTGGTGGAATACTGGAACAAGTTGCCCAGGGACGTGGTTGGGGCCCCATCCCTGGAGGCATTCAAGGTGAGGCTTGACAGGGCTCTGAGCAACCTGATTTAGTTGGGGATGTCCCTGCCCACTGCAGGGGGGTTGGACTAGATGACCTCCAGAGGTCCCTTTCAACCCAAACCATTCTATGATTCTATGATCTTTCTTCAAGCAGTAGTTAAATAAGAGAAACCAAATGTCATGCCTCATCTTCAATTCCTGGAAGCATCCTGGTGTTCACTGGGCTTTCTTGCACTTGAAGACTATGCAAAGGGCACTACAGAAAAGAAAACAGAAAGATCCTTCTGGATTTTTCATGCTAATCTAAACAGGGAGTAAGGAATCACGGTACAGAGAGCAGCATTACCTCTGTTTAGTTTAACTTTTGATCTGGTTGATATAGCAGGTTTTTGTGAGGGAAAGGATGAGTATTGAAGAAAGCAAGGACTATGGGCATATGAATTTCCTTCTATAGATATATCTATGCACACACTCATATGAACATGTCTCTAGATCTTCGAATTAAGTCGCATAAGCCACCTCCAGACATGGGAGGATATTCTAGGACATTCCACTTCTTTGTGAGTAATTGGTCGATTTAAAAAAAAAAAAAAAAGTGTTTAAAATGTTACTTTTTGCAAGTCATACATTCTGAGCTGCCTAATTCTCCTGGACACTTTACGGCATGTGATCTATATTAAGCATTATATTTCTGTATTGCTGTACTCTTGTCTTCTGTAGCTGTTTGTGTAGTGACATATCTCTATCACAGAAAGGCCACAGCTGAATACAGTTATAAACCCTGGTCTTCAAAATTTAAACTAATGATCTATCCTCCCATTTTGAATTTGAGCTTTACTCTTCCATTTATTGATTTTATTTTCCTTTCTTTCTTTAAAATATTCTCTAGTGTAATCTGGGATTGAAGGATGGGATTTCCAGAAATGTTCATAAACTGTAGTATTCAGTAATTTCCAGACAACTAACTCAGACCAGCACTCGGTTATGGCAAAGACCCTTTCAATTAATTACTTGAAATTAAATGACTAGTAAATAGTAACTAGTAAATTCCTCAACATATACATTTTATGGTGACACTATAGTCACTACAATTCAGGTGTGAAAATTGCAAACCACTTTTCATATCAGCTCTATTTATATTTATCTGATGCTACAACTTAACTCCAGTTTTTATTCTCCTTATTTATTCCAAATGAAGTTGGCATACGGTTTGCATAAACTGGTGGTGTATTAAGAGAAGTCTTGTGAAATTAGAAATGGGAGAAAAGAGCTTAAAATATGCAGGTACTTGTTACTTTAACATTCTATAGTAGATGAGATGTCTATAAGGTATACATGGAAAACTACTCCTCTTCTTTAGAGAGAAAAACACCAGTTTAGGACTATACTTTAAAAGAAAATATCCAGAAAATAATGGATATTTGGATTCCTTGATTGTACAGAAGATTGAATTAGAAGGGTGGCATGATGCTTTAAGGATGTAACTTTTCCCTACTTCACTGTCCTTAGGAATAACCTTGAGAAATAACAGTAAAAGGTTCATTGTCCATGTTTCTACTGTCAGCTGCTAACAGTAAAAGAAACTACGAGCTATAACAGAAGCAAGGAAAGATGAGATTGTTGTGTAGGATGAGGCTGGCATATCCCTGACAGCTTTAACCCAGTTAGCACGAATCCTGTGGAGACCCTCAAAGAGTACCCTCAGTCCTAACCCTTGTCACAGCCAATGTTTTCATTGCCACTGCTACCCCTGCTCGCTACATTAAAGGAAGCATCCCAGTGTCTAGCCTATTATTATAACCAGATCTTCATTTGATTACCCAGGGGTATCTCAAAGTGGCTTCACTAATGAAAACAGGCTGCTCTCTGTCCCTGGGACAAGTGCAAAAGAAACACTGATTTGATCTCCATTTAGAGGTCTGACTGAGCTTGGACAAAATCTGCAATCAGTTCTTGGCTTTTGTGGTATGAAAAGGAAAGAAAGATCCCCTGAAAAGAGCAATGCGATGATAAACTTTTCCTTCTTTCTTTTTTTTTTTTTATATGTATAGTTCATATGTGTTGTTCATACTATCAGCTACTTCATATCTTTAGTCAGTGCTTGATTTAGGTAAAGGAAATGTCTTGAACAATGTGTTCATATGTCACTGAAACTGAGCTTTGACTGAGCAACCAACTCTCTTAAGCTCCTTTAAAAACAGCTCCTAAGGTTCTTGGGAAAGTTGCTGTTCAATTTGAACAAGAAAAGGAAATGAGCCTAGGGGGGATTCATGGGGTAGGGATGTAATAAAGGAAATTGAAAACCAAATGCTTTTCTTTCTGTAGCTTCACAAACATTTGTTAGATATTTAATTCACTTCACATTGGGTCTGCAGGCTGGATCCCACATTAGTAGCTTCAGTTGCTAAATATGAAAAATCGGAACAGTTATTACTGTTTTAATCAGCAAAATTGTTAGCTGTGTTCTCTTGGTGTTGGTTTATGGGGGCCTCAAATACTGGCACACAAACATCCAATGTCCTGCCAGTTTTGTTTTCTGTTTTGGCTGATTAATATAGACACAGAAAGGGGATTAACTTCTTTGGTTTTTGTGAATTATTAGTATAATGTCTAGTACTGATACCATCCTCAGTCACGTGCAGACTGTGAGCACTCAAAGAAATCTTATTAGTGCTTGCTATCTTCTTTTTTTCCATATTTTTTCCATGTTTTTTTTTCCACAGCACTCTTCTCACCTAGGGGACAGAGCAGATCCATGACTGACAGCATGTGCTGGTGCCCATCCAACTGGTCAGCAGGGAAAAGGGCTCATTAGTTCTGCTTCTGACTCTCTAAGAGATAGTTTGTGGGTTTTGTTGCCTTTTTTAGCCCTATCTCCATGATTTATGAAATAATCATGACAACTTTCTACAATATAGGAATTCATTACAGATTAACACCCAGCTATCAGATCCAAATGGAGGAAAGGCAAACAACTAATGCTGCCTAACTTGGATAAAAATATAAATAAGCCTGTAGAGAGAGCTAGAAACCTGCAACTCTTGCCAGCATACTCATGGTCTTTAATTTATTAAAAATAAGGTTATCTTTTATTTACTGTATGCTATGTCTTACTCTTAGGTAGCTCTGCTCTACTTTGGGATTTGTTTCTGAGGCTGAGAAACAGGGTTCTTGTCTTTGCTTCAATGTGCGTATAATTGGATACTAAAATACCTTTTCCCTCACTATCCACTGATTTGTACTCTTGAGCTTCAAGTAACAAGACTACACTGAAGAAAACAAAAGGCATACTTCCACCAAAGGTGACCCTGTTGTCTTTGCAAATTAAACATGTTACATTTTCTCCAAACTCAAGTGCTCAATTTACATCTCAATCCAAGTAAAGTTGTTTGTACATAGACATTCCACAATACAGCCAGTAATAGCTTTGACAACTTGAAGGATTTAGATTTCATTGAAAATTTAACTTTAATAAATTATTTCTTAAAAGAAAATTAAAGTTTATCCTCTTTTGAGTATTGAAGTCAAAACAATAAGCAGATATAGGGCTAAAAAGCATGAGTTTGTATAAAATAAGCTAACTTTATGACTTTCTAGTCTTATTTCCTAGAGGCTATTTGTCAGGACCTGAGTGAAGCTTAAGATCATGTTATGAAAGATTGGGAGAGGCATAGGTAGAGTTTATTAAGCTGCCATTTTACTACTTTGGTTCATTAAGTTGCTAAATTATACTGTGACTTGCATGTGATTCTTATACAGTTCTTTAAGTATCATTTAAAATTGCAAATCTAAATCTATAGAGCATTTTTACTTGAACATATGTAAGTCTACCCTGATTAAAGCTCAGGAGATTGCAGGACTAACCAACAGGACTTTTAACTAGGTATGATGGAGGTGGGGGATAATAATATCAGCAGTCTTTTATATGAAAGACTGCGGGAGGAGACACCAGAGTTGGTAGGAAGGGGGGCTAGTAAGGGTCTTCAGCCTGATGCCTGCAACATGCAACACAGTCAAAGGCTCATGGAATCAAGTCAGCAGCTCCTGAGGTTGTAGCAGCCAACAGGGAAACATCAGGGAAACACCTTAAGGGAATGAAGGGATGTTTCTCTGGAAACATGACATGGCCAACTACCCAGCTGAAGTGCCGCTACACGAATGCGCACAGCACGGGCAACAAACAGGAGAAGTTGGAAGCTACTGTATTGCTGGAAAGCCATGACATAGTGGCCATTACTGAAACCTGGTGGATGAATCCTATGACTGGAGTGTGGCTATCAGTGGTTACAAGCTGTTCAGAAGGGACAGGAGGGGAAGGAGGGATGGACGTGTTGCCCTTTATGTTAAGGAATGGATTGAGTGTGAAGAGTTGTCCCTAAAGCATAGCCAAGAGCAAGTCGAAAGCTTGTGGGTAGGAATTAGAGATAAAGGTAACAACTGCAGTTGTTGCCACTGCAGGTGGGTTGGACTAGATGACCTCCAGATGTCCCTTCCAACCCAAACAATTCTATGATTCTATATTTTTACCAGTTTGTTTGGTTTTATGCTTCTCGCAGCTGGTATACTGAATATTTCTGCCCCCACCATGAAGTAGGTAAAAACAGATAGACATCTATACTGTGGAGGAATATTTAGGTCTTTCAAAATCACTGTACTGGATTTTTATCTCCCTTTTATTTGCCAGTTTCTTAATCTGTGTTATAACTTTGCTCATAAAACCTAAGCCCATGGCCCAAGACATTTGTTAGGGTTCTTTTAGGATAAAGGTCATATCTACTGTTCCTTCTCCACCTAAAATTCTTTTGCCAGTCGAAGGATTGGGAATATTGAAATTGGTCCCATGAGGAGTATGTAGTAGCTATGAATAGTATGTTAGTTGGCCACAAAGCAGAGCTGTTACTGGCACAAAACAGAGAGCTGATTAGAGAAAAGAATATTATCGTAGTGGAAGAAGTTTTGCTTCAAATTGCTTTACAAATGTGGCATTCAGAAATTAGATGGACAGCAATACCCAAAAAGGAAGGATGATATTGAGGTTAATTTATGGGATTTAAATTCCAGAGGGAACTTTTCCAGTGAGATTTGTGCTAATAGACACTCTACAGGCATTGTCTATGCCTTTGCTTTTTTCTAAATTAAAGTTGTTTCACATGGAGGTACAGACTTATTCTTCACTCTCAAGCCCTTAAATGGATTGAAGGTACAGCTTCATATATTCTCCTGTCTTCAAAAGGAAGATTGGACCATGTAAAACTGGACAAAAACCGGTAATTTTTTAACTGGTGTGTGGGTTACTTGTTGAAATATTTGAGTAGTAACATTTTAGAGGGAGGTATAAAAATTTGTTTGTTCTGTTGAACAAAACAAAAATGTTACAGCATTTTTCTGTTTTCAGAAACAACAGAACTTTCCTGTTTCCCAGGCTTCAGTACAGAACATAATCTGCCTTACTCAGTCACACAAAACTTCACAATGTCCATTCAGGAGCCCAAGAGATGTCAGTGTTTCAGTAAAAAGGCTGGTCAGTCCCTGAAAGAAACCTGAGCTTTCTCATCATTCCTGCCTCAAATACAAAAAGATAAGTTACATTTTCTTGTAACAATATGAGTTATTGGTGACATTTACATGATCACTTAATGAGTTATAAACTACTTGGTATATCATATAAAATGCTTATATTTCTTATTGTTTCTTCTTGCATTGTAACTTATTGTAATATAAAAATTCAGTCACCTAAATGTTGGGCTTAATCCAAATGCAAATTAAATTTCTTAAGCAGTTGGTGTGCCCTCTAATTAAGGACAACATAATCACTTCTTCTATGGCAGGCAACTGTAGATAATAACTAGCAATATTGCATTTCTCAAAGCTACCTTTTTATGGTTGTAGTATGTTTTGCAAAACTCTGGTAGGGTCAATCTCATTTATGAGCTCTTTAAACTGCATTTTCCTCATATCTTTTAAACTTCATGCTTTATGTAGTACACAGATTGTCAGCTTTGTGTGACCCACCAGAAATATTTGAACTGGGTCTTAAGAGACTCAGTCTAAATTGTTTAGCTTTTCCTTATCTTATAAGCCTGTCTTTCTTCTAGCTCTAGGTCTAAGATCATTTCTTTTGATGGTCACAATGATGTATTTCACAGTTTAAGCTATTTTTCACTTCCCTTTATATTTTATAATGTTCTCAATGTTGAGATTAGAAGAAAACTGTACACAACCCTTCTTGTTCAGACCTAAGGTCCACCTCCCCTAGCATTTGTCTGCAACAACGACCATAAGCAGATAGATCAAAAAATAATACAAGACTTGTCTATTCATTCTCACTGAAAAAATGACTTGGGGTAAATAAATTTCATACTTTACTAACTGTATTAGATTGAACAAATGGGATTCAATCACCTAACTATAAACATCTACAGTCCAAATATGTGCCTCTGAGCTTATCACTTTAGGTCCCTCACAGTCAGTGGGGAGAAATAGATCCTGCTAAAGTGCAACTCAGTTTATCCTAAAGTCAGTATCCGAACTGCCTAAAATGAATTGTACTAAAACATCTGTTTTGTTCCATTGAATCTAAAGCAGAATAAACTGACTAGCTAAGACACAGACAGAAATCATTTATACTCAGTCAGGTGACTTTCACATGAGGTTTCAAGTCTTATTTTTTAGTGAGTCACCTGAATCGTGTTATTGGTACTTCATCTTTTAAGATTTAAATGTGAGCCATTCTGCGAAGGAAATCAGGTAAGGCTTTGAGTTTTCAGAGGTAAAACAAAGTGATTCTATGTTTGCATTCTTATTTACTGGAACATCCTTAAAGAGAAAGAGTATGGGAGTGTGCTGATCTCCTTTATGTTACACATTTATGCTATCTCTACAAGAGCTTATGCTGTCCAGGAATACCCTGAATTAATAGATTTCCTCTCAATCCAACAGCCTGTTTCATACCTTCTATGCAAGTAACCTGAGCTCCCAAGAAGGACAGATGACTTCAGATCTTGCCTTCTTTGCCTGAGTTGGTCACTGGTTTGACAGCCTGGTGGTTAAAATAATGTCTTGGATCTATATGTCAGGTCTTTCTCATGCCAATGTCTGAACTGCAGACTGTAGACAGTTAGTCACTCTCACACGTGTAGCATCATCTGAAAATTTCATTACAAGTGATACATGTCTTCCAAACAGTTTGCCTTGTATAAAACTCTATAGATGGGCAAAATCGCCAATTGTCAAAAATCTAGGAAGACATGTTTGTTCAACAAGCACATCATACAGGTGAGCTGGCATATTGACATTGGTGTCATGGTACAGCAGATAACAGGAGCTGGGTGCCTCACAACAATTTTTATGAAAATCCCTCTCCAGACGTTTTGATAATGGATTAATTCTTTGCTGATGCTGATTTTGTGCCATCATAGTCTAACAATCCAAGTCTCAGAAGAATTTAGAAATCTGACGTCCGTGGGAGCTCAGTACTACAGAGAATCTGAGCCCAGATATGTGGTCCAAAACAGTCAGGTCCACTGAAGTCTCTCCAGTGAGACAGGATGATAACTCAGTCCTGTTATAGCTCCAGTGATGCCAAGGCTTGGCTGACTTGAATCCATATCTCACCAGGATGGAAACCGCCATTTACGGCTAAGGAATCCTGTGATGCTGCCATCAGCCAGTAATGCCCAACAGCCAACTAGAACCACAGTACACTAAATATTTCCAATAAAATAGGAGGGGTGAAAAAAGGCTTTATTTGATATGTTAATTCATTTAAAAGAGAGAGGAGAACTACTTTTCTTCCTCTGGAGCTGTATTAAGAATATTTAATATTGGAATCCTAGTAAAATGTAGATGTTTAGCATCATGGCAGACCACATATGTAATCTCAGTGGAATAACAGGAAAATACAACAAGGAATTCTGAAATGTGAGATGATCTTTTCCAACCTAAATGATTTTATAATTCTATAATTCTGTGTATTCAGGCTGCTAGTGGCTGCACTGAGCACTGGAAAATCTAGGCAGACTATTTCCAGCATAATGTTCTGAATGCAAAAATCTGCAGAAATACTTAAATGTGAGTGCAGAAAATTACATCTAAATATGTCATTTAAAATGTTTTATTATTAGTGCATTGATATTTTATAATCTGGGTCACTAAATGGGATTATTAGAGAAAAGATCTAAGTCAATACTTCTGCAATGCAAGTCACTGAAAATAAGTTTTTGGTTATATAAACAGAAGGTAGCAATTTCTCTTACAGATATATGCTTGTATAGACACTCATGTAGTGCAGAAAACCAGTATTTTTCTTTTTATTAAATATTGCTGTCAAAAACAATATTTCATGTGCGAACTTTAGAAATTCAAATACTTTATTTTTCCTTAAACCTGTCAATGCATAAGTTGAAAACCTTTAGAAAATAAGATATTGAAATGTAGTTTATGTTTTGGTGGAAATGACTATGCGAGCAGATTTAAGAGGCAATTAAACAAGTAAGCAGGAAATATTAGCTAAAAAAAAAAATAAAGGTAATAAAATGAAAATAGAAGTTTTTGCAATTCTTTAAAAATGATATAATTGCAAAATTATTAGTGAAAAAATATTCCCAGGAAACTGAGTTCTAGGAGCTCAGTGAGGTTCTTCTCTATGTGGGAATTCCCACATCTAAATTTGGATTACTTTTGTCATAAAATCCAACATTAGTATTTATTCTTCCTAATTGTTTCTGTCTCATCTCCTGTGTTGTACAATTGTTCATGGTTTTATCCTCTTTTTACAATATCTACCAAGTTATAGGGAAGGCTCCTCACTGGTGTAGGACAAAATAGTATCCCTAAGTAAAATAATATGGACAGCTTATGAGGCCAATAGCAAGGATAATAGGAAACACAGCAGTTATCAGGCATTTCTGAAAACAACTAAAAATCATGTTCTGCACTTTGGGAAAATTAGTGAGTGAGTGATACTGCTGATGAGGTGATGTAACTCAGCTTTCTGCCTCTTCGTTTTCATGCTAATGTTCTTCTGGAACCAGACAGAACTGGATTGCTCTTACCTCGAGTTGCTCGTGCAGTATCAGTTTCCATTCATTCAGCTGAAATATCCTCTTCCCTTGAGAAGAGCCATTACTGCTCTTTTTTAGCTCAGACTCACAACTGTTATGAAGAATTGTTTGGAGTTAAACAGATCAAGTAGACATGTGAGGAAAAAACAGTTCCCTCCAAACAAACTCATAGTTCCCTGGAGATTATACCCTGGATCCAGATTACTAACAGTGGGAGGAAGGCCAGCACAAAAGCATGAAATATAATGGAATGACTAAAACAATGTGGCATAATTCTTAGGATGAATCTCCATAACCTAGTATTCATGGATGCTGTTTGTTTGTTGCACGAGATATGGTATAAGATGTTCATTATTTTATTTATAATTGTTGCAAATATTCAGTTGAATTTCAAAATAAATGTGTGCATGCCTTCTTGGTTTGTTTCTAACTTCCATTGTCAGCATTAATTTTTTTCTTGTATGTGTTCTCTCACATTTGTTCTGAGTGCTGATTTTCGAATTTCTGTACCATAAACATGACCTTCTATGACATACACCAGCATAAAACTGTAGCTTGTTGAACTGTAGCTATAAGCAGATCTGTTACAGAAGACAAAATTGCACACTACAATGAAATACACATGTAAATAACATATATAGTGGAATAACTGATTTTTAAGTTTGAGCATGTACGAAATGGAAGATATGAATTGTCTAATTAAGATTAATTCAGATATCTGTAGAAAATTTTTCTATCTTCAGCCCAAAATTGCTCATTCAAAATGCTTCTTTATACTCTCAGCTATTCTTTGTGAATATTCAGTAAAGGAATAAGGCCTTTAAAATGTGAGTTAGACTGCGACAGAGAATTGTTCATTTGCCGTCCCAGAAGTTTAAATATCACAAAAATGTGGCTTTACAATTCAATATGTGGAGTGATCCTCATCTTTATATAGTGTTTAAAAGAAAATAATAAAACTATTGATCACTATGACTGTACTAAGTACAGTCATTTACACCATTAACTTATTATCAAGGTTTATTGCAGTAATATTAAAACTAGAACTATTACATGGTTGTAACTGAGTCGAGAAATATGCCTGAATTTTTGTTTTGTGTTGGTTTTTGGTGTTGTTTTTTGTTGGTTTTTTTGTTTGCTTGATCTTAAGTAAGATTCCTTTTAAATTGTAAGATGATATAATTGAACCTCCATTTATAATATAAAAGAGCAAGAGGAGGAACAAGACAGTCAGATTTAGTTGGAAATTAATTCCTTCATCCTGAGCATCCTCACAGACATGCAAGAGCAAGTTCCAGGATTAGCAATGGGCAAATACAGAGGAATTATTTCTGCACTCCATCTGGGTGAGGGTGTTGTCTTCTGATTAATCTAAATACCGAAACCCAAATTATGGCCCAAAAATATCACTCACAGTTGTCTTGTGAGGCCATGGGTGCTTTGTTGTTGCATAAAATCAGAGAATTTGATAAGATAAAAGCCAGATGTTTTGTTAACTCATTTGTAGGCTGCTATTTAACTGGGTCAACAACTTGAAGACAAGGAAAACCCCGCATGTTGACAATTCCACCTTGCTTCAGGAGCAGAGGGAGGGAAAAAGGCAAGAAAAATTTGAAATGCCCGTGGGTAGCAGGGTCAGGATATGATTATATGTATATATATATATATATTCCATCTAAGGAGATTTTATTTCAAAATTCAATGACTTTTGATGTAGTGAGTCCTCCCAGAACCTTATTACTAAATAGTTCCTGGAACTAAGCCCTGACCAAAATCTCAGTAGCGCTATAGAACCTGACTTGAGTTCTAACACCCAAGTCTGATCTCAACAAGGGATCCTCATGTAGACACCTGGAAACATCTTGGAAATACCATAGAGTAGGGATAGAGTGCTGCAATAATATGGCCTGGTCACAGGTCTGTAAGAGCTTATATATAACCTTATCAGTCCACAAGCAAGTCAGAAACTGAAGGGACAGCAGAAACGTAGGAACTTGCTTGCCCTTTGAGGCACTACTTTGCAAAAATTGAGCATTCAACAACCACTCAAATTTCAGTTTATTTGCTGAATAACAGTGGGAAGATGGGCACACATCCACTGGAAACTGCACTGACACTGATGTGAGTGACTCTTTCCACATACCCACAGCAGTAATCTCAGATAAGCATCAACTTTCTTCCTAAATTCAAATTTTCTAGCATTTAGTGGAGGGCTCAGAAGTAGACCTGAGCCTTTACTTCTTGGGCTGGTCTCCAGTAGGAAGTTTCAGTGACTGTGACAAAAGCTGGGCAGGAATTAGAACAAAGAAGATTGGTAAAAATCAAAGGATCTCATTACACATTCCTTGAATTATCCAAGCCCTTTTACCCAGACTTTCTACCAATTTTCTCCCAGGCAGTATTGTTTTTCCTCTAAGTATGAGATATTTAAGGATATTTATTCTTTAAATAAAAGCCTTTTAAGATAAAGTGTTCTCCTTCTTTTCTTAAAGTTATAAGGAAAAAAAAGACTTAAAAATGGCCCTTTATGCCAACAGAAAGACAAGAATTTTCCACCTTGCTGCTTAATTGGCAATATAATAGTTTAGAATGTACTTTTAAGAGGTTTGGAAACACTGGCATTATCCAATCCAAATGGCATTAATTCTTTATTAACACTCACTTATACCGTACTTGGTATGCAAGAAAACTTCTTGCTGTTATATCATAAAGCTAATATCTAAAATGTCTGCAAAATGTCAAACAGAGAATTAGATGAAGATATAAATAAAGCACCTTGAAGTAACTTAAAATTTTGAAATAAAATAAAAACTTATTACACCTTATTTTATGTAGCAGAGACTGAGTTTTTTTCATGTCCTGGCTTTATAAAGGTGTAGCTGAGCACGTTCTGGATGAAAATGATGTTCCCAAGTCCTGCATGTGATGAATTTGCAAGCTATAAGTGTGCAGGCGTGAAATCTGGCACCTTCCAAGCTGCACATTTGTACTTACAAATTCACTCAAGATTTACAGCCATTACTAGAAGATGATGTCATCAGCCATTGCATATATTCCCTACCTCATTTTCCCAAGGTAGGATTTAAAACTTTTTGAGGAATGTTGAACTGGCAGCGAATATTGATAATGAGCAACAAATAGCAGGGACAGTGTCAAATTATTTTTAATACCACAACACAATTCCTTTGTGGTTAATGCTCTGCAAAATGTTACTACATCAGCATCTTTGTTACCATGTAAATGCTTTTCCCACAATATTAAAAGCTTTTTAGCTTATCTGTAATTTCAAAATTGCTAATGTAGCAAGAAGGTGACCAGCTCAGAGAAGCTCTACCCTCCAGGGAATGTACATAAAATCAAATCCTGCCCTAAATGGACAAATTCCTTCTAAGATTACTAGAAAATTTTCTGAGTTGGCCAAGTAGGTCTTTTCACTCTAAACAAGTATAATTTAGCCATTGATTCGTGGTAATGGCAAAATTCTTCTCAGTAGGATTTGATAAATCTGGAGGAACTGTGTGGATATCAGTAGGTTTTTTTCTGGACAGTCACCAGTAAGAATAAGAGTAGAAGAATCTGGCTCTTTGCATAAGGTTGCTATTTATTCAAAATATGCTCCTACAGGCTGTTCACATACTTTCTTCAAATAGTTTAGTTGTGACTCAGAGCTATGGATTCAATGTGAAATGAATCACAAGAATATCAGACTTATAAAGAATGATACATAAAGATGAAATTTGCATCAAACAGTGATATGAAAAAAAGGGCAGAGTTGTTTTTTGCTACCCATAAGGGGCAGTCATGAATCTGACTTCCATTATACCTTGTCCATGACTTACAGGAATTTTATTTGTTATAATGATCTGGACAGACATTTCACAGAAGAAATATTGGGTCAAGGGTTAGGGTTTGGCCAGCCACTAAATAAGTGAAAGAGTCTCTCTATTAACCCCTCTCCCTTCCCAAAGGACTGGAAAAGAAAACTGAAACACTTTAATGAAAATAATAATAATAAAGTGAAAAAACGTATACAAATATACACAATACCAAACTCAAATCCCCTGATAGCAATTACGTTGCTGCCAGCTCTGATGCTGTGGCAGAAGTCCCAGACTGGACTCATTGGCAGACAGGAACTGGACTGGGAGCTGGATTCTGGAACTGGATTCAGGAACTCATAGGTAGGTATACAAGACAGAATAGACACAGTCCTCAGGCACTAGCGGTTATAGAAGAGAGCCCTCATTTTTATACCAAATTTGATGGGAATGGAATGGAATGGAATGGAATGGAATGGAATGGAATGGAATGGAATGGAATGGAATGGAATGGAATGGAATGGAATGGAATGGAATGGAATGGAATGGAATGGAATGGAATGGAATGGAATGGAATGGAATGGAATGGAATGGAATGGAATGGAATGGAATGGAATGGAATGGAATGGAATGGAATGGAATGGAATGGAATGGAATGGAATGGAATGGAATGGAATGGAATGGAATGGAATGGAATGGAATGGAATGGAATGGAATGGAATGGAATGGAATGGAATGGAATGGAATGGAATGGAATGGAATGGAATGGAATGGAATGGAATGGAATGGAATGGAATGGAATGGAATGGAATGGAATGGAATGGAATGGAATGGAATGGAATGGAATGGAATGGAATGGAATGGAATGGAATGGAATGGAATGGAATGGAATGGAATGGAATGGAATGGAATGGAATGGAATGGAATGGAATGGAATGGAATGGAATGGAATGGAATGGAATGGAATGGAATGGAATGGAATGGAATGGAATGGAATGGAATGGAATGGAATGGAATGGAATGGAATGGAATGGAATGGAATGGAATGGAATGGAATGGAATACCTTGTTGGTCAGTTTAGGGTCACCTGAACAGTCCACTTTTCCCTGCAGGTGAGGCCTTTACCCTGCATCCCAACATGGTTCACAAGATTTAGCAGTGAACTTGGTCTGCATGCCAAGCCTTGGTACTAACTATAAACATTAAGTGTTATCACTACTAGAAGCAGACACTGTCTGCGGAAACATGATGTTAACTTCAGAAAGTGCAGTCACTTAGAAGAGACTTAGCAAAAAAGTAAAATCATTGAACAGAATTAGTTCTAACTCATACCAGGGAAATATACCAATATCTTTAATGACAAGATGTTGATCTCCATCAGTGGATGAGGAGTGGTTGTTATGCAGTAGCAGATGTGCCAAGCACTATCTAAAGCACACTGGCTGTGAAACATTGCATCTTCCATCAGATAATTACAAGCTGTGGCTAGTGGTAAAGAGAATGTTGCTACTTCAGGAAGTTGAAGCTAACTGCATTCTGGCTGAGATCACTTTGCTTCTTCTCTTCCTGGAAATCATGAAGTCATCTCAATTTTTATCTGCTCCTGCAAGTTAATTTGCTTTATAAAACTTAATGAAGGCAAGGAAAGTGAGAGATTGTCACAAAAAATGTCCCAGTATATTGTCATAGGAGCCTGCCCTTCCAAAACCTCTATTTTTAGGCATACATTCAACAGCATTTGTCTATAGTTCCTACACTGACCCTGAACTGGATTAGATCCTTGTTCTGAGCTAGCAGCAATGTTGAAGTAATACATGGTAAAAAATATTTTTAATATATTTATCTTTTATTATGATTATAGATGGCCCAATGACACTTTTAAAAAAATGTGTATCTTTTATCTGTAAAATAAACGTCAGTGTCTGGCTTTAAAGGTTCTAGTACTGAAAACTTTAACTTATATTAATTCCCATATTGAGTTAATGGGAGAAAGCTTCTATAGAGCTATTTTGATTGTGAAACCATACTGAAAGGTCATGACTTACTGACTTACGTTATTTAATTTTATGCCTCAATGACAGCAGAAAAGCACTTTCAAAGTCAATATATTCGTGGGACTGACCTCTGGAGATGTCCAATCTCTCCATTGACTACAGAAAGGGATTAGAATGATTCCATTTGTACCATGCTAAGCACTTAAATTTGCTGGAATGAACTGAAACTAAAGTGTCTAGAACAAAATTTTATTTATACAGGAAATGTCTATGCTTACAGATATTTATATTTATATTTTAGAGAAATGTCTTCATCTTTTTAAATCACACCCAGATATTTCCATAATTTACCATATCAGCTCATCAAAATGAAGCATTATGGTATATCACATGAGATATTGTCTGGTTAGGAAACTCAGAGTCATGCAAGTAGTATGATTTAGGTCTGTAAAGCATGCAGGAGTTTCTGGATGGAAATACTGGTGGTTTTTTTCATTTCACTCTTGTTTTGGTGAGGGTTTTTTTTTGTTTTCTTTTTGCAGTGAAAATGCAAAAGACATTCATCAAAATTTTCTTCTGGGAATATTTTTTCCAACCATCTCTCTAAACAAATAAATAGGAGATTTGGCTTTTTCCCATATTACACATTAAAACCTATCAAATATAATAAACATGACATACCAACACTATGAAATGCAAGGTCTGTGAAGTATGAAGGTTCTTCTTACTGTGTTTGTTTGAATCACCAGTTCTCTTTGGGTAAACCTGATTGCAACACAAAATACTATTAATAAAAATACTAAAGTCATGGGTCAGATAGTCAGCTGCTGTTAGCCATCTGAGGCACAGGCTGGTGGTTAGAATTCTGTGAAAGTAATTACTCAGAACTTCACGTTGTTCTTGTTTCTTTTTCTTTCTGTCTGTCTTTTATTTTTTTAATTTGAATCTGGACCTCTTTTCCATAGAAACCATTCATTATATACTGACAGTTTTCAGCTCAAACACAACCTTGTGCAGCCCTCTTTGAGTTCAGAAAAGTAGAAATGTACAGCAGTCAGCTTGGTGTTCAGGCTTTCTATCTGGTCCTCATATTACATCCTTCTTTTCTGCATACATCTGGTAAGGTAGTTTTCTAAATTTGTTACTATTAGAGCAATGCAAACTATTTATGAGAAAATCTCCAAAACACATGGAACTCACCTGCTTCCATGTTTCATTACAGATCTGAAATTCAGCCCAGCTTCATCAAAAATTTTACAAAGTTCACAAATCTTTCAGATACACCTGACTGAGATATAATTCTTCATTTAATTTATTCAAAGCCCAGAGTGTGTGTGAAATCAAACGGACCTCTTTATTCTTAGCTTTTACCTTTTAATTCAGTTTTGCTCTTCACTGGCTCTGTTTATTCAGGTTCTAAATTCAAAATAAAACTTTTCCTTCTCCCTGAACTTTCACCCAGCTCTTCTATATCTGCCAAAAATGTGATCAACAGGAATAGCTCTGAAGACCTCAACTCACCAAAGGTGCCATTTCTATTTTCCTCAAGGGAAGCTTGACCTGGCTAAGAGGACTGATAATGAGCAAGAAATAGTAGGGGCAGCCTCAAGTATTTTTAACAACAGAATGTTAATCCTGATGTAGTTAGTAGCCTGCTGTGAAATGCATCAGCAACTTTGAACCATGAAAAAGATGCTTCCCAACAGAAAGTTAACATTTTCCTGCAGTTGTTATTTACGGTTTTCTTAGCATGATGTACTCAGCACAATATTAGGCACAAGTAAATGTAATCTCTAACCAATAGCACAGAACATAGATTAATATAACAATATTTTTTATCCAAAAGTGTCCAGATTGATCTGGCAGAGAACATGATTAGAATATTCAATTTTTGTGTGTCCAAAGTACCATACTAAAATATAGACACAATTCCATTCAGTTCTAGGGAGAATCTTATACCTCTTCACATCCCAATGCCTTTCTAAAGAACATTATGTCATGTAACTAATATCTGTCATATGCAATATATCTTTCTGCAGCAAGACAGGATACTCTATGCATATCACTCCATTTGGGTGACAGTTTGGGGGAGGGAGAATGGGAGAGCTGAGTGATAAATGTGCTGCATATATCTAGCAGAAAAGTGGGTCAGATGAACAGCATATGATAGACAGGACAAAATGGGTTGTTGAGGGTTTTTTTTAATGTTTCTTTTCCTGTGAGAATTAATTCCAGAAACTTGGACCAAGCTCTTGAATAAATGTTTTCTCCTCTGCACAGACAAGTGTTACCTTCTGAGTAGAAAGTCTTGCTGTGCCTAGGGAGGGGATTTTGCATCCCAGGTTCCCACCCTGGTACCAGAGAGATTCTTTGAAAGCTTGTCCACACTGCCAGCTGCAGACAGATTCACTCCTCCTGCCTTAACCCCAGAACCAGAAGGGTGGTTCTAGATAAACTGCCAAATCAGGCCTGGAAGCAGAATAGTCACGTTCACACACAAAGGACAGGGTATATTAGCTTGGGCCTGGTGCCAAGTACATGAAGCTATACTGCTTCCAGATGCAAACTGGTGCATCCACAAAGTCCTATGCTGCACTTGCATGGACTTACTAATTTAGATCTCTGGACCATGCTCTGTTTTGCCCTTAGCTCTTCTGAGCCCAAGCCATCAATCTTTTTGCAGGCAATGGGATACTTTCAATTCATTTCTTTTTGTTTTTCTTCCTGAAGGAAGCCAGTGGCAAGAGAGGACATCCTGGGATAGTTATATAGCTTGTGTTGTTGGGTTACACTACTACATTTAGATGCAGATTCCTAGGACAGATGGTTTAGGGATAAGTATATTACATTACTGAATTCCAGATGGGAGGTGAAAAAAGTTTGTATAAGTGCAGACCAAGGTCATCATTTACTGGGAGAGGTGGAATCTTCTTGTCAGAAACCAGTAGCATAGGAAAAGGGAAATCAGTTGTACTTTCATCATTGCTGCAGTGAACATTAGAAGTTTAAAGAACATTAGCATAGCATAGCATAGCATAGCATAGCATAGCATAGCATAGAATAGAATAGAATAGAATAATTTCAGTTGGAAGAGAGCTACAGTGGTCATCTAGTCCCATGCCTGACCACTTAGAATTTAGGCTGGAAAAGACATTTAAGATCATTAAGTCAACCATTAACCTAACATTACCAAGTCCACCACTAAAACATGTTCCTAAGCGACACATCTATACATTTTTTAAATACCTCCAGGAAAGGTGACTCTGCCAATTCCCTGGGTAGCCTGTTCCAATGATTGACAATCAGTGAAGAAATTTTTCCTAATATCCAAACCAGACCTCCCCTGGCACAGCTTGAGGTCATTTCATCTCATTCATTTCTTCTGTTACGAAGTTGCTCAGGCCACAGCAGTTGGGGTACACACTGCTGTGAGCACTGTATGTGGCAAAGCAGCTTGGTGAGGAAGGAAAAGTGGCATAACACAGAGAAATATTAGCTGTGCTATCTGGAAGAATTAATTACAGAAGTTCTACCAAATCTTTGAGTACAATGATTTTCAGCCAGTCTAATTTCTCCAGACAAAAAAGTGTTAGAGGATTCACAGCAAACCACTGCCTGTCTGAGCAGAATTGTTTCTTCACTCCATCTCTTCATCCTAACATTGAGAGTTTATGAAAGCCTGTGAAACTTAATTTAAAACCACATCTGTGTTCTTAATATCCAGGAAGAATCCTAGATGTCAAGGAGTAACTAAGCCATGGGTTTATAGGGACAATTAGCATTTTGTCCAAGAATGGAGATCTCACAAGAAACTGATGAAACACAAAACAACAGGCAAGAATTGTTTATTAATTGAAATCATCAAAGCTAAATAACCAAAACCAAATCTGAATCTTAAAATCTAATCACCTTTTAGAAACCCGTTTATAAAGCTATATAAATAATCAGGAAATTACATCCCCATCCTTCAGGCAAAATGAGATGTTGAAAAACTTTCCTTTGGAGAATTAGGGTGGAAAAGCACAACTGAAAACAGTATTCAGAATAATGTCCCATCCCATCTGTAGAAAGATTTTACTGTTTCAATAATCTCTAAACAGTTCATTTTAATTATATTTTAAAAGTAGCTGAAATTATGAAACAAAAGTTATGTGAAACCAAGAAAGTTGATATTTCCCATTTTGAAATATTTAAATACTATAAAAAGTATTTTTAAAAATTTGAGTCTTCTCCAGGTGATAAAAATTATTAGAAGTGATCTTTCTCCATAGAAAGTTTCAAACTAAATATGGTATCCACACCAGATTAAAGTCTCTGAAATTCTGATTCAGATGCAGGAGGTAGCGAGAGCTAGAGACATGCTGATGAAAATCATAATCATTGATTTTCCTCTGCAGTAGGCTTCATTCTAGCTACCTCCAACTAACCTGATCTTGTCATTACAATCCCATTCATTTTCTCCTAAGGTCAATAAAATAACAGCTATAATCTTCAGTCCCCAGTGACTGGCAACTCAGAAGCTGTAGCTAAGATTTCATGAGACAAATGTTTTCAGCTTTGTGTTGCAAATCCTCAGGTACTCTTAAAATAAATTAGAGATTAGAGGAAAGGGAAGCAGATGTGCAACTAAAGGCTCACTCAGGAAAGGAAGGGGAAATCTCCTCTGCCCACAACATTCACCTGCTTATTTTCCACTAAGGTAAAAACTCCTCCTGCTTTAATCTGCATTAACTATTAAACTAAATGGGCACTGAAGGTATTTGTCTTCTCAGAGGACCAAGACGTCAAGAAGTAAGTCATTCCATTAATTTTGTCAGCACTAAGGGTAACAACAGTCATCCACTCTGTGTGTTTCCTTCTTTATATTTTTAGTATTTACTTCTTGTAAGAGATACAACTGAATCCAAATTACTGGGATTAGAACGAAGAGGTTGGAAATTTATTTATTCCAGGTCAAGGTGATTGAGAAAGGAAATAACGCAAAATAATTTTTAAAGGTAATTTGTGTAAATTACAATAATTCTTGAGCAAAATATGGTCTCTTGTCCTTCTGTAATGGCCATACATCTACTTTTTATGTTCCGTTTATTCACTTTTTATTTTTTCAAACATGTAATACAAGCCATACCACCCTGAGAAGGCCTGATCTCATCTGATCTCGGAAGTCAAGCAGGGCTGGGCCCAGTTAGTACTTGGATGGGAGACCACCTGGGAATACCAGGTTGCTGTAGGGTTTAGTTGGGGATGTCCCTGCCCACTGCAGGGGGGTTGGACTAGATGACCTCCAGAGGTCCCTTCCAACCCAAACCATTCTGTGATTCTGCGATTCTGTGTAACTTAAAAGAAAAAATCAGTGTTTACATGAAATCTGTCATGTTAGTTATTGATGATGCATTAGTTTATGAGAAGATATTGGTTTATCAGTAGAAAGGTTTGTCATGCAATTCAAATAAAACTTGTCATAGCAACAGAAAATTTCTGTGGCATCCTCAGGTTAACTAGAGCAAGTGGAATTTGAAAATCTGGTCCTACCCAAGGACTTTCAGCCAGGAGAGTATTTGTAGAACTAGGCAAAGCAGTTCATGGTATAGCACACAGTCAGATTTTCACAAGATAACAGATTTCTTTACTGAAAACTGAAGGGTAAATTCTTCTGTATATTTGTAGGTACATGGTAACTGGCATGGATTTTAGAAACAATTTCTCTGATAAGAATCTATCTCGATTTAGGATTGAATAGAATTATAAAATCATAGAATCATGGAACAGTTACAGCTGGAAGAGACCTTGAAGATCATGAGTCCAGCCTTTGTCCCAACCCTATCAACCTGCTAAATGATGCCCCCCAATGCAACATCTACCTGTCTCTTAAACACCTCCAGGGATGGTGACTCAACCACCTCCCTGGGCAGCCTGTTCCAATGGCTGACAACCCTTTCAGGAAAGAAATTCTTCCTAATATCTAACCTGAACCTCCCCTGAATAGCTGATTGATAATGAATATCAATCAAACAAAAAGATCCCAAAGCCTTTAAGTTCTTCTTTTTTCACTTTATGGAAAAAAAATGTTAGCCTTTTTAGGATATTAAATAATAATGAAGCCTAGTGTAATAATTTCAGTATTAACTACAGACTTTTTTCATATTTTCCAAGGAGAAGTAAAAATTTGAAGGCAGGGTTTTTTTTTTCCTTTCTGTTCCCCAGAATAAAGAGGAGGGAAGGTGGTTTTATGTTGGTTTGTTTATTTGGGTTTGGTTTTTTTTTGGTGGGAATCAATGCAAAAACCAGACTGAAAAACAAAACAGCAACTTGGTAGGAATTTCCACAACACTATCCAGGAGAAACTCTGCTAATTACTTTGATTTGCTGAAGTATATTGCACAGTGCTACATCTCTAATTTGGATCATTTACATAGACTGACAATAATAGTAAGCCAGCTAATCCTTAGAAATTTTTGTGAGCACCAGACTTAGCAATGTAGGAGATTATAGACAGTGAGATGTCAGTTGAAGCTCATTGTGTAGCCTGCATCTGCAGGCATGGTTTTCTGAGTTTTTAGTATTTAAATGTTTGGGTTTTTTTACATACATTTTCATCCGAAATACTATGGATAAGTCCACTGGCTAGAACACGTTAAATTCTGGACCTGGGAGTACATGGCAACTCCTGCATTTATATTTCCAGTTTGTCCCTGATTGACACATATCTTTACAGAGCACTCCTTGGGCTTTACAAGAGACAGAGATGAAGATCATCCTCATGTCGTCTGCCATTACTTGTAGAAGAAGAATGATGACAATATTTCTGGTGCTTCTTATTTAGCATGGCCCTCCTGTGGACACGGCCTTGCCAAGAAAACTCCAAGAGTTTAGCCATGCCTCCTGATACATAAACACAGACAAAAAGCTGTACTCCTCCACTTCCCATGTTTCTGGGCCCTCAGTAGTTAGTAAAGTTTCCAGGAGTTACACCCCATTTCTGGTGCGTTATTATGGAAGAGATAAAACCTTTCCTGCCCCTGACTTCTGCTTTTATTCTAAGTCTCAGTTTATGTTGATCACATCGAATTTCCATAATTATAGGTCCTATGCTTCATATGATGATTATCAAACATAAAGGCAAAGACAAAGAAGTCATAAAAACATCATTATTTGAATATAGTTGCCATGTAATTTATTATTTACCAATTCTGGCAAAGCACTGATAACAGCAAGAATTGCAGAAAGGTCAGATTCCCATTGCTGCTAAAAAAATGCCAGGAACACCATGCAGTATGAAGTAGGTGGTTAAGAGGAATGCAGTGGATGCAGGGTTCAAATGTAGGGTCTAACCTAAAATATAAGAGGGAGGAGTATAGCCCAAAGAAGTAAATGAAGCCTGTTATGTTCAAAAATTAGCTAATGATGTAATTTTCCATGTGTTCTTTTTCCATGAGATGTTAGTTATAAGGACACTGCATCACATAAATGTCTGCTAAAGCACACTACAAAGAAGCCTATTTACCTTGCATAAAGACCTCAAGTTACAGGTGTCAACAGCTGTTTATTTCTCAAATACCCAGCTTATAATAAACATAGACTGTCTTCCAGCCCTGGAAAGATTAAAATATTTTGAACAAGGCAGTGTTTGGCAGCTCATAACAGGTGGAGGGAACCTTTCATCCACTTGATCCATTCTGTGGACACTTGGCAGCCAAGCCTTCCAAGAGGAGGGGGCCAGCTCCCTTCCTTGAGCACAGCACACCTGGACACAGCTACACAGCAGTGCAGGGCTTGTGTAAACCAGACTGCCAAAAGTAGGGCAGCAGGGAGTGCATAAGAGAAGCATTATGAAGGCTTTAGCAAAATTGTTTGCTGCAACCATCTCTTCCATTTCAGACAACCATATAATGGAAGAAGAAGGCTCTCTATAACAGGGCAGTAAATTCAGATTTTTTTTTTTGATTTTTTTTTTTTGGTGCAGAGACCAATTATTTTACATTAATTCAAAATTCCAACTGACTGCTGGAATTTACTGACAAGGAAGACAGAGACATAGGTTCCATGGCATAAGAACTAGGATAATTTGATGACAAGTAGTATGTGTAGATGTGCAGTATGTTTAATCTTACCTTGAAATTTGCTTAGGGCTGAACTGCATGCAGATGTTTGGACACATTTTTTCAAGTAATATGATGTATGTGAGGGTTCTAAACAGGTGCAAACCCATATTGTTCCAGAAATTCAGATATGTCATTGTTGATCTGGACAAAGATCATTATACTTACTTGCTCCTTTAATATATTTTCAAAAATAGTTTGTGCAGTTACTCTACAGAAAACAAGAAATAAATATTGGATCCAGTTTCCATCTTATGTAAATTTTTATAGTTCCATTATTTTAGTACACCTTAGCCAACTTGGCCAGCACAGGACTGCTTCTAATATGCACTGAAACATCAAAAGGAAGAGAGATTTCTAGTAGTACCTGAAAGATGCTGCTTCTTGCTTTAGTCGTTACTTCAGAGCACCAGTGATAACCAGTTACTCAAAATATTACTGGTCACCAAGTACCACAGCAGAAGGCAGAAAACTCTGCTTCTTCCAGCCTTGCATTTTTCTACAGATTCTAAAGGCCAACTGAGGATATGTTTGGGGGGATCTTCAGCTGATATAAAGCCAGCAAAGATGACTAAACGGCCAGGGAATAATTTCAGTGATTTCCAGCTGCTGTGTTGCCGTTAGATTGTAGTGCCTTAGAATGTTCTAAATAGTGCCAGCGGCTAAGCTGGGAAGACAAAAGCATCAGTCAGCTAAGAACCCATCCTTTGTTTCACTCCTCCCACTGCACAGCTCTGCCAAACCTGAAATTTGAAAGCACTGTGTCCAAACCACAGCACATGGTGAGTTAGGATCTGAGGGTGATTTGGCCCACTGTGCAGGACAGAGGGACCACCCACTCCAGTAGTTTGATTTATTCCCATAGAAGTCAGTGGGAAAACTTTAACTTGAGTGGTGTTGGATCAAGGCTCTGTATCTGCTTCCAACCTAACTTTTTTCTAATATTTTGAAGGGATTGTCAGAAACTTGATTTGACTCCTCTAAAGCCAAACATAAATATTCTAGACCTCTGGAAATCTCCAGCTATATATGCATGTATATAAATGGCAGTATTTATATTTCTCTATCGGACTTATGCAAGCAGACTCCCTGTTAAGCAGGAGTATGCCAAAGAAACATATTGCAGAGACTTTTTAATTAACTCATGTCTTCCGTAACCAGAAGGTAAGACCAGCTGTCCATTCCAGCATTCACAATGTCATGATCTTTAACTAAAATGTCCTGGCAGGAGCAAAGTTATAAGGAGTTCCATGACATGTGTTAATCCACTGATCGCTGCCTGGAGTGGATTTAACTGACCTTGCTGGGCACAAGAATGTCCTTTTGCCTTATAGAATTAGCAAACTATAAATCTTTCAAGATTGGATAAGGCTGAAGGGGACATGGTGTAACAGGAATGCTAAGTCTTTTTCCTGCCTTAATAACCATTTTTTAGTATTTATTACAAATTTTTATTGAGGATGTTGCCATCTAAAGTTGTGTCATCACTTCCACTGAAAAAAAAAAAAAGGGCTTCCAGCAGTATAATGCGGTTCGAAATTTGTGTCTGCAAAGTCTATCTTTGAAAAGAATTTTTTTTTAATTGGCACAGATGCTTTTGCATTCTAAATTTAATTTACAATGAGCAATGTCTTCATTATTTTGGCTTGGCTATATTAGTCCATTTTCATAAAAATAAAAAGCTGACAGTCAAACTTATATGAAAAAGAGAAATGAGCCTGAACCAAATCCTGGGAGAATAGCCTAAGTAGGAAGTTTGCAATCAGGCCATCCATCTGCCTCTGAATTGTGTAATAAGATATAATCTTCAGAAGGGGTAAATCTAAACTTAAGATCTAAATCCCTTAAACAAAGTTACTTCAGATTAAAACAATTTTGAATGCTTGAGATGAAGCTGAGATGAAAATTTTACATCCCACTGTGAGCTGGATCTCCATGGATGCCAATGGAACACAACTTGCATAACGTTCAGCGCGCAGTCATGCAGTAAATAGGGAGCAGCTCAGGTATGGTGGTGCCTCACAGTAGGAGCAAAAGTCAAGAGCACTGAACTCAACTTCTCCAGGTTGCAGTGGGGACAGGTTCTAGGGTAATTGCTGGCTTTCAGCTACTGAAGAAACATTTTTTTTCTCTGTTTTTGTAATCACAAGATGATGTTAATATAATGTAAATATGGTGTCTTATCCTATAGAGTATGACTTTCTGTTGATTTAAACTACCTCTTTTCTTACTTCTAAAGTGATTATGGGAAAGGAATTGGAAGACTTGAACAAAGCCTTCAGTCGTTCTCTGTTGGGGTCAGTTGTGCAGC